>NNCF01126969.1:5218-96957 GCA_002313205.1 Laupala kohalensis
ATATATATATATATATATATATATATATATATATATATATATATATATATATATAAAATCAAGAATCTTAAAAATGTGAACGAGCCAACAAAGTATTTAAATGTTAGATATGTAAGTCCTTCAAAAGCAGTGTGGAGAATTTATGAATGGCGCATGCACACTTTTTTCAAAGTTTTAATATTAGAAAACAAATTATAGTCTCAGTATTCATTTTGTCTTTAATATGTCCTCTTCTTCCTATACTTGATTTCTTACATTTTTATACATTATAACATCCTTAAAATATAAAGTCAATTCTTGCTTTCACATAGGTTTACAAATATTGCTTTAAAGATAGGGGAAATAAAATTCCAAAATTCGTTAGAAGTGGAAGAAATAGTTCGTTCTGATTTTGAACTTGAAGAACTATAAATTTTTATGATATATTTGAATTCATGACAAGTAATATTGAAACAAATGAAAATATATGCTCTGATATTAAAAAGAATGAAATTAATCATATTAATTTCTGAGATTTGACAAGAAATATTTAAAAAAACATTCACATCAGGAACATATTAGGAAAAAAACAAGGTAATATTTTAGCAACCAATCGTTCACGTTTCGAAAATATTGAGCAAAATCCGTTGTGAAGTATTTATACAGATCCTAGAACGTAATTCCACGTGGATAAAAAATCGCGAATATTTGAATAGAAAATAGATGGTTATCAATTCATACCTCGAGCGTGAAACCCAGTGCTGCTCCCTGGTGGCCAGGGAAGCGATATAACATGTAGTCCTGCAACACTTGCGCCATAGCGTCATATGGGTCACGCATTCGAGGTCGCGGCTTCACAAGCGGATGCAGCTCATCCGGGAGGAAGTCCAGGCTTTCCACTTCCGTCAGTCCCAGCAGCAGAGGGTACCTGCACAACACAGACTCAATCACCATTTGAGACTAAAAGAAATATCTTTAATATTAATGATTTACTCAACTCACAACGCCTGTTACCGACGTTCAAATTTAGCAATCATATTTTATGCTTTTTGCCAATTTAGTATTTATTTAAATGCAATTTGTTTTAGTAACTGACCTAATTCGTTAATATAAATTAATTTCATTTTTTTATGGAAAAGTGAAATGGATATGTTTGGTAATTCCTCTAGTTAATTTTTGTTACGTGGGTTGAGTATGAATATACATACAGTATATAACATACGTTACAGTATATAACATATGATAATTGTGGATATGAACTTCTAGTGCAGACTCTTCATCAAAATGCTGTACAAATACATATAATAATATGAACTAATCGAGCTTCAAAATTGCACTTTAAGGTTGATGCCTGGAAGGTTTAGATCCACCATTTTGCAATTTGTTACGTAAAGATTTTGAAAACAAAATTAATATTATAAAAACGTGATAGAGAAATATTACTTTTGACACAATCAAAGCTAAATCTACGCAGAAAGAACTAACTTCTATGGTTCATCTGTGGCACATAAATCGAAAGAAGTAATCTACGAAATAATTTGAAAATTCAAAGGACTTTTTTAAAGTCATTGCATGTAAAATGCAAAGTATTGTTAATATTCAAGAATTAAAAGAGCAGAAAAACAATTGAAATTTGCTGCTAATCAGTGCATATGAATATTCACGCGCAGGACTGTTGACTATTAAGCTTAAATATGTCCACCAGAGTTCGATTGCTTCACACAATGAGCAGAGTGAGTAAATTATGAGTGTGGTCAATCACAGAATGCCGCCATATTTTCGTCAAATAGACATGTTATTCAAATACACATATTGGGATTCTCTTTTCAAAACGATTAATTGATTATGAGTTGTTTGGTTTGAAAATACATGCAAAAGTATTTCGACACAAATTTATTGAAATATATTTAACAACTCGTGTGAATTTAATTACATACGCTCCAACTTGACGGAAAAATGGCGGAACTCTGGACATGCATCGGCCACACTCTCTCTGCACTCACTCTGGTGAGGAGAGTCCGCTGAATGTATAAACTAAGTGTTCGAATCATAGAAGCAAAATTATGTAAAGTCTGTGAAGAACATTGTTTTCACGTACATAACCCACAAGTGAAATGAAAACCAAACAATTCAGAGACCTTAACCTTTGTTTATTAAGTTTTCTGTATAAAATATATTACTTTCATATATTAGCAAACAATACATAAAACTGTAAATATTTTGATTGGTTTTCCTCGTTGTATGTAATTTCTAAAACTAACAAAAGTGAAAATTTAATATTATGAAAATGGAAATAAATGAAATGTAACATGGATTATGAATATTATAGTATAAGATCCCCGGGAAAAATTAGGTAGTATATTATATCAGATAAGTGTTGGGATTTTAAAGTGTGTTTCAAAGGTTTGTTGTAATATGTACAACAAACTGCTTTCAGATCCAGAATGGGTTGAAACATTATTCAAATGTTTCTGAAAATTTTCACATTTAAACAGAATGAGAATGGTTATTATTTAAATTCACTTACAAGAATGATTTATTGGTGTAAACTGTACATGCACTTCAATATCTATTATTTCACAAATATATTTTGTGATTTTAGTCATATTTGATGCCACATTGATTCTAATAAATAAGACTCTTGTATTAGAGAGACTTCTTTGATAATTATTCATGTGACTCATACCAAAATGGAAAGAATATTGACTCCAAACTCATTACTCAGCGCTGATTTTTTCTGACGTTATCTTTAAGCAAATTTTACCTTTTATATATACATTTCTATATTAAATTAATGACACGTGTAATATTGTTTTTACATTCATTTCATTAGAAATGTGGAATAGGAATGGAATGGTTGAAAGGATTTATATAAACCTACTTCAATACTAGTTCATGATGATTTAATCAAAAATGACCCCCGGAAGATCCAAATTTTATTTGACTAGTTGATAAATAATATTTTATTCTTTCATTAGAAAATTCATGACTTACAAAAACAGTCACAAGGTGGATCACATTATCTTAAAATTGTAGAAGCAATCGAGAATCGCATAGTTGAAAGACTCTTCTTGTGCAGTGTTATGACAATGCTTGTAGTGCTGATACAGCAAGTAGACACGACAGAGTTCATCCTTACGGTGAATAGAAATGACCTGTCTCCATGACGGCACCACAGTTCATGTCATACGAGTTGACTCAAAGGGAGCACTCAGAAACATGTGCATATTGCGACCTACATGAATTGACACACGTCATATGCGACTTAATTGAAACCTCGAACGAGAAGGGTAGGGAATGTTGTCTTGGTGTTTGCTAACGCGGACTCCTAACTTACGTTGGTCTACGCACATCAAGACAATTTCTGGTAGCGCCCACAATCGACCTACCTCTGACCCTCTGGATCCCGACAAAGCCTCTGTCATTAATTGCAAGCAACACCTTCGTAACCAACGGGGAAGCTTTCTCTCACCTATCTGAAATGATCACATGGAGCCAGGTAATTACGGGAACGTTTCACAATTGACAAATTGTATACGCTCACTGAACACAAGGGCGTATATAACACTAACTACAGGGAATACGGCATCCAGATTCATTGACACAAACACCTTGAAACGGATTAATTTCTTGTTTGTGTCTCTCGATTTTTGTTACACTCCACACGATACACTTGTATCCAATATTTTTTTAAAATTAAAATTAAATAGATCTCATTAATATCTCAGCTAAATGTTTGAAACGGGAATGATATAGATTTTTATCACCGAACCTAGTTTTCTCTGAAATAAAATATAATAAACAAATTATAGTATTTTGATTAATAAACTTGAATTGAATTGAAATGGACTTTTTTTGCTATTGACATCATGGTTAAAATAAGAGCGTTGTTTTGGCAGGGTTGATAGCTCGACAATGAACGTACTTTCCAAGAGTGTATTGCTCTTCATAATTTATCTACATATTGAATCATTAGAGAGTGGTAGTACCGAATTCAGTCAAATATATATGGCTCTACCTAAAGGGTTCTGTTTTGTCTCCTTGAAGTGATATTCTTATGATTAACTTACCATTTGTTATTAGTGTAGTAACTGTAATATGATTTGTTCATAGCTATGTTGGGTTGATTTAATTAAACTAAAAACATTTTCTTGCCTGAGTGCATGTAATGCGAACATGATTTTAGAATTTCAAATTTCATTATTACTAACAAATTATGAAGATTACATAAATATTTCAAATACCTACATGGTTTTTCTGATGTTTGTGCTATCAAATCTACTGTTCTTATTTTTCGTTCGAGGAGTCACATAAATAAAAGACGCGCATTAAAATCAAGAGTCAATCGAATACTCTTTATTATTAATACATAAACAGAATATTTTATTTCGTTGCCAAACCCGTAATAATGGACCGTCAAAGAGAATTTTAGTTCCAGAAATAACGCTTTCCGTCAATGTTTGAGTGTTAACATGTACTACAGAAGATATAAAATAAGGAAGTACTGATAATTTATGTAAACATGCAAAATGAATGAGAAACTGGCTGGAATATTTATATCTGATAATATATTAATACGTAATTATTATTATTATTATTGATTTATTTAGAATGATCTCAAATTAATATTTTTTGGTCTACAAATGATGAAATTAATTCATGAAATGCAGGAGAACTACTACATATTTCTTGTGACCTATTATGTAAAATTCTACGTTATACAATTTAAATGATTATTTTATAACACGTAGATAGTGCGTTGTTTGTTTTTCCCTTCGCAAATAGTGTTGTTACATCATGAAGACATGCAGTGGGGACGCAGAAGATGTATGAGAATTGACAGGATGTCATGCAAGGGGTGGAGAATGTGTCACTCTACTACTTTCTAAAAGTCAAACACCAAAGAGGTGCTTGAATGATCGCACAAGTTGTCAATATGTCATTTCATACAGTACGTTACCTAACCATTATCGTTTAAAATACCAAACATTTAGTCGTGGCTGTTGATAACCCTTTTGAATGAATGCGACAATGTGTGTGAAAAATTGTTGATAAATAACTAACAATTTTATAAGAATTTTCTACGCTTCAGGTGTAAAGACAGATGACCACACGTTGTAAAACAGCAATATTCATTATTAAGTAAATTATTCGTTAGAATATAGTCTATTAATGTAATTCAATTTTGTCATGCTATATACAGAGCAAGAAAAGAACCTTGAAAATATATTCCATCCATTATTTGTTAAAGAAATTTCGTTCAAAAAATATAACATTATTTCCATCTGAATATTTCTTAATATACAAAGCTTCAATATTAAGAAGTAATTCTTGTTTTGTTTTTTTCACATTACTTAACATATTTAACATTCATTTTAGTTTCTAATCTTCCCTCATCCCTCGTGAAATGTGATATTTTGAATCCTCCGTAACCTTTATGATATTAATAAGAGGTAATGTATTACTCCAGTGTTGCATAGAGAAAAGTTAGGTTATTAGCCGACTCCTTAAGACTTGGGCATCCATTGATTTTGTGCGTCTTCGAAGTTTCATAGTCGTGTGTTGGTGAGTCTCGTAACTCTTTTCACGTAATTATCGTATTTTATTCCTTATCGCACCATTTTAAATAAATAAAACTGTCGAAATATGAATGACATTTTTTGATCGACAAATCACTTTCCTATTTTCTCTCTCTCTTTCTCTCTCTTGTGAATCAGTTTATGTTCGTGTATTAGTTCATGAAAATGAAGTGTGAGCAAATAAAAACAAGTCGTTAGTAACTATGATAAATGATGAAGTTGCAAAGGATAAAGTTATTTTCATTCACAACTCTTATGATTTAATTAAGCATACATGAGTTGGTATACATGCCCACGAAAACTGATGTATATCAACCAAAAATAATGTGTATCAATCACAACTAACAGAGAGTTCCATACGTTCTGGTGACAAGAGCGGTCACGACGAAAATAATTAGGGAGATATATTTTGTACTCTCAAACATGGAACATACGTAAAAGATTAATTCATACTCAGTTTGATTTTACTTATTGCTATAAGATACTTGTAGTGTTTTTAGATGTCGTTATACCGACATACTTTACCAAAGATAAAACTAAATAACAATCTCATATCCTCATTAATGGGAAGCAAATACTCTCTAAATGAAATAATTTGAATGATGTGTTATATTCACTGGAATGTGGTGGATGGTAGTAAATTAATATTCTACATCCGATGCTTGCAGCAAAAGCTTTTTCTCTTGTGGAGGAGGGCGCATACATGAACTTTTGATTGATCTAACTTCATATTAGTTTGAGGTATGAAACAAAATGATTACGGTCACTAACACGTGCATGGAAAAACACAAACTACAATATAGTGGAGATTGTTTTGCCTGGAGATATGGGTAAAGATTTTTCATACCTTTGATTCTTTAATTCCTTTTATAATATCAAAAGTATTTCCTACTTTAATATATGAAGTATTTTGTTAATCGAGTATGAAACAAAATATGTCTATTAGTAAATCTATCTGGGAGCATGAAGGAGGCGAGTTCTTAGCTATTTTCCTCCTGACAAGAAAAATGATAATGTACCAGAAATTAAAAACTCAACAGCATTACAAGTTTATCATGTTATTAATTCTTGAAACCCTGAAGTTTTTAAAGAACATTGATGTACCTTGTAATTATATGTAATCTGCAATAAAATTTACATCTGTGCCCAATGTACATAATGTAATAAAACTGTATTTGTTGTAGTTAAAAATATTTGTAATTGTTTTGATTTATTTCTTGCGGGTAAATTTTTACGTGGAGTCAAATAACTAAAATGTCGCTGATAAAAATTATGTAAATTGTAATACATATCATAATCAGAGTATTATTACGGGAAGAAACAGTTTTCAGAGGTATTTATTCCTGCGTAAGATCATCAGTCATTTGGAGATCTCCAAGCAATCAAGGCTATGTAGCTACGTATGCTACGTAGTTTTCGTTGTCAATAGAAATTAAACAATTTGAGCGGATTTCATAGCAAATAACACCTTTCTCTCAAGATTGAGTTTACTTACGAAAAAAGAAAGCAAGTTAAGTGTGACCATTTAAAGAATGCATATGTGAAAGTAATAATTCAATCTTATTCTAGATTAAAAATATCCATGGATATTGAAATTCTCGGTAATATTGCATGTACTTTGAAGTATAAATTGCTTGAATTATCATTTGTAAGTCTATAATTGCTTGAACCATCTATACAAAACATTTTGTTTGACAATTAAAACATGAATTAATATTACTATTCATGATACACTCCATGTTGACATAATTAGATTCACAACATTGATTTTTGATGAGGTCTAGCAAATAATTTGCATACTGTTTCAGGTGCTCTAGAACGAGCAAACATTTCTCTATAAAGATCGGTTCTATCTCCGATGTTTATATTTACAAAAGAAGGTTTGGCAATCTCTTCATTTTGTATTTACTTTGATTTTCTTTTTTGGTCGACCTTTTTCATACATGACAAAGATGCGTGTTTTCTTTTCAATATCACCCGAACCTTACTTCGCGTTTATACTTCGAAAAGCGTATAAAAAACGGTGTATCTCTCAGAGTTGAACCAAAGGTTTCCAAGTCACTACTGTTGCCTCTTGAAATTCTTCTTGCATTTCTTCGCTTTCTGGTACACTTTTTCTTTCATTACGTCTGAAAATATTGATTACACACATTACGTATTGAAGATTGAGAAGAAAGAGTGATAAATACGTTAAAAGTATTGTTTTTCCGCTTCATCTACATCCGATTATTATGAGTTAAGTGAAAGCTTAACTGTACAAGATTTCTAATTTTTGTTTATTACCTATTTGTATGAGTTTTCTCAGATAATAATTTATCCTGTATTTATACTTTCTTATATTAAAAAAATTCTTCTCAAACATTTGGAGCTTCTTTATTTATTGATAAACCCACTTTAGGGTTAAATAACTCAAAAAAATAATATTATAGACATTTTCCATCTGAATTGAAATTTGTTAAGATATTTATCGCGCTTCTACAAATTTTGTTGTTCTATTTTAAACAGATCGCTTTTCATTTTATGTGAAGTATGGTGAAATTTTTTTAACACTTTTTCAATATTATTATCGATACATTAACCCAAAACCATGGCAAATACCTTTTTTTCTACATAGTTCATTATTAGTGTAGGTGATTTTAGTCATTCACGCATAGTTTTACAAAGCATTTTCTGATTAAACATGTAGAGACTTACGAGAATTCTATGTAGTTGATGACGTTTTGCTTGACTTTAAACAGGAGTTGTAGGTCTACCAAACTTTTTTCGACGACATTGCTCCACAACATCAATATGTATTGTTTCCTATTACTACACCGCATTAGTATTTTCCTTACAACTTAAATTATAAGAATAATGGGTAATTTTTAATAAAATTTAATTTGTATTACCTTTTTTGTTAATATGTTGTGGAATTTCTTAAATGTTAGTAAAATCATTGGGAATGATGTCAATGCTATGGGAAAGTGTTTTGTGTATAATAAACCGTTTGGTTGAGACAAGAACGTTTATTTTATGAAAAAGAAGCCAATAAGAAAGCATCAAACTTTTGCAGCTGCCATTAGGGACACCCCTCTCTTCATCCATACGTGTTCGAAAAGGTTGTTTTCTAAATCTACTTCTACAGGCTTTGTCATTTTAAAATAACGTGGGAAGATTCAAAAATATTTCTAAACTATGTTAAAAGGCAAAGTTAGTAATTTTAATATAGTGTAATACTTTAACCAACTTTTAGTTGTTTTTTTAATAAAAATGTTCCCTTCCTCTTGCCACTGGTTCTAAGAGCATGTATACATGTGTGGAAAGGTATATCCCTTTATGTCCCTTTGTGATCTTTTCTCTTCGAGAAAACAAATGAAATGGGAAAGAGAAAGGTGACTTATGCCCTTTTCCGCAAACGACATTTGTGTCTTATGCTGCCATTTTCAGAAGCATCTTTCTGTTCCCACCATTTATTGCCAGAGAGATTCCCTTCTTCCGTCTCTGCCAGCTTTTCATTCGTCGCCGCTCTTTCAATGGAGCGTGTCGGTCCCGAGTTGAACGACGCAAAAGTTACAGTGCTTTCCCTTCTCACTGCGAAGGATGTGGTCTCGGAGCACTTACAACTCCGCCGACGAATCTCCAGGGAGGAATGTGTGTGGTTTTGATTCTGCCACGAAGAAATGCAATGAGCTCTCTTCTTAAACCTCACACGTCATTGGAATGAAGAGTACCCCACAAATATACAGAAAGTACTTTCTTCCAGATTCTACTTTACCGAGCTATTATTTTATTATGTTCCCATTTCGTACAACGACATTAACTTTTTAAATTACTAAGTTGACAGATTTTATTAAGAAATAATTTAAGGAAAATAAAATTTCCAACACCTAATACAACCTTTGGCAAAAATTATTTATCCTTGTAGAATACTTGTAGGAGAAGCCTGCCTTGACTTCATCTGTGAAATGAATAGAAATTCTTTCGTTTCTCTGTCCATACATGGTGTTGGCGTCTGATTTATATACTTCAGAAGGTTCTGTTTTCTGAGCATTTTCAAGTTCCATTGTTGTAGTGTTCACTACCATAACGCCATTCAACCTAAAACAACCTAAACCGTTTATGAGTTTACTAATTCAATTTTAAAACGATTATAAGATAGGTAGAACATTGTTGAAATGTAATGTTCAATACCTGTTCATATAATAATCACTGTTTCTAGTTCAGCGCTGTCCCTTTTTTCGGCCCGTGAGTTATAGTACATTTCACATAAAACGTTTCATCAGACGTAGGGGGACACTCCTTTGTGTTATAATTCTATACTGTCAGAATTCATATTTGACGTGGAATGTCCATGAGAGAAAATAGAAAATTTTGTTAGCAGTTACCCTGTGATACATAACAATATGAAAACATTTTATTAAATATTATTATTAAATATGTATTAAATATTAAAAATATTTTTTAAACAAAAAAATATACCATTTAATATTTCCAAATTGAAATAATATAAATTTGTTGATGAGAATCAAAATATTGCGTTATAAATGAATAAATATGGCCCATTTGTTTCATTCGTTGGGCAACATTATGCCCATCCCAAACCGTGCTGGTCCGATCGATCGAAAATGTATAGAAAATGTCCCGCAGGCTAAGATAAGTTGGGCATATATACAAATATTTACAAAAGTTAGCTTTTAGATATAGAGATGGGTAATTCTTCTCTTCCTCGTAAGAGTATGAAAAAAATGAAAATCGAGATTGAGAGCAAAGTATTTCCGAGCATGATACTCAGATTGGCCTACACGGAATACTAGTTTCCGGGATTTTCATAACTAACGGATATAAAGAAGCTTCACGTCCAAAAACATTTGGTCAGGCCATTACGTGGATGTATTGTGTCATTTCTGACCAATTCAACCAATGGGCATGGGGAAACTGTTTACTGATAACGGGTTATCAAAGAGAACGCGTAATGAGTTTACGCTGCATGCAGTTCAACCTATTACCAAGAAAACGAGTCAGCGAATTAACTCCAAGTACTTTTTAAATGCTATTGTCGTGAAGCAAGCAGTTTGACTTCATACAGACTGACAATGTTTAACGGAGGCATGCGCTGATTCAAATAAAAAGGGTTTTACGTAGGGGGAGATCCCGGCGGAACGCTACGATTCGCCAAACCTACATCACCTTCTCACGTGGAAGATCTCAAACCCGGGGCAACCAGTGAGACTCCCGTCTCTCTTCCTTGACTGCAGCGTAGGCTACCCACCAGGGTTTACGTGCAGCGATTCTACAACTCCCCCGTACAATCTCTCTCTTACGACTCGAAGGCTACGATGACAGTCAACGGACGCCGGGGATCGAACGCAGGTCTTCACCATCGTCACCAGCGCGCCGCAGCTAATGTGTGACACTGAATAAACTAGACATCTAATCACAAGGATTAACTCTCTTACTCATGTCAACTCCTTTTCACGTTCCGCTCGGTTAAGTTGTTTCTCACCATAACAATTGGTGTCAGAAATAGGATACAATGAGTTGGTCACCCCACACTTATAGGTACACTTGCACTTACAGGTATTGTGGAATGATGTACGTAATGTACTTTATGACTCTTTATGATTCTTACGGAGTATGATATAATGATACGTTACAATACTCACGTTATCATTCTTACGAAATAATTTTTACGTTATAGAACGCTTGCGAGTTCTAAATGTAACTTAACTACAATCATGTTTATGAAGACGTATATACGATCTGCAATGGGACAAGAAAGAATGATCTTACTTATGTTAATCAATGAAAATGTTAAAGCCAAAAAGTTAGTTTAAAAAAATATTGTTATTATTTCGTTTAGCAAATTTCAGTAAATACCATTTAATCATGTTGTGGGAAAGACAACGTAGAAAAATAACACAACAGAAGATAATACAACATTATAATAAATAAATATAGACTTACGACCTTATTATGGACGAATACTGTATATTCGTTATTAATTCTAAGGTCGTAAGTCTTTTATTATTTATTCATTTATTTTGATTGTGTAATGGACGTCTGATGTGCGAAGTCTGATGGCAAACCGACCCTGGAGGAGGTGAAGACGGCCATCCGGACTTTGAAAAATGGTAAAGCGCCTGGTGTGGATGGGATCACCGCAGAATCCATCAAGGCTGGCGGTGATGTTCTTCTCCAACGAGTGCACCTTCTTCTGCAAAATATCTGGCGTACAGAGACGATTACAAGAACGTGGAAGAAGGCCATCATTATCCCATATCTTCAAGAAACGAAACAATCCAGAATGCCAAAACTACCGCGGCATCAGTCTACTCTCGATTGTTGGAAAAGTTTTCATGAAAGTAATCCAATCACGCCTGCAGACACATCGCGAACAAACGAACCGCGAGGAGCAAGCCGGCTTCAGACCTCGCCGCGGGTGCTGTGACCAAGATATTCAGCCTTCGTATGGTGATGGAGGAGCGAATTCGATGTGGGAAACGGACGGTCATCGTCTTTATGGACTTTCGATCCGCGTTCGACTGCATCGACTGGCCAGCACTTTGGACAACGCTGGAGACGGAGCACATCCCACCAAAAGTCATCAAGATCCTACAAGAAAATTACAACGGGTCATCGAGCCAAATACGCATCCGAGACGAGCTGTCTACTGAATTCGCCATCCGCACTGGAGTCCGCCAGGGAGACGGCGCCTCGCCGCTGCTCTTCAACATCGTAGTCGACGCCATCATGAGGAAAGTCTTCGGAGGCAGACACGGAGTCCAGTTTGATGAACATGGCACTGTGACGGATCTCATGTTCGCAGATGACAGTGGCGTGCTGGCTGAGGATGACGCCGAAGCCACGGAAACAAGATAGTCCGTGCCACCCAGTCACATGGCCTGAAGATAAACGCTGACAAGACGAAGGTGGTGACAACAGATGGACCGCCTGCCACCGTCCACCTCGACGGCATCCACATAGAGCAAGTTCAACAGTTCAAATACCTGGGTTCACTGATCGAACAGAAGAAAGTTGCGTCCACGGCGGAGATCCACAGTCGAATCGGTCAAGCAGCTGCAGCATTCTCTTCTCTAAAGTGGTGCTTGTGGAAACGAACCAACATTTCCATCCTGACCAAAATCCGCATTTTTCGGACGCTGATCCTGGCGATTCTACTCTATGGATCTGAAACGTGGGCAGTGCTTAAAGTGGATCTCAAGAAACTCGAAGTTTTCCAAATGCGGTGCCTTCGGCAGATATTACGAGTATCACCTAGTGACCACCTTCGAAATGAGGACATCCGACAGAGATGCGACAACCAACCGCCAATCGAGGAGCAAATTCAAAATTGCCGACTGCGATGGTTTGACGATGTGTGTCAAATGGACGCGAGCCGTCTACCACACCAACTCCTCTGGCATGAACGACCCACCCAATGGAGAATCCAACGAACGGCACCGCAGAAAACATGGCTAAAACAGGTCGAAGATGACATCAGAAATCGCCGTATAAATCTCGACGAGGCCAGGGTAACTGCCAACGACCGTCATGCATGGAAACGAGTTGTGAAGGAGATCCGACAACCATTGGCACCCACAGCAGCGTATGGGCTCAGGAGCCGATCCACACCTAACGCCAGCTAGGATCAAAGAAGAAAGAAGAAGAATGGACGTTAATTGTAGTAGAGTGCAACATTATCTTTTATTGTAGTATATTTTAAGAAAATGTCGATTTATTCACATATTTGCGTATGAGTATTGGAATATTTGAATGTTTTATATTCAGCGCTAATTATTCTATAATAATAAATATTCAATAATATAATGCGGTTGGAAAGGATTGTAACGATATTGGAGAAATTCACAGTGTACTGAGTTAATGGGATAAAAATTGTTATGACATCGCACAGGGAAAATTATTTCTGTTCTTTCTTTTACACCAACCACAGCGCGCTTGTGAGTAATAAAGGAACAAGAGAAGTCACATTAAAAAAAGAGATGAAATAACAGAGTATTTGCTGGTTCGACATTCCAATGTTTTTTTAAATAATTGATTTAAAGTTGGAAATATAAAAAAAATTTCATATTGATTAATTACTGAAAATCTTTAGACAATGATTTTTGTTGTTAAATGAATCAACTTGCACTGTATTTTTGTTTGTTTGGGGCTCTAGGGCTCGTCAACATCGAGGTCATTAGAGTCCATACTTGCACTGTAAACAACTACGAATATACTATTTTTGCTGCTTGTGTTGTGTTTTAAATCATTTAATTCTGTAGATGTAAAGAAATGAATTTATAACAGTTTTGGGATATTTTAATGTCCACGTAGAAAACGACTTCTGTGTCCACACCGTGTACTATTTTTGGTATCTTTATTCATCAAAATGAAAAAAAAAATCTTGTATTTTCCTCTAAGTTTGCGATCCTAGTCAGAACAATAACTTGATTTTCAAAGTTAACTGAAAAAATGAATTATGAAACGCTGCTCTTGAAAGGAAATATCCTATAAAATTAAATTAAATTAAATTAAACTTCTCATATGGTAATTTACAACACTAGTTTATCTTCTAATATAGGAAAAGAAGGATACCCAGTGGCAATCAACATTTAATATTGTGAAAGTGTTTCCGTGTTTTTGTAAAATGTTTTAATTGCACCGTAGTTAGGGTCTAAATTATTTTCGAAAGATCAGCAAATCGAGATAAATAGGAGACGGATTTCTTAAATTTATAATTATTTTTCTTCTCTATCGATTTATTTATGTCTTGTTAATTTTCCGTTACTAGACTTTCATTTAACATTTGGAGAATTTGATGAACATCCATTCAAAAAATTGTGCAAAAATATATTTTGTGACTAGTTTGCAGCTCACGTATATTCACGCATCATTTAGTAGTGAAATAATTTTATTCTTACTGTATTATAATAACTCATCTCTACCGTAAATAGTCACATATGCAGTATCCTATCGTAACCCTGGGGTATTATACTTCTTATCTGCGAGTCTGATGCTCAGACAGTTTCACATTTTCCATTGTGTGCCTGATACGATTGAAACTTCCTTCATTCATGTACTTCCATGCACGTATATCATTGTTTGTAATACTGTACATCACACACGTGTCACACTCTCTCTCACTTCTCCCATCTGCTCTTCTCTTCACGTTTCCAACATGGGAGCTGCAGGAGCAATCGTCGCTGGGCAAAGCAGTAACAAATGCGAGACCATCTCCGCTTAATTCCTGCATTCATCCAAACTGTCAGTGTAAGAAAACAATGCATTAGTCCTCTTCGTTGATTACTTGAATTTACGCCATTTATTAGTGTCTTCTCTGTATTCAGGGGGATTTGTATTTTCAGAGCTATCTGTCTTTTTATTTCGATTTGCACACGAAAAAATCTCAAATTGCTACAGTAAAGAACATTGATGCAAAACTACCAACGACTAACTGTGTAATGACCTCATTAACCTAATTTTTTTTGAAGTCGTTTAATATATTTCTTCAATGAAATGTACTTGTTAACACATACATAAATAAATTTTAAATACTTGTTGTAGGTCTCTATTAATACTGGTAACATAGGCCACTGCACACACACACACACACACACACACANCGTTAAGAAAAGAAAGATTTTTACTGTTAAATAATGCTAAAAAGGTAAATAAAAAAATTAATCAATCGAAGATCCACCTAAAAAGGAGAAACTCGGATAGAATTTTTAAGTGTAGCCTCGACTTTATAACTTCACCATTCACGTTGACCTATGTTAAATGTACCTTTTTCCGTATTTTTCCTGTTTTAAGTTAACATAATTCTCATTTGGTTATAATCATTCACATGAAAGTACCCTTTGAAAGTAAGTGCCCTGTTAAGTCCACGTATAGAAACTGACAAATTTTCTGAATGTGTAACGTAAAGAGAGAAAAAACTCGCAATGTCAACAGTCAGGTGAAAAATTGCTACGGACGAAGACTGGAACCCGGGGCCTCCTGCTCTGGCCGCAGGTGTGCAATCCACTGTACAACCCGTCTCGACTTCCAAGTCCATAAACAACTTCCACCAGGTCTGATCCGGTGAACCTGGGTCACATAAGTGACCACAGACGGCTCCAATGATGGTAGCTCTTAAGCCCGGTTTTCGCGTACCTACGCGTCGGATGCATATTTTAACTCTCAACTTCCGAGTACCTACTCGTGGAGAAGTGTTTGCAACGTCAACAGCTAGGTGAAGGGGGATGTGACCCAGGTTCACCGGATCATGCCAGGTGGAAGTTGTGGCTGCAATTGGGAGTCGAGGCGAGTGGTACAGTGGATAGCACACCAGCGGCCAGGCGGTCAGTCACAATTTTCACCTGACTGTTGACGTTGCAAACACTCCTTCACGAGTAGGTACTCGGAAGTTGAGAGTTAGAAAAAAAAACTCGTTAGCGAGAGATCATCATTACTCAGGAAGAGCAGCGCTGGGCGCGGATAAGCGGAGAAGTTGATACACGGCAACGTTACAACAGGTTGAACAGAAACGTGAAACTCCCGAGCAATCCTTCGCAGCAGAAATTTAACGAGAAGACTGACTTACACCCCATATTTTTGTGTTATACATTTATCGAAGATAAGCTTTTCTCTAGCCTTTTTTTCTCGTGGGTGTCCTCTTTGTGTTTAAGCATTAATACAGTTCCACTTAGGCGTATATTTGAACTTTATATTTTTTCATACGTACTTTATAAAACATATTTTTCTACCTCTCAAAACAAATTGTATCCAGTTTTCGTATATACACTACGAGGTTTCGTTAAGTGGTGAGTTGAGTGAAAATAATATTTAAAGTGGGTAAGTCAGGGCTAATATTCCATACACATTATGTTAACGAATTTTTCTTTTTCGATTTGGTAGCCTCAGAATTTTTATATTCACACTTGAATATGCTAAACCAAAAATTAAAGTTTTTTTATCCGACGTATGCAAACTTAAATATTCATTAAAAATACTCATTCTTCTTGTACCAATATGGTTTTATATTGTGAATTTTGTGTAATTTCTTTACAACAAAAATGTTTTCCACATTCAAATTATTTATCAATTAAATAAAAAAGGAAAACATGTTTAAGTATCGGAAATGCCCATTCCATCACACTACAATAAGAAAAGAAATTTGAATTTTTATGATGGCTCAACAGAAAACCATAAACACCCGGGTACAAACGAACAATAGTTGTTGTTATGGAGAAAACATTATTTAAATTTATTTATTTATTTATTTTTTTTAAATTCATAATTGTTTAGTGTCTATACAGAGAAAAAGTATAACCAGAGTGGGTCTAGTAGGAGTGTGGTTGATCACCGAGGGCCACCATTTCTTTCGTAAAAATGACATATCAGAGAAGCATACATATGGAAATTCTCTTATGAAAAAAATAATCAGTTAAATGCTGTTTCATAAGAAAAAATATTCAAAAAAATTCTATACAAATTTATTCAAATTGTTAACTTAATATTATTGACAATAGACATTGACAACTTGTTTCCTTTGTAGGAGTAAAGATCGGTAAGGTCCTTCGTACTGCCTTAACATTTTGAAAAAATCATTTACCTAAAATAGTGAAATGAACGAAAGAATTTCAAAACGTGAAAAAGGCAATAACTTAAAGCATCTTTTCCGCAAAAAGCTCAAAAATTTCCCCATACGGGAGGGTAAAATGCGTTGATGTATTGTTGATTCAAAAGCGTACCGACGTTTCCGGGGAGATAACCTCGGCGCTCTCCGTAGCAGACCTCTGAATACGTCTGGAGAGGAGAGAAGTTCTACGTTACTAAAATCTACAGACTACAGGTAAACTCGCCAAGGGAGCAGCCCAAATTGGGGTCTAGGGAAAAATACCCCAGCGAGCGTAAACCTTGGGTCAAGGGGTAATAGCCACATCGAGCGTATCGAAGTTCCATGGTGAATTAAACCCCCTCCACACAGGTGAGCTGGCATGGGCGCAGCCCAATATGGGGAATGGGGGAAATGTCTCCAGCGAGTGAAGCAAACGTAGTCGTAAATGGAGCCGTGGGGTAAATCCCCCAGCAAGTGCATGCCAGTATTATATAACAAAACGGCAAATATATCCTTCTGGACGATTTCTAAAATCCATTCCTTTTTTATTATTACAGCATGTAATGATAGAAGAACGCATCTCTTAGAACATTATTCGAATAATTTAACTATATCAAGTCTGCTTACAATCAAATGAAACGCTCAATAACTCTAAATTAATAATAAGCTAGTGCTCATTCACTTCCATGCACGAGGGTTCATCCTTAACGTCGTCGGGTTTGGCCCAAAATCGCTCGAAGCCACCTTTTCTATCCACCTCGGTTTCCCTCAGACATTCATTTGATGGCGCTTGGAGCTCAGCTAATATAATCATTAAACATGTATATCAATGTCTTTTCATTGAATCAGGAATATATTGTTGGAATGTTTAATGTAATCTTACCCGTCGCTTAGTTCTTTTTTAATTCTTCCGGTGCTTTGCCCTTTGTAATGTGAAATTCGGGCATGCTTAAGGGGGATGTACACGAGGCTAGTGAACATCACTTTTTCAACACCGTTTCGTGACGCCGAACAGTGGAGTATATTGAGATGAAACCTTGCCGATAGAATTTTACCCCTTGAATATGTCGGGGTGATTTATTTCGTTACTTCACAGGTCTCAACTGCGTTGTTCCATAACGAAATCCCCTTTAAAATAAATAAGTCAAAAATCAGGAAAAGTTTTATTCTTATTAAATGTGAGCGAAAACTGAATGCTCGTAGAAAGAAAAACACATAACATATAACGTGGAAAAATATTTTGGTGCCAACAACAGGGCACGTCAAATCGTCTGCAGTTCCTGAAAATACAATGTTTTTTTGCAGTAGTCTGCAGCACTCACGAATTTGAGTTGTAGAAAATCTTCAAGTTTCCCTTCACAAAGTTCAGCCACTATGTTCATATGCTACAGTACTGGCACTTAGTCTTTTGACTGATCCGAGCTCGGATGGTGAGGGATTTCGTCTCGGTTATCCGTGAACCGGTCGTCGATAAACGTTTGACGCAGAGGTCAGCGCTTCACAGAGGTCTTCTCCGTAGGAGCTCTCTAGTCAGAATGAATTCTAGCTGTGATCAACAAAACATTTCACCTTGTTAACCTTCTGATTCGTCGAGAGAATCCTTTATCACTGTTCTGGAACCTTCCTAACAGCGTTCGTATTTCTTGTCGATAAGTCTTCCCTTGACAGCTGTTCTGGAACCTTCGTATTTCTGGAACAGCGTTCGTATTTCTTGTCTAGGAACGCGTACACATCTGTCGTTCTTTGGAGTACATAAACAAACGTTCGTTTGTCTTGCGTTCGGTATCTTTGAGTGCAGAATGTCTTCCGTGTGATAACATGTATTATTTATGCAAGTGAGTAATAACATGCATCGAGTGGTAATATGTAGCAGTTCTGAATGATAATATGCTGCTACAAATATGATGGACAAATGTTATCTAAAGTTAAATGTATTTTTGATTCGAGAGGTTATATATCAAATCTATATGAACAGTTAAAAAGAATCCCTACATAAATTTTTTAACATCAATAATGGACATAACATTTGTTTATACACTTAAAAATGATTTTTCAGCATATCACACAAGATTCACTGAATAAAATACTTTTGGCCAGGTGTCGCCTCGATATATTCTACTGTGCGAAGACACGAAGGGGTGTTGAAAAGCGGCATTTGCTACCCCGAGTACGGGGGACAAAGTTACTAACCACTTATAAATTTTCTAGAGTGTTCAATAAGCTTGAATTTTTATTTTAATGAAAAACTCATTTATATTTACGAAGTACGGATTTGTAATTTCTATGCCTTCATCTCCAATAATTTCACAGCTTCTCAACATCTTAATGTACTAATGATTTTTCAGTATTGTAATCTATTTAAAATATTGTATTTCTATAAATGAGTCCTTTGGAATGTTGTAACGGGTTGCGAAAATTTCTGTGCGTTTTGCACATCAATTGCAATATAATCGTAACACTATTCAGTCTCCTTAATAAGTTCTAGAAATCGTTGCTTGGGTTGCTATTTTCTTAACACAGTTTCATCATCCAAGGTCAACTTGATTGCACACTTTGTTAAGACAAGTCATAACTGAACAAGCCATATTTATACGCAATAATAAATTTTCTCGAAATGGAAATTCTCGGAGTGCAATAATAGGAATGTAGAATACTTTTCTATTTACTTTGTGCATTCCGCGATGGACTGAAATTTACATATAAATTAATCAAGAGAATCATGTACTATTATAAAAATATAGCCCTTTTACACATAATTACCTCTATAGAAAGGTAAGCTTCTAAGGTCCCTTGTCTGCATTAATAAAAAAGAACACGACAGAACGGGTGAGAGAATAGAACAATATAAATAAAGAGACGAAAATAAACAAATCGAGAAAATAAAACAAAAGAATGACTTTGTAAAACATGTAGTAATCCAGGCCAGACTAACATAAATACAAAGAGCTTCTATATGATTTAAAGACATACTCACTTTACTTTAATATTTTATATAAATTTGTTAATATTTTTGAATTCTGTTAGTTATTTTTTACTTTTTTATTTTAAGAAACAAAACAAACTTAGATTAATTTCTTATTGCTATAAATTATTTAATATTTTTGCAATTATATGAATACAGTTCAACCCCAAAAGAAAACAGGTGCCATTGTTTATTTAATCAAGATTAACGTATACCAGTATGGTTCACATCAAATTTGGTTCAACCCCAATTATTTTTAAATGTATATAAAACATAGTATTTTGACAATGAAGACAGACTTAAAACATTAATAGACTTCAAATCTTGTGTAGAATTATCAAAACCTGGAAGAGATGCTTTAGGCCTTCCCTGTAATATTTCTGAAATGAATTGAGCAGTTTCTGATACAAAACGCATCAATTATCATAACGAGGAGTAATTATTGAATGATGAGAAGGAGAAATAAATTAAGTGAACGCACATTTTAACTATGTGCCAATAGTAAACGAGATTGGCGGGAAGTATACAGAGCTTCATTATTTGAAGGATTTTGAAAAATATTTTTTGTGCTCTCCTATTCTGCAGTTTTTAAATTGTATCGCATATTGCTCGCTTTATGAGTACACAATGGAATGAAGATTGATTATAATTGAAGGGGCATAAAAAATGAATCAAATACGTTGTTTTTTTTAAATATTGACCATCTGTCCGTATTGAAATCAAACTCTTTCATCTATTCAAGTTTAGAAGAAAGTTTAGAGATGTCGTTAGGTTCAAGAAGTATTCAAAATAAAATCTCCTGTGCTGAATATCAGAAGATGTTGAGCAGGCCATAAAGTTGAAAACGTAAATACTTCCCCTCTCCGCGCACACAAATATTATTATGAACGCCCCTTCCCCCCTCTTCGTAAACAAACGATCCACTAGTTCTTTTGAGAACGCTCTGCCTCTTTTATTCAAAATATAAAAAAAGACTGCTTATCGTCCGACTGGCTCATGACGGGTTTCAACAGTCTGTCGGCTGATTCGTAGCGTAGTGATCACATCACGTTTTATCGTAGAGTGCTTTTCCTTCGAAGTATAAAGCCGTGTTGTTTACGGTGTTGTACGTTATTGAACCATATTCACAACTCATTCTGCCGAGATAAAATTAATGGAATATCCACTCGATGTATAAAATCGTACGTTACGAGCTTCTCGTGAAAATGAGAAAAGCTTCTGAATGTCGAGGCGAGCGAAAGTGACACGAGAAAACAAACGAGCATTCGTCTGTTGCACGTGAGAGTGTTGTTTTCTCTGTGAAGCAAAATAAACGACGATTATGATGATGCTGATGCATATTGTAGAACAATCATTATATTGCAAAAACATCGATGTTTTTTGTTTTTCATTATCACATTCGAATGGAAAATTAAAATTTTATCTAATTTGATATCCATGTTTCTCAAGGCAGATTTAAAGAATTGTTTGGTATCACAACCGAGAACACGTTTTCAAATCAACTTAAGAGTCCCTATCCATTCTCGAACCACGATTGAAAGAATTTGTGGATGAAGAAGGTAATATGATTATTTCTCAAACGTACTATATAAAATACTAATATCTTAAGACAGAAAAATATATTATTAGTAAAATTATGTTCGTACCGCTTTCCATCATTTCAAGACTTTTGCTGACTTATTCATCGGAACCATACCATAAAAACCGCTTGTTGGGAAATAAATTGTCTGGAGTGACACAACATTATTTGATCTTACATTCCAAAACATGTGAAAGAGTGGTGACACCAATTACGAAACATTACTTGGAGAATAATATACATATACAATTAACTTACAAAATTGACATACAACATCAAACCAGACTGCAAATATTTATTATCATCGTTTCCAATGTGTCTAATTGTGTCAACAATTTTGTTTCTAATTGTACCAATATATAAACTTCTGTGCAGTATTTTATGAACATTCCTTTATTTTTTCATATTGTTTAAAGAAGTATAAAATACGTAAAATTTACTAGTAAAAAGTCTTGTTTGTACTATGTTAATTTGCATTCTTATTTACAAAAGATCAACATTTTAGATGGAAGTCATCAACTTCATTATACCGGAAAGTAAAAAGTATCACAAGTAGAAAAGAAGAATTTTCTTATTTAGTGATATTTAAATCAATTGGCTGCCATAAATGAAAAATGATTATTATTCGTAAAATGTGGATCAAATCATCTTTCATTGTAGCACCTAACTGATATATTTAGTAGTTACTGAAATGATGTATGTAACAAAATTGATCAGGGTTGTGCCGTGAATGTATCGTGTATATGTTAGTGAAGAAGAAATTGTAATAATACAATCACTTTGAATCAAAGTGACGGAATATATTTAAATTAATTTTTTATTGGTTTGAATTTATATTTTCTGTTTAGGGAATTGTATTTTGGTTTGATATTGTGAGAAATATATTGTAAAAATAAAACGAAAGTAGTGTCTAAAATCAAAAGGTATATTTTACAAAAATATATATTATTAAGAAAAAAATTAACATTTAAATTTTTGAATAAAGGTATAACGTTGTCGAATTTGATTATATGCTCCACTATTTTGATAGTGAAAAACTTGAGTAAGAAAATACTATATTAATTGATATCGAATGTAAAGAGTTAAGGTGACGTGTGACCTCTCGTTCAGATACAAATGTTTCAGAAGTGAAATGTGGGAATGGCTCGGGGATATAAACTGATATTTGCCGCGAGTGGTAATATGGTGATATGAGATTAGAGTCAACTCGCAAATACTAATTCTACCTCAGTAACTTGAAGACTTATCGTATTTATGATTCCTTTGTGCCATTGTTCGGAATTATTATGAAAGATATAAATCTCAACTTCACGGAAAAAACTCATATGAAAAACTCACAAGCTCTTAAGTTAGTTTTAACTTAACTACGTTTAGACCTATTAAAGAACATTTTTGAATTTAAGTAAGTTTGATTTTAAAACTATGAATCAAAGACACAAAAATAGTAATTTGGTTCTTAGTATCTCAATAATGAAACCACCACCGAAAATGTGAAGTCAAGAATAAATAGAAAAAGTACTTTCTGGTTTGTTGATTAATCTTCAACAGACTCAATTTCCTTTATTTATTTATTTTTGTTTAACTTGCGTATGCGTGTCATACACGAATTTTTACATCGAAGAATAATTGTAAGAAAATAGAACATTTAATACTTCAATTGCAGTTTATTAAAAATTATACAGTAGATTCTGATTGTGAGTACATTACATTATATGTCTTGTCTGAAATAACTGACGAAAGAAAAGTTGTGTTCGCAGAAGGGTAGTCTCCAACCAGAATTGCTAGTAAGGAAATTTCAGGGCTAAATTTCTTTGCATTAGCTCCACTCAAGTCACCTCCATCCAACATAAAGTAAATTGCGACAACAAATTCCCCTGCGTTGGCTAACTTTGCTGTCTCCCACAGTGTTTTATCCTTCTCATTTCACTTTTCCACTTCATTTGCACAAACTCTACAACGATTCTTCTCCATCTCCTCCTCCTGTCTCCCTCTGCCTCCTCTCTCATCCCTTGGTCCATTCAAGAAATAGAGAATTGCCGCAACTGGAGAATTCGTTTCACCACCAACTCGACGTCTTTGGAGTACGTCGCCTTGAGAATTGATTTCGGTGCTGTTTCCGAACAATTTACCTCCCGCGCCTTACACAACGTCCTCGTCGCGCCTTCTTTCCGCTATCCTCCTCTCATCCTCGGCGAGGACGGTGAGCGACAGCGTTCGCGTGCAAATGAGCGTTAGAGAGGCAACATGCGAACTAGAATGGACAGGGAAAAGGCTTGCGAAATAAGAGTGCACGGCTCAATACTTGCTCTCAATGTGCAAACTGAATTATCCTGTTTCCGAGATGTGACTATTGATCTCGGAAAGTCCCTTGCTTCCTTCTTCACTGTGCTCATTCCAAACTTCATCCATTTCTCTTGTACAAATGAATTTATTCATGTGTGTTTTTGGGAAGGAGCATTCCTGTATTATACCTTTCCTCTTCTTTCTTATTCTGTTTGAACCATATTTTATTCACGTGCTTTAGGAGTAATCTCAATTTAATCTCGATTCGGTGCACGAAGGAATTCTATCCAAATAAGTTCTCGAGTCGTAATTCATGAAAAGTAGAAGAGATCCCAATGGATGAGTCATTTCTTGTTCAGAGAAAGTTTTGATGTGATCAGTCATAGTTACTATAACTTATACAAGCCATTTAATCATTTCATACAAAATCTGTTGAAAATATGTCATTACATGTTTATTCTCGTGGAATCAATAAGTAGATGTCTTGAATAATCAAAAATTCCATTTCATTTCTACTTGCCGCAATCCAGATATAATGATATGAAATAACGTTAGAAGTTTTAGGAAATAACGAAAACCTATTTAGAAGACAAATCTCAGTTTCCCCATAAAAGGACAATATCCATTCAACTTTGTATTTTTTTCATCTTTCTCATCCAGACAAACATTTCTATCTTTCTAAGAATCCAACGACAAGGTAGTGTGCAAATTCTTACTGTCACAGAGACCAAAACAGTGACAATATTTTCTTATATTAACTCTGAAAATTATAATTCTAGTGTGTATTTGAACGTGTATTCACAGAGCTGCCACACACGTCCTCACACATTTCCCATGTCTACGTATCTACTAATATTCATACGTTACATTTTTCATGTTGGTAAACTTTCCTGTTTGTTTAGTTGATCCGATGGATCCTGCAAGAAATTTGTATACTGGTGTAATCTTTACTATCATGAGGCAAAATTATTTCGTTTCTGTGTTTCCTGGTTGTCGATTTTTTACAGTGTGTGTTCCGTGACATATTTAAGACAAGTGGGTGACTGGTAGTACGGTGCGACCCCAGTAAGAGAAGAGTGGATGAGAAAATACAACAAGAGAAGCATAACTACGTGTACCCCGGAATGACTGTTGAAGAAGGAGATAAATAAATTAAGACAGAATAATTGAGTTTTGAATGATAGTGTATTAAATAAAGTAAGAATTATATAAGTTGAAAAAAAANTGAATGATAGTGTATTAAATAAAGTAAGAATTATATAAGTTGAAAAAAAAGTGATTGAATTTATTTCCAAGTTTTGAGGTCATTACCAGTTCACTATTCAGAAACTCCTGCTTGCTAAAGTTCACTCGTATTTTCCTACACTGCGGAAGCACATATATTTTCCAATTTATTTTATATTCTACAACATACGTTTAACAACTCACAGATCATCAGCTTCTTTTACTACTACATCAGAACATTTAACAAGAATGTATAGATATGAAGTCATGAAATCACTTAATGAAATGTGTAGTAATAAATCATGAAATACGTATTTACTTTTCTGCTTATTTTTTTCCAAGTCGTGTTCGAAAATTTCAGATTGCATATTCTTCGAAAGTTCTATTATTTTGTTTCACACATGTGATCAAGAACTAATAATACGAATATCGTGGAAAATACATGAATATTTCTTACTAGAATACTTGGAATGGAATATTTTTAACGTATATTTTATTAATTTACTTATATACTTTTGTTAATCATTTAGCATGAAAGCAAAAGAAAATTGCGGAGAAAATAATTTGAACACAAGTTTTTAGTAGTTTTATTAAAAACACGCTGGACCTACGATATAAATTGACTTCACTTTCTAATAACAGAAAGTTGCAAAATAAAAGCAAAAAAGGAAACCAGTTGCATGTCAATCATATGTCAAAACAACTAATTTTTGATGTGATACTCTTTACTTATAATAGCCCAAATTTTTAAGCCCAGCATTTGTACAACTCAGAAACTCTCGAATGGTTGGTTTGGTTTTCTGAATCTAGTTTTTAATCTTGTTTATGATTGCGGTACCTACTTCATTAAAAACAATTATGTTGAAATTTAAATTATGGGATATTGAGTTAAACATTAAAACCTTGCAAAGGTGATTTCAGTAAGACCAACAAGTAGAAAATGATGTTCTGCCATTAAAGCATTAGAAATATAAAAGTTTAGAAAACTCTCATTTAAGTTACACATTACACTGGAAAGGATTGAGGGAACAACAAAGAAACTGTGTTTTACTACCATAGTCAATCTTCTGTGTGAGCAAGGTTTTTTCTGTGAATCCCAAATAATAAAAGAAAACAAAGTTCTAATATTGACACACAAATAGCAGAGTATATAGATTTTGATTTGCTACAGACTGCAGAAATCAATTATTTGAAAACTATACGAAATCGTCTCAGTAGGGTCTATATCAACTTCAAATCCATGGTGTCATTTTACCTCTACCTATTCTAATATTAATGTCATTTTGTCTTTTATACGATTTGAATATAAAAGAGTAAACAATATGTGCAACTACGTGAATACCTTTTTTTTATCTTCTCTTTTGATCCGTCATAAATTTCAGTCTCTCTGTGTCATGAAAGACCAAGTTCAAGAGAGTAAATCAGACGTATATTTGACAAGCGTTTCGCGTCAACATCCAGCGAGGACTGAAATTTCCATATTGACAGCTTAAACTTTAAAAATAATTGAAACGAAGAAGACAACTTTGATATCTTGCTTAAATCCATTGCAATAAAATACGAGAGATATGATCAAATATTATTGCTACGTAATTGTTTGACGGTCTGTAAATCTCCCAGGTTTATCCAATACCGTCAATATTCTTTTGATATAACCCGAACTATGTTTTCCTTTTCCATGCGTTTACCGAGTTGAAGTTCGCTTCGTTACTACTATGGCAGTAATGTTTAAGGGGAAGCATGCGAATGAACGTCAGTTAAAATTTCATAAAAATCGTGGTAAAATGTTTTTTTTAATCTCTCGAATGATTGACAATCTGAGAGAGAAAACTCAACGAGAAATATTCTCGTGCAATACGTGGTTTCAAATAACTCGATTCATTTTTCCTCCAAAAACATTCGTTTCTTCATAGCACTTTTTTAAAACAGTGTGGACAAGTTTTCTCACAATATCTATATTTTTTGCCAAATACATTAAGTTACATTAATAATTTATTTTTCTTCAGGTTTAGATGTGGATTTTGAGTCCGCCTGATATTACTCTTCAGCTAAATAAAAATATTTTTAATTATATTCAGAATATTTATTATTTCCATTGTTTGCAATAAACTATATATTCCAATACAGAGAAAACCTTAAAGCAATACATTGTGATAAAGATTTAGTAGTTTCGAAACAAACTATACATCGCATTACATGTTTATATATATATATATATATATATATATATATATATATATATATATATATATATATANTTGTTAAGCATATGTGATAGGTTTCAAAGGCGAGCATGATCGTGAATTCTGGTACAGGGATGAGAGTAAAATACATGGTACCCATTTTATACAGAGCTTGGAGGAAAATCGAAATAATATTATCCCCTACAACTTCATCGCGTTGCAATAAGGTGACGATATTCACAAATAACTTGAACTAAGTAAGGAAAATTGGAGAAGGTGCATTTGTCCATGTGGAAGCAATTTGATAGCTAGACTTATCAAAGCACTCTGATATCTTGCAATAACCCGTCCACAAATCCCCTTAGGAAGAGAATCAAATTGGAGCAATCTCTCCGAAGACGCGACGCTTCTCAAAAATCAGCTCTTGGAGCGAATGCGTCTCGTTATCTTTCAATCGCGTGTCACATCAGCGGAGAAGGAGAAGAAAGGGTGGGAGGGAGGGAAGGAAGGAAGGACGAATGAGAGGGTGGAGGCAAGAAGAGTCGCCACAAGAGACCCTCAGCTCTTCCTCGTTCACTCCCTCGCTCCCTCGGCTGTCGTCGACGCTTCACTCCTTCAGCTCCAACAAGGGGAACCACCGTCCGTCCACCTCTCTTCCCTCCCTCCCTCCCACACCAAGGAGGAGAAGAATGCGTGATCTTGATGATCGGTGGGTGACTGTGCCTCGACAATGGCCATGTCACGTCAATTTTTTAGGTTTTAGAACTAAATTTCAATTTTAACACGAATTTTTTCGCAAATTCTTAATTTTTTTAAATTAATCTTACACAATTATATATTAAGTGTAGTGTAAATTGAAATATTTATTACGATTTTGTTATCAGAATAAATTTTTATTGACACTCTACACAGCTGCTTTGTCATCATCAGGTAATTGTAATACATAAACTAATAAATGAATCATATCTCGTTAACAAAATGAAAACAAGTTAACTACTTCAACACACACAAAAATTATAATTCAATTAATTCTAATTAAATTCGAATTTTTTTTGTGTCTATATGTATCAGTTGTCGAAATGTCGAAAGCGATTATACGAATTTAGTCCACCAACAAGGTCATATAAAATATTTCTATAACAATATTTTAGTGCACTTATGTACAATATGTATAATATGTTAGATCATATTAAACAAGTTTTTGAAAAGAAAATACATTAATTTCTTTATGTGTGTCATCAAATTACATTAATTATTGAGTCATCAAATGTTTGAGAGAAACATTATTTGTCAAGATATTTTTCTTTGACTTTATTGTGCAGATGTGAAATGTGTAATGTCCCTTTTGATGAAGAATATCTTTCCACTGTGGATCGAATATTGATACTCTCTCATCAGAACAAATTTACGTACTCTTTATTCATCCAATCGCGGGTAACCCTTTCTGGTTCTGGTACGTAGACCGTAGTTTGGAGACTTCTGTTCTTATCGTCCAAGGCATCAACTTTTTATGGAATATTATATATTATTATTTAATGTGAAACATAGTTTGATACATTTTTTTTCAAATATTAATTATTAAAATTCTAAAGAAGAAAGAACATCATGAAGATTCTATTTATTTGCTTTCCAGATGCACATAAACTTCAAGGACTGTGCGATGTATTATTTCCAATTAAAATATAATTAAAAAATTATTATATTTATATGAGTATAACAAACTTCTCAAGTTTGAGAACTAGAAAATCGACAAATGAAGTTTTGTGAAAGCCACGAAAATCATTTGAAATAAAATTGTTTCTTTTTAGATAATTTCTATTCTTTTGTCGTTATACGTTCTCTTCATTATGTAGTACTACAATCTTCCAACCAATTTCGGGGACGAAATCATATAGATGACTCCAAAGATGTGAATGGATGTTCCGAAGCAAATAGTCGAGAGGTCACTGTAAATGTGAAGGACGTTAGGACGAATGCCGCACAGGGGCCAGATCCTTGTCGTCCCCCGAGTCCCTTGTATCTCCCGACGAAGACTTGGTCTCTTCCGTGACAATAGAAAAATGACCAACATCTTAAGTGCATAAAACCGATGTTACACACGACAATCATATACCACGAAAGTGTTTACTAACACATAATTCTTTCTAATCACAATAATATCAAACCACTTCATATTTCTTTCTAGCCTCTAAATATGAAAGATGAACCTACAGATAATTTTTAAGTAGTAGGGAGGGGTAACAAATCCCATATTTGTTTATTAACTTTAAGATTACTCCAGTATTTTCTGTTTACTTTCACCCAAGCATAAGTTTCTATTTTATAATTTGTTTCCGAAACGAACAGGAAACAAAGCTATGAAAAGTACGATTCAGGTAGTAAATTAACTTTGGATGTTAATTATGGGTGACGTCATGCACACACACATGTGCGGAGCAGGTGCGTTCTTGAGCATCTTCTCAACCCTTCTTCTTCTTCTTCACTTGTTAAGCCTTTCTGCATCGCACACCTGGAAACTAACCGGTCCAACTCTTGCTTACTCCGGACCAGGATGAGCTGAACTAGCAGGCTTATTTTCTATCATCTATCTACTCTCCCTTTCCTTAGCACTACTCTCGTCTGTCGGGTCAATCTGTTGCCCAAAAATCTTACTGTGCCTAAACTATTACTATATCTGTCACTCAATTTTATCTTTGGCGAACACCTAAGGTGTCAAGCTACCCGTGCCGATAGGGTGAATGGTACAGTCCTTAATGGTATGCCAGGCGACCTCCTGCTGTTAGCAGCCTTATCCGACTATGCAGAGACCTATTTCCGTCCCTAGCTATTCGTGGCAACACTTTGAACAAAGATAATAATGATAATAACAACAACACCGAAAACACTGCTGAGGGACACTCTGAACCCACAGCTATTAACATTGAGGGATCTGTCTCTCAGACGTTCACTGGAGAAGTCCTCAAGTCAACTGAGGAAGTCCCCAGACATGCCTCTGTTGTTGTGAAAAATGAGTTGGATACTCAAACAAGAGAGGAAACTCCAACACACTCTGACGCTGAAAAAGTCAACCTCCTTAAAAGGATACCCCAATGCGACAGACAAGCTTAATAGGCTCAAACAGAAGACTAGACTGTCTGCCGCACATCGTAAGAAGGTCATGAAAGCCAAACTGGCTGAACGTGGAGAATTCTTCGGCCCCAAGAAATGGTGGCCAAACAAATCACGTAAGGTTAATAAGGCAGCGGGAACTCCTGAGAGTGGCGCCAAGCTCAGCCGCTCCGAGGGATCCACCCCACAAACCACAGACATCACACGTGATTGTAAGCGGATCAAGAAAGGTAGTGTAAAAGCAGAGAACCTCTGAATACTTTAGAGAAGCCCCCCAAAAATGGCAATTGCGCCAGAATCTTACCAGGAATTGAAACTCAAAGACGAACAAAATGAGCTTATCCAGGATGCTCTCATGCAGCATCTTGAGAGCGGCAAGTTCCCCAAATTCGTCAGTTCGTACATGGAAAGGGGAGCGCTCACACTTTCTTGTGATGATCCGATCAGTAAATGGGTGGAAACCATTGTACCTACACTAAATCCTTGGGAGGACGCTAAACTCAAGGTTGGGAGCAGAAAGGATATCCTGATGTCCACAAATAGTCCTCAGAATTCCCAAAAAACGTGCCAAGATGAACCAGGACAAAATTCTCAACATGCTTGGCAAGCAAAACGAAACCTTTAAAGTGGTTAACAGGAAGCTTATCAGTACTGAGAGCGAACCTTCTGGTAACACTCTTGTGTTCCTCATTGATGACTCTTCAGTTGGCTGCTGTGAAGAAAGCCAACTGCAGAGTATTTCTGGGTGTTTGGCGGGTCAATACAGTCATCGTGGGGGTTAAAGATCATGCAAAAGGTTCTACTTATCAACCTGCAACACAATAAGATTCAGCTGCCTTCTGTAAAGTTTTCCTCAACAGGGACATCAACCTAGCTCTCATGCAAGAGCCTTGGCAACATAAGGACAGAGTTGCTGGGCTAGGCAAAACAAAGTGAGAATTAATGTATAACATAACTTTCACCAATTTTAGGACCTAGATCCTGGTTAGGAAAGGTATACATCGACTCCCACTTATGGAATTCTGTTCCAGAGACATCATTGCGAGGGGGTGAATGGAAACCTAATTTTGAGCTCCTTATACATTCTCTATGATGTAAAGGAACTTCCACCATCCAGAGGCTTAGAACTCCTGGTGAAAGAGCTGAAAGGCGACCAGCATCTACTGGTAGGCATTGATGCCAACGCCCACCATGAAGTGTGGGGAAGCACGGACACAAATCCTAGAGGTGTGTCCCTACTCNTGAAAGGCGACCAGCATCTACTGGTAGGCATTGATGCCAACGCCCACCATGAAGTGTGGGGAAGCACGGACACAAATCCTAGAGGTGTGTCCCTACTCAAACTTTTATTAACCCATAATTTCTTTATCGAAAACATGGGTAAGAAAGCCACTTTTAGAAATAGGGTGACAGAGGAAGTCCTGGACATTACCTTCTCCACGGGCGCTATTTGCAACCTTGTGGAGTACTGGCATGTCTTTTCCGAGCCTTCCCTCTCTGACCACGAATATATTTGGGTTTTTTAATAAAAAAGGGGAGTAGATGAACAAGTGCTTTTGAGGAACCCCAGGAAGACCGATTGGAATGGGTACAACATCGAACTGGCGGCGATGATTGAAGCACCTAGAAGGGAGAAATCGCACCTAGATGTCGATCTGGTAGCCTCTAATTTACAAGAGGTAGTCCTGGATTCCTATCATAGTAATTGTCTCATTTAGCCGGGGTCGAGACAACGCACACGTCGGTGATCTCGTGATCTTGAGGAGAAGCGGATGAAAGTAAGAAATCTTTTTAACAGATGTAAACGCTTTGGTAATAGGACTGAGTATCGAGATACTCTCTCTTACTACGAAAGCCCAATTCATAGGGCAAAGTGGACCTCTTGGAAAACCTTCTGTCAGGACATAAACAGCCAGGCAAGGGTAGCCAGTCTTCACAAGGTTTTAGCCGACCATCGAATTCAACACTTAAGGACCTTAGGGAATGATTCACATGTACAAACCTGGAAACAATTGTTCTCTTTTTCGAGAGTCATTTGCCGGGGTATTGTTAGTGACTTAAATCTCGAACCTGCAACTAACACTTGACAAAAAGATTTGCTCCATAGAAAGATCCTTGCGGGGACGGAATTTTTGCAGCCCTTCGTCAAAAGGGACCAGATTCCCTATATCTCAAGCTCTGTGAAATCTTCAGGACCATCATTGCCTAGGGTTTATACCACAAGCCTGGATGATAAGCAGTGTTTTGTTTATACTGAAAAGCGGAAGTGCGAGTTACACGAACGCGAAATCGCACAGACCCATTAGCCTCTCATCGTTTCTATTGACACCTATGGAGAGGCTTGGGGGTCGCCATATTCGAAGGAGGGTACTTTCGAACAATCCACTCCATAGAAATCAGAATGCATACCAACCAGGGAAATACTGCGAATCTGCACTTCACCGACCGGTCAGCAAGTTAGAGGATTCCTTTGACCGGAAAGAAATAGCTCAGGTAGCATTTCTGGATTTCGAGAAAACTTTTGGTGACATCTCACACAACTCAATGGTTACGGCCGCTCGAAAGCGAGGGGTTTAATTCACTATTTGTAAGTGGAAATAGAAGAATTCAATCTTGTTATCTGGGCAAGAGAAGGACGACGCGGGGTTGTCCTCAGGGTGGAGTTCTTTTACCAATCCTCTGGAGTCTCGTGGTTGAAGGTCTTCTTCAGACCTTATCTAAGAAAGGTCTTTACGGTCAGGAGTATGCTGACGACATAGCCCTTGTGGTTTTTGGGAAATTCCCAAACACGCTATCAGAACTGATGAATGAGGATCTGAAAACGATCAACAACTGGTGCGAAAGGGAAGGGCTTCCAGTCAACCCATCAAAACCTGTTGTAATCTTCTTTACCAAAAAGAGGGTCCAAGGTGCTTTCGACAGCTTGTGGCACAACGGTGAATGGGTTACCCCATCCGAGAAAGTTAAGTACCTGAGAATCACTCTAGATTGTAAACGTACTTGGAACCATCATCTCAAAAATGTTATCAACAGAGCGGTGGTCATTTTTAACTGCCAGATGCTCTGTGGGGCTAACGTGGAGTCTCAAAACGCACAAAACCTATTGCTTCTATGTTGCGGCCATCCGACCACAAATTGTCTATGGGGCAGTAATCTGGTGGCCTAAAGGACAACAGACAACTGCCGCGAATAATCTGCCAAGCTTGCAAAGATTGGCCTGTGTTTGCGCTACTGGAGTTTTCCATATTGCCCCTACTGCCGTATTAGAAACTATATTAGGTTCGGCATTTCTTAACATGCACCTAAAAGCTGAGGCAAGGATGGTCGCCTTCCGATTAGCTAGTACCGGCAACTGGGTGCTAGTACATGAATGGTCGGTTAGTGTCTCATTACGGATGAACTGCTTAAGGGATCAGTTTTGGACATGAGACCAGATCTCAGGTCAACTTAATCCCTCTTACACAAACCGTTATCGGTCGAACCTGGTTTCAGAGCAGACTGGAACGACAAGGACCATCACCCGGTGCGTACCGCACCCTGGTTCTCTTCACATATGGGTCTCGCGTTGGAACATGAACCGAATTTGGGGTGTTCAGTAAATCCCCTAGGACAGAAGCCCTCGTCAGCATGGGGAAATACTGTATTATATTTCAGACAGAAATCCACGCCATCCTTATCTGTGCATTAAAGGGATTTGAGAGGGACTATTACGGTAAGCACGTTCTCATCCTTTGAAACAGTCAAGCTGCCTTTAAGGCACGAGATTCTGGCCAGACATCTTTGAAACTTGTCTGGGAGTGTATACAGTCTCTCACAACCATTGCTCTCTGCAACACTGTGGAGTTCATATGGGATCCTGGTCATCAATACATATAATAGAACGAAAAGTCTGATAAACGTGCGAAAAAAGTTTCCCTGATATCTTTCTTCGGACCGGAACCTTCATGCGGAATCAGTCGTTCAACTGCTCGAACCGTGGTTCATAACTAGATAGCTTAAATTGTGACCGGTCAAAGGTTAGGCAAACTTGTCGAGAAATCCAGTCCTGCTCAAGTCAAGTCCCTCATTCACAGTGATAGAACTAATCACTGGACAAGGCCATGTCCTGAAACATCTAAAAACGGTAGGGCTGTTCAACGGAGATGTAACCTGTCGTTTGTGCGGGGAGACTGAAGAAACTTCCCGTCACGTCATCTTGGACTGTGAGGCCCTGGAGCAGAGAAGATAGGTCTTTAGATACTCAACACCAGGACAAAATTTTGATCTTGACATTGGCAGGAAGGTTCTTTCCCTAGTCAAGGGCACAGAGATAAGACGTTGTTACTGGGATTACGTGGGTCACACTATAGGTACTTCATAGACTGCGTGCAGACGCCAGTTTGGGCCTGTCTAGAAGCTCTCTTCTAAACTAAACTATTTTTTTTTAATTAATGGAAAATATTATATAGTGGCTTTCTCTTTGGTGGCACTACTTTTTTATTTTTCTTTATTACACTTCATTATTAACTGATCTTATAAAGATTAAATTAAGTTGTGTTGTCTCGCCAATCATTTGTTTATTGATAGAGTCGACTTTCGACCGCATAGCGGTCATTTTCAATATTCTTTCTCTGAACAAGGAAAAGTGGTAAATGCCTTGTTCAGAGGAAGAACACTGAAGATACGAAGTACTTTAAGTTGGCGAGACACAACTTAATTTAATCTGTAATTACGCCAACAATGAATCACCTATTCCATACACATGATCTTATAAAGCTTCAAGAATTCGAAATGCCCTTTCATCTTTAAGAATGTTTATATTCGAAAGAAAACACTGTTTGACTTTCTGTCAGCAAGAAGGGATAATATTTTTAAGTAAAATGTCGGAAGGAAAACACTTAAAAAGGACACAACAGAAGAATGCCAAGCAGCGCTTTTAATTTTTCGCAGTGAGCCTCGTATTTTATCGCTACCCCCATCCCCGGCACCGCCGCATGCAAGCTTCGACCCTCGTCGAGAACTCTGCCCCTAGGGTTAGCCATGATCAGCGCGTGCTGTCACTAAACAGTCAACGAGCCTTCAATCTTTCACGAATGACCGCTTGCCCGCTCCATCATGCATGGCGCGGGGCGCAGGCACCCACACAGCTCTTGTTTTAGACAGCTCTCGCTCCAGCCTTTCGTCTCCGCCCTCCCTCCATCCTGAACCCGTCTGTGCTCGTTCGCTTGCTCGCAGTGCTCGCCACGGCTTTATACTCTTTTGCGGGCGGGCGAACGCCATCAGCGAAGCTCTTCCCAACGTCATATGCGGACCAATTAACGAGATATAATGGTTGCAAGAGAGGAGTGAATTACAAAGGATGAACAATTCTGAACCCTTCATTACTTTTTTGCGTGTTTAAGTTTCAGAAACGTTTACGTTCCCTAAATTTCACGATTTATGTTACCGGAGGGAAATATGATACCGCAAAAACATTGTTCAAAGCAGAGTTAGTAATTATTCTAAGAATTGCTTTGTGCATGGAAATATCAAATGAGTTAACATTACAAAATGTAAACACGATACAGGAAGTGACCTCAGAAAAAAGTGATATAAATTTATTTCTCTGGTGTCCTATAATATAGGTACATAAACATTTTAGTTACCAAGAAAAAACATTAAAATTTTCTTCTTGTTTAAATGAGCGTGATTTTGACTATTTATGTAATTAAAGCATCAATCTTGCAAAAAGTTAATTTTCAAACTTTTTAGAGTAATATCTTTTACAGAAAATATAAAATTAGAATTTAACATTCGACAACTGATAGAACAGTATTTGGTTCATCAGAATAAACGAAAATGTAAATTGACGCGTACTTCGAAATAAAAGGTTGTTAACTGGATGGGGAGAGCGAGAATTGAATTCTTGCATTAATTTGCCATCCTCCCTTTCTCAAACTGCCGTCGGCATTCGCGGAAGAGCGAAAGCGCACGCACAGCCGACGCAGTCCTGTGGGAGGGCGATGCGCTATGTAAAGAGCAAACGCATTGGCGCACTACCTCCTCCTTCATCTCCCCTTTCCTCTCTCACTTCCCGTCATCCTTTCGTTTCTCCGATCTTCCACCCCCATCACCACTGTGTCATCTCTCATCTGAGAAGATGTTTCAAAACGACGCGACGCTGCCGACACAACGCATAGGGGACCAACCGGACGGCAAGGGGAATGTGGACTACGGTGAGGGTGAATATTCGGTGGATAGAGAAGACAGCAGAAATGAAGAAGTAATATAACTGAGAGCAACGAGAAAGACAAGAGAATTTGGCAAGATTGTGATGGTAGCACCGGTGTCGAGGGCGAGTGTTGTTGGGATGTAGGGCAATGTTTTTCTTACGAAGTACTTCAAGCGGCAGACAAAGGCATACAAACACATTGCTCTCGGTGTCCCATGCGTCTGCCCTTCTTCAGAATCGCCGTTGCCAGCGCTCCTGGAATTGTTGTTCGTATAAATACATAAAATCTCTCATTCCCCTGAAATGTGTATATTCCTCTTCTAACTCCACTTTTTGTTAAATGATTAGTTATAAGTGAAAACTGTTTCTTTTTATAGAATTCTGTTTTTAGAAATGTCTGAGAAGCATCTAAATATGAAACTGTACAATAAAAATGGACAGAAACACATTACACTTCAAATGATAATTGAATTATTTCCCCTGATATTTCGGTACGTTTGTAGGGTAGTGAATACCTTATCAATCTCTAAGGTTATCTTAGTCCACAAAACACATTTTTATATCTCCAGGTTAGGTCAGGGTAAAAAAAATGAACATCCAGTAGTACAAGGGAGGTACAAGTGTCGACTCTCGAGGGATATACTGGAGTCGACTCTCTTTATTTAATTTTGTTTTGTAGATTACATCGCTCGGTAAACAAGCTCATAATCTAGTCCAAAGTCAGTGCAGCATCTTACAATTATTATTTGAAATTGATGACTGACATATAATATTAGAGGGAGGGAATCATTGATGTCTCCAAAAATTCAAAAGATTCTACCACACAGAATCCTCAGGAAATATTGCTAGCAGTTTGTGGAGAGGTTATCTGTTCTGAATTACGAGTTGAAAAGGAGAATCTTTTCCAAGATCAAAATGATACGTTGCCGGAGCTTGGAAGTTGAGGAATTTCTTAGCTATTTTTGTAATTTGTTTTAATATAAGATATATTTTTATAACCCTAAAGCATTTGTTATAAATCATGGGAAGTTTTTTATGCTTTTCACGAGAACTTGTTTTGGAATGTCAGTATTTATAATGAATAACCTGGCTGCTTAACTCGAAATAGGACTAGGTTATAAGAGAAAAATCTAATTATAAATACAGAAAGGTAGAGCATTCTTTTAAGAGAAGATTATTTTCATTGGGAATTGGTCGCAGTTCAACAAGTCCTATTGGGAACATAAGTACATTAGAATTCATGATAGGAATTGAAGAGGATTTCTATTTTGATCAAACCTGAGACGTATTGTTGGTGCGGTATCGGATATAAATGAGAGATATCTGAGCTGCATGACTCACCTTGCACGCTTTATCTCGGGATGGAGTCCACGTTCACGAGACCCGTAGAGAGAAAATTTCACTACTATACTTCTGATTCCTAATTTATTAACCAATTAATTAAACCGTCTGATAATAAACGTCGTTTGTTACGTAAATAACTGGGGGATATTTCAATCAAATTCAAGCTTATATTCAGTACATTTTTTATGAATATATAAATAAGTGTCATGGTATTGTTAAGTAGATTTTTATCTAACTATGGAAGATATTTGCTGAAAAAATTCTTAATAATAACCCTTTACTTTTCTATAAATAAAATTATAATCAATTTAGTGACATGGATTATTTTCGTAACATATTCTTATTCTCAAAGTTTTAAACAAGATTCAACACTTTCTTAAAAAAGACTATCCAAATTTCTTAAAGTATTCTCGCTTAAGATACTCGAAGACTCCTGTTTAATTCTTTTCAGGCATGCGATCTTGACTAATTACTCACTGAAGTACACCTTTCCATTCTGGCTCAAGACTGACAAGAACAGTAGGAATGTGGAACCATTAATAATGAAGAGAAAAGATTGCTTAAAATAAGAAATGTATGTGACATGCTTCTTTGAAGTTTAAATGCATTGGAAATATAAACAGGAAATATTTATGAATTTTTGATGACGATGGACCACATAATTCAAATTATCAGATGAAACACAAATAGCGGCTAAACACGACCAACCTAATCTAATCACTCATCGTTCAGTGACACTGTAGTTCCAAAGTCCTACTCTAAAAAGGTAAAATATTATACTCTAAAAAAATTTGATTTTAAAAAGAAAAGAAGAAAGTTATTATATTTTAACTTGAAGTTTAGAACACGTCTACAGTATCACATACATATATAAACGAAAGAGGAATAGAAAGCAAATTATGAGCAATATCACTAGCTCACACGTATAAATTTCTTCACAAAATAACTGTTGCTATATGATTGCACTCTACTTGGTTATCAAACGTTTAATGTATTAATAGTACCTCTTCAGCAGAAGGGTACACCTTGGACATTTGTGTCGAAAATAATATTTTTAACTAAATAAAAATAATTTTTATCTATATTTGTCATTGTATACCCTCACCGATAACAATCATCATATACATTAACACATATGTTTCAGAAATGTTTAATTCTCTTTGTGTGCAATCGGACAGAGTAAATAATCCAAAAAATATCGTCCTACTATGATTAGAGCATAGGTGTGTTGACAATTTCCCATTGTTTCATCTTTTATCTTTTCTTTTCCAATACATCAGGACAGTATTTAAGAATTACATCAAGAAAAGACGCAACTTTAATCGTTTATTTGAAATGGATGTTACTTGAGCACAAATGACAGTAAATAATAAATAATATTCGTTAAGAATTATACATGAGTTACATAATACGTCTTGTATATTTTCGTGTACTATTCGTAACTGTTTACATTTTTTTGTGGTAAGTATGAAACCAAGTAAACCTTTCCTACAATTTGTAGATAGGGGAAAATGAAATCTGCCGTACTATTAAGGTCAATAAAATAGTCTTGCTAAATAAAAGTAAACATATTTATTATTATTCATATTATCATTCAAGATGTTAGTTACTTTCTTCTCTTAGCTAGTTTTATATCTTCTTTTTCTTAACGAATTCTTGCAAGACAAGAGAGTAGTAAATAAGATTGAAATAACACCTCGTATTTGTTAAAAATAACGAAACAAAGAAAACGAGAGCTCGTAAGAAGCGAGAGCAGTAAAGGGTGAATAATGGTGAGAGAAGGGTAGGAGGGTCTTTGGAAGAACTCGTCCTCCGTTGAGTGAAAGTGGCGCCTTCGTCACTTGTTTGCGTGGGAGTCGTCGTCGTCGTCGTTTGGTCCTCGGGGCCGGATGCGTCCCTCCGCCCGCCACCGCCGCCACCGCCACTGCGCAACCTTTCGCTCGAATGTGAGCACTCGAGAGAGCTTTATGAGCACAAATTGCTCTTAATTTACGCGGAATGAGCGCGTTTCAGCTATCCTTGGCTTGGTCCCGTCCCTTCGCCATTCAGTTGGAGGGCTCGCGAGAGAGAACGGAATCGCGGACGCAATTGGTGGTGGTGATGGGGGTGGAACTACAGAAATTGCGGAAAGGTTGGACGCAGACGCTAATTAGCGATCACGTTGAAAAACGATGGAGTCAATTTAAATTTTCTCTTTCGTTTTTTCCATCACAGCTTATGAAAGGGAAGTGCTCTAATGGCGTAAAAGACTCTGCTTTTGACTTATCACTCCACATTGGGTTTCTCAGACTTAATCTTCAAATATTAACTGCGTGTCTAAACTATATTCTGCGTCTTCAATTACTCACGTTTGAAATAGAATAATATAGAGCCATAAAGAACGCTACAGATACAATCTCGTTATGTCGTACAAGATTCGGGTCCATATTAATTGAGGTATCAAAATGAAGTTTGTTTGTATGTGTATGTGCCATTGCAATATTTTAAAATATGTAATTAACTCCATACTGTTGAATAATTTCACTGTTTTATTACTGTAACTTTATATCGTTGCGTTGACACCTCATACTATAATTAACTTTTTAATTGGATCAGGTATCGTCGTTTCGCGTAATATAACAATTAAGTAAGATAATTTAATCTCTTGAAAATACTTTGGGAAAAACCTTCACGTAATGAAGACTACTTCATATTTCATAGAATTAGTCGGCTGAAAGGAGACGAGTAGAATCTAATTGTGAATACTGAATTAATACACAACGTGCAGATCTTCTTGACAAGTACCCCACCTTGCACGTGTGTAACATCCAGAATTTTCACTCTTGAAAAGTACAGAAAATGTCATTAATGTTTTTTTGAAGAATTATAAATTTTCTGAATTTCTTGTAACTTAAGAAATGTTTACGCGTTCTTTCACTGAAAGAATTTTTTATTCTTTACTGAAGGATTTTGCAGCTTCGGCTTCCCCCTTCATCAGTCACGTAGAAAATGAAGCGATTCTTCTCTTCGGTTTACATAGACCTACCGTTAGGTGAAATGATAGAAAAATTGTAAGCAAATTTGAATTTGAGGATTGAAGAATTTAGAAGAAATTACTGTTGTATATTTAATCCGGTCTAATTAGGTTTCGTCTGCTTCCAATGAACCTCCATCCATCGCGGTTCAAATAATCAACAAATTATTATTCTTCTATGACGGCCTATTTTTCTATCAGAATGGGATCCAAATTATTACGTTCATTTCTCACCCTCATCCACTATCTAAATACTTACCTATCATATAACTTTCAATAATTACTATCTAAAACATAATGCATGTATTGTCAAACATTGAAAAATTAAAAACTGTTTCTATAAATACACTTGAAATGTTTCAGCGATGAAAGAAAAAATCTATTACACATTGGCTTTATTCTTAATCAACGTAGTAACATTCATACAGTCAATAAAATGGACATTTCACAAACGGACTATTTTAGTAAACACAATTTGAATTAGTCGGTGTTATAGTTGATCATGATATAATTACAAACCGGAACTTCATAACTTTTTGTTAAAATTAGGAAAATTAAATATACATTTTGTTGAAGTAAATTCATTCTCCACAATTCTGTTGTTAAGGTGCATCGGCTCAAAGAAGTCTAAATGCGTAATTTTGGAAGATTGAAGTTCTGTAAATTTAAATGATATCTATTTGCTCGACAGGAGTCAGTGTGGCTCAGGAGCTAAAGCACTGAGTTGGTGGCTATGTTTGAGGTTTCATCCCCGGTGAAGTGCTGATTTTTCATCACACCTCAACTGACTCCCAGGCCTTCACAGCTTGCTGTAAAATCAGTACCAGGGCTTATCATGGGGTCAAACTGGTCGGAGCAAGGTGCTGGCCACATCTCCTCCTCCAAATACCTAATCAATAAATTGCGGAACTCTACCCTCTGCGAACCCCAAGGGTTTCGGGGCCTGTAGTGGGATAGTTTGACTTTTGACTTTGACGTACATAAGTTGAAAACTTTTTCCAATCACATAATCAATTTTTATCAATCATGTACCCAGGCTTTCCAAAACATTTTGGATTTCAGATTTCATAAATTTTTGGAATTAATTTTTCATAATGTTGGATTGTTTTTCAGTCTCATAACCCACAAGCTGTGTTAAAATGTTCAATATTTAGTAATTATTGAACTAACGAACTAATAGAATGAGATTAGATTTTTGTCCTCTTAATTTGTTTTTGTTATTGAACGTTTTCAGCAGTCGTCCTTTATTCTTCTGTGCTTAACACAGACTTCGTTATTTCTTTTTTATTGATATTGATCACAACCTCCGCATTCAAAATTTTGATTGAGTTCCACAATGTTTGGACAGTTTGCGTTTCAGTTGTTCTTGGTTCTCGATAGATTCACTTTTATTTGAGTTTCAAAGTATGTCTATTTGATATAAGTCATTCACTTTTGAGACGTTTTTCATAAAAGGCAACTCCGATTTCATCCCTCACAATGTCAGTGGTCGCTCATTAATAAAGGGTTTAACGGCTCTTTGGTTAAAACAAATCTAAAGACAAATGCGTACTAGTATACTCATTCAAGCTTTTGTTTTCCATCGACAAAAGAGAGTTCGACTTATTGTGAGAAAGAATATCTGAATTGAGTCTATTATTCGCCAGACAATGAGGAACCATCTTGTGTGTGTCGAGGTGAGGGCGAAAGGATGGGAGAGGAGAAGCGTAACTTGCATATGCACAAAGCTAGTCTACTCCTCTTCAACAAGGCTTTGAAGACGGCACTTGGGGACGAAGCTCACGAGCTACCAATCATCACACTAAGTGACTGCATCACTCTCGCTAAGATAAATGTTGGAATTAAATCAGTCCACAACAGACGAAATAGTTATTCTATTTTTAATATGAAGGTAACCAATAAATATAAAATGCATTCATTGTTTTACAAAAAGTTTCCTTGTGGGGAGAGATACCTGACAATCTGGGTAACCAAAGTACTATCTATTGAAAAATACGATCGAAGCCGTTTTGGCAATGCTTTTGGTTACTTGTATATCCACTTCCGTCAACACAAGGGATTGCCGCAACTAGGCTATAACGTGATGATACTAAGGGAATATGCTATCAGCCACCGCGCTGATACCGGTACTTTACTTGGCGTTGCGTATTCGTGTATTTGCCATATTTGCCAACACACGACCATGTGTAGAGGAGCTATTTGTCTATATTTGCTGTATTTGTTCCATTGTGGCAAATATGGAAATACGCGATTACCCGTATCCGTCCTGTTGTCGGTTTTCAGTCGCACATCAAAGGACTCAAAAGAGGCAAATATTGCGTGAACCGTCCACACTTGGAAAACCGTGTTTCGCTCAGTAGAGCATGCGTGGTCAAGATTTGTTGTTATTTTGATTCTTATTTTTTGACTTTTTTATTTCATAATATCTTTAATATCGACTGGAAAATTTATATGGGCTGCAAAAACGAAGCAGTATAAATATTTCTTGAATTATCGTATCAAACACTCCCCTTCTATCATTGGTACAAGAAAAAATAGTGGGAATTATTGATTTATTTGCTTGTTTGGGTCCTGTGAGGATGGCACGTTTGTGATACGTCAAATAATTTGCCGAATAATACTATATATATATATATATATATATATATATATATAGTATTATTAGAAAATTTTAATAACAATAAAGTGAACTATGAAGTTCAGTAAGCACTGAAAAATACTGAGAAAGAAAGTAGATTAAGAAAAAATGATAAGAAAGAAAAGCAAGCTTCTGTCCATTAGGGTTTGGAAACGTTTGCTCGAACAAACTGACTTTCTTTCATAGGGTTAGCAAATTCAATTTAATTCAAGAGAACAAAAATCAAATATGATCTTCTAGCGTTGTAGGAGGTAAGGAAAGGATACTCCGGAATTCCAATAAAATTTTCAATATAAAAAACTTCGGTTGATTTAACTTGTTTAAAAAATACTCCTATTTTTAAGAGAGTAAGAAAAGAATGTACCCATGTGATTTCTTTTTAAAGTTTATAAATTTTAAATCATATATTTAAAACTGTAAGTTATTATTCATTGAAAGTTCAAAAGAAATTCATATTTTCTCCATGTGCTCTGAATTCATTATTCCTTTCTTCATAAACTAGTGATCTAAAATGATATTTAAAAACTAATAACGCTTAATTTTATTGAATAAATACAACCTTTCTACTTTGTTATACATCACTGAGTATTTTTACAAAATACATCTCGGTGAATTTATAGATTTTATAAAACAAATTATTCAACTAACTTCTCGTATAATTATATTTAAGCAGGCAAATATTTAAATGTATCAAAATATATAACAGTAAATCTACGTTCTAATATGTGTATGCATATCATTTTTTATTCTTAAATATTACATATTTTGTCAGGGATATATATTTTATCGTGCGACTCTAGTTCAACTTTTTTTTGTCATGAGCTACCTTCTGCCTTGCATATGCAAGTTAAATACATACGTAATAATGAAATTACTGAATTGAGCATTTTTTCTCGATTTAGAAACTTCACTGTTGGCCCGGATGTAGTGAATCGGAAGTAATTCATGATGTAGTGAATTGTCAAGAGAAGACATGGTAAGCAGACACTTGTACGTACCATAAACGTTATATATGATCATATGAGCTGCTGTTAAGCTCCCTAGAGTGACTGTCATTCTGAATAATGTTATTACGCCAGCCATGAGTGTCGAAAGGATCAATCTTCCGCTCGAAGTCCGTGAACTGTCAAGATAGAGATGGCTTTTACTGGGCCATTTACATCAATGGACATAATAGTTAAGCTGTAGCTAAACAATAGAGATGACCTCGTCAACTTAATCAACAATTCACGTATTTTCCTTCAGTATAACATCGAAATAACAAACAACGTAAATAATATTATAATTACTATCATCTTTTTTCCTGGAAACACTTTATAAATTTTACTTTAAATAAAATTCTGATAACTTTCATTATTTTATTTCTGATTTTTTCTTTTATATTCCACAAAAAATGTTATTCAGTAAAATTCCAAAACTTATTTCTCAATTCTAAAAGTACTATGATAGAAAAATGGTGGAAAGACATTAAATTTTTAAAAAGCTAAAATTTCTGATATCTTTGTGAACAAAGAGGCTATTTCGAACCGAAGTTGTAATATAATTTTAATTGCTTTTCCTGGAAGATCTGATATTGTTTTCTGCCGCAATTTGCTCTACGCTGATCCACAGCAAATGTTACTCAAATCGCAATTGTGCTAACTCTGTAAATTAATACCCTTAGTTTTATTGATGTCAAAGTTGTTGTGTAATTCCGCTGAACCTTCCCCTGTTGTCACGGCCGCGCTTTGTGACTCTGCGACTAATCCCTCGTTAAGCTGCCTTGACAAGTGCGTAACTGAGGCTTGAAATCCTCGGCTGCGCGTTTAAGCGTGAGTTAACGACGTGCCACGTGCGGCGGTTGGAGTGGAAACAGATGTCGTCAGAGGGGAGAGGGGAGGATAGAAAAGGGGGAAGTCGTGGGGCGCCACGTCGGGCGTCGGCGCGCGTTCGCTCACTCGCTCTCTCGGACAAATGCTGTCTGTGTCCGTGGTAGTGGTCTCCCTCGCACACCGACCGACCGACTGGCCGCGGTGGCTCCTCGCTGCGGTGCTCGATCAATGGCCGCGCTGTGAAAGATGGGCCGAAGCTGCATTTCATTACAACGGCAGCGGCGGAGGCGAGCTGCCCGTCCCCGACGTGCCGTGGGTGGTAGCGGCAACGGCGATGGGCCGCCCGGTTAGTGGTGGGCAAAGCTCGGGAAGCTCGGATAATGGGAGATAGCCAAGCGCCGCGACCCTTGCACTCTGGATTCGCTAATTCCGCCGCTCGCTGCCCGCGCCGCCGCGCTCGCTCGACGTCGAATAAAAAATGCCTACGCAGCCTCCCTCCTTCTCCTACTACTACGCTGTGGGTAGCGCCGCGCCGAATGGCATTCCGCTGCCGACGCTATACAGGGTAATGCGCTCAAACAGGATAGATGCGGTTACGACCCAAGCCAACGGCCAATTCCATAAGCATCGTGCTCTTCCATTCGCTTGTGACACCATCGAAATAGAAATTAATAGAGATAAGGAGTTATAAGATGCGAAACATACTCTAGGGTTAATTATTATTTGACCTTTCTTTCAAGCCAAGCTATTCACTTTAGACTGAAATGTTTCAAAGTAGTTCTCTCTTTGCGAGTAGTAGTATATTTTCATCTCGAAAAACGTGGAGCACATCTTTTGCGACTCCACAGAGTGAAAAAATTGCTTTACTAAAGACATTTGTCGTATTTGAATTTCGCTAATGCAGTCAATAACTGACATATATCAATGTCAAAAATTGGAAATGAAGTAAACTCTGAATAAAAGTTTGTTTGGACTCATTTTCATATTCTCGTTGCATTCCATTTTAATTACTTTCATTTTTTCAAAACCATAAATCAATTAATGTATTACCTCGAAATTAAAAGTCTTTCATATTCTTGAATAAGCAAACAAATTACCTCGTTCCAATATGGGTCTTTGAACTACTAATACGATTTTCAAATATTCCAAGTCGCATAAAATTCAAGCTTTCAAAGAATGATAAATTAAAAGACGTTTGTATGTTGCTCATTGTGATGCAATGAACACAATGAAAAGACGTTTGTATGTTGCTCAATGTGATGCAACAATATACAAACGTCTTTTAATTTATCATTCTTTGATAATGTTGCTAATGCTCACACAATTACCAAGTAAAGCTTTCAAAGTTGAAAAATTAAATGTAGGTTTTATGATTCATTTTTGCATTATTCTATTACATTTCTAAACCGTAAACAGCGGAAATTCATAACAAGAAAAATACCCCCGAAGTGACGAGTATAATGTGATCCATCTACAACTGAACAAAAAAATAATATTGTAATTCGCACTCCATCACTTAACGAAACATATTAGCTTTAATTTAACCCCAAAAGCTGTTCTCTATATTTACCCGTCCCACTTTTAATGATATCCTATTTGGTAAAAATTAAAATTGAGGAAATTGAGCCACACTCCAAGTAACTTTCACTTTTTAATCACTTCCACACGAAATTATCGAGCAACAGTTACCTTTAAACTCAGTAAACTTTTCAACTCTAGCTTGGCTTCATTAACTATTCAGTGCAACAGCTTCTCAAACTCATTTCCCCTCACTTCCAAAATGTAATAACAAAAAATATTTGCATTCATCCCTTCGGCACCCCATTCCGCCTCAACTAAAACTTGATTTAATTGAGGGCTGTGAAGTCATATGGAGTCAATTCAAGTTTCCATAATTAGAATTAATTGGTGAAACGACCTGGAAACACAAAAATTCAATTAATACCTTCCACTATTAAACTTCGTATAAACAATCATTCAACTTCAAAACGAGAGTGCCTCTCGACTTGCATGTATTTGACGCGATTCATGAGAGCGCACCACTTCGCTCAGCCACTTCATCGATTCCTTCTCGATAAATCTTGCAACAAACTGACCCCCGCCCAGGAGACTTATGACGCCCTCAGAATAAATCCCGCTTGTCACGAATGCCGGGTGGATAAAAGAGAAACGCTTCGATATGGAGACGTGAGCCAAAAGAGGAAATCCTTGAGAAAGTCACTGCGTGAGTTCCTACACGTCTCAATTCTATCAAGACAGGGATGAAACCACGATCATCAACAAAACAGGCGACTCGGTCGCGTAGTTTCACAGTACAAGTCAATCAAAAGCAAGTCATTTTTGAAGCAAATAATTAAACATGTTCTGCAGATCAGTTCAGTACATATCTTCCATTTTCATTGCTAACGCAATTGTATTATTAATAATTACGAGATTTCGTATTTCCACTCTATGAATCGTTTTATTATTGTCAAGAACAAGAGGCTTATCAAAATTTTATTTTTATATGTGTTGCATGGCCTCGATTAGTATCAATACATCCGATCGAAATCCTATCCGTTGGAAGTCTTTGAACTTGGAGACAAAATATCCTGCGTTTCATTGTATGGCACTACTTTTGCATCGATCTCAATGTGCACATTTCTTTTGGGTTGTACTGTTCTAAACTGAAGAAATTGAGTGACAGGATGTAATCAGAATCTACTCTCAAATACAAGTATGTAAAATCTGAATTTCAAAAGTAAATACCTTGGTAATTAATGAATTTTTTTTTCTAGAATGTAAAAACTTTTCTACAAAGGTATACGATAATACGTATCTTTTAATATGTTTCAAACTAAAAAGTGTTCTTATTAAATTTTCTTTCAAATAAATTGTTCGGACGTCTTAAAAAATCTTTGACAGATTTATATTTTGACTTTAAGAGAACAATGTACTTTGATAATACTTTTATGTACGAATACGACAATAGTAAATATAAATTATGAATTTCAATCAAAAAAATAAAATTTCTTTAGAATTAAAACGTGTTATACTGACTAAGAAATATATTACTTCATTCAAAATCATTCCGCAACGTGTTCTTTCGTGGGGCAGAGGTGAAGAAGTATTGTAGGAGTAACGAAACGGATTCTAGATGAGGTAAAATATGGTCAATTGAAATGCAATAATTAAGTACTTAATTTTAACTTTTAAATATATCTTTATAAATGTATCATAGTTCAAGGGTAAAGGTTCATCTTACCTTAAATTCCAAAAAACTCGAACCTTGAAATTAGAAGTTGTTGTGCGCTAGAATTCAAAAGATAATGAAATCTTTTGTTGTTCTCGTTAACCTAAACATAAAAACATCCTGCCCTTGAAGTGCTCCAAAAACAATAACAATTGCTCATGGAAAATAAGGTGGCAGAGAACTGTTTTTGATGACAGTAGTGTTACAAACAGCAATGTGAGGTAGAGTAATTTCGATGTACGTGACACAACAATAGTATGTATAATATACGTCATGTTGTAATATCAACGCTCATCATGTAGATTATTTTCTGATTTATTAAATATATATTTCATACTAATTAGAAAATTGATTTTTAATTTATTTAAAAATATTTTATTATAAATTCGTTTTACGAAGACTGGTTTGCTCATAAAAAAAAGAAAACAACATAAAACACTATTAAGCATTAATATTTTCATTTGACATTTATTTATGGTTTCGTTTTGTTTTTCAAATTAGGTTTTACTATTATAAAAACTTGTTGAAATATACAGAAAACAGTCATCAGTATTAGTTACTTTACTAGAATATTTTTCTTGCACCAATATAATAAATTACATAATAAATGTATTGTACAAAAACAGTACAAACTGCGTATAACCACGTGGAGGAAAAAAAACTAATTTACTCTCCGGAAGCAAGCAAGTGACCATCCCATCAATTCCGATCAAGAGCCCTAAGGTAGAGGCGGATTCAAAAATGTAAGCAAAACTTCCTAGATAAGATAAAAAGTTAGCTACGAGTTATAATACTAAAATAATGTCAATATGTTTGTAATTTAACACAAAAAATTTATTTTACAAATAAAAATTATTATTGAACTACAGATTATTCTGAGTATAGTGTTTAAAAATCATAAGAATTGAAATAACACCAAATTCACGATTTCTTGTTAAAATAAACACGTCCCTAGACAAACCTAGAGAACCTGTATAAAAAACCGCCTCTACCAGAAGGCGCGACAGAGCGCTTCCTCGTGGCGATGCCGCCACAAATACATGTCGTTCATATACAATAAAAAGAGTATAGGGCTGAGAATTGAAACTTGGGGTACTCCGCAAGTATGTGGCTTTGTTTCTGAAACACAACGCTGAAGTATTTTATTTTTAGTATAAGATATTTCGACCTTTTGATATCTATCTTTAAAAAAGAAGTGAGCCAATGATGTTGAATTCCACGAATGCCTAAAGAATGCAAATTAGAAAGGAGAATTAAAGGTAACATCGTTTACGATAGAATAATGGCGCTTGTAGTGGAAAAGAATTTCCTAAAACCTTATTGATTGTCAGACAGAATTTTATTTTTGGATAAAAAATCTAGAAGATGCTTATAAAACAATTTTTCTAGGATTTTTGAGAAAGTGCGTAGTAGAGATATTGGTCGATAATTTCCAAAATTAAGATTTTTTTTCTTGTGTCAATGTTTCACTTTAGCTCTCTGAAACATGTTAGGAATCACTCCTTCCGACAAATTACTTTCAAAAATATTTATGAGTGGTTTTAATATAATATTGGACGAAAATGTAACAATAAACTCGGGTAATATACTCTGTCTGTTGAAATATAATATACAATATACTCTATGCCTGTAGAAATTTGTTTTTTAACGAGCGGATGATTCATATGACTTCACTTGCGTTAGTTTCAGAAGTGAACATAGAATTGGGTACGTGGGTGGATATAATTGGATGAAATTGATTTGGATATACTGAGTTCGTTATTTTACCTACTTCTGAGGAATAAGAATTAAGCAAATTTGCGATGTTCTGAGATTTTGATACGATTTTGTCATCGTTAATAGAGAAATATTTTCTTCGTGATTTTCAGAAGTTGACGTGTAATTTTAACAATATTCCACATGGCACATGGTTCGATTTTAGCACCTGCCTGTCGTTTTATCTGCATAGACTACTTTTCGAAGAATAATATTATGTTTATGAAAATGATCATGGAATTCGGGTGGTTGGTTATAGAGTTTTGAAAGATAATAGAAACGGTGTTTGTTTGCTGAAGAAATTCTTATCCCTTGGGTGATCCATCTATTGTATTTCTTTGTGTTAAATTGTGTTAAATACATGTATTAAATTGAATTTTTCGTACTTTATGCTCATCAGGATGATGTTTTACTGTAATTTTTGTGATTCTATATTTTTCAACGCACTTATGAGTCTGTACGTTTCATAGCAAAATGAATAAGAGAGTATATGTTACGCACAGAACGCGAATTCGTGCAATGGACGAATAGAAAAACCAAAACTAATTTTGGCCGATGCGTTTTTGCCATAACTAGTTTTAAGCATTTTTACATTAACGAAGATTCGTGCACTTTATGCGGATATAATTTCTAGAGTATTTACTGTGGTTAATAAGCTATTTCCATGCATGCACATTTATAAAAGTGTCTCATTTCCACTGTGTGGTGTTTGTAATACTCGGATTGATGGAAAATATACATTTCTATGATGTATGTCCACAATTTTAAAACTAACCTATTTATGAACTGAGGTGGAATAATAATAAAACACAATAATATAAACGTCTGTAAATGTAAAACACAATTTTGTAATGTCTATAAGTTAATTTATTCCACAATTTTTATCTATGCACATATATAACATTATACCATACAAAATTGAAATGGTCACTCAAAAAACGCATAAGCGTTTTTGTTGTTCATAGCTGGTTGACCCTTGTTTATAATTTAGTTTTGACAAAAACAAAAAATTGCCGAACAAAAATCTTAACGATACCTTTATTTACATCTGAGACACCGAAAAAATTCAAGAAATTACATTTTACTCCAATTCACCTTTTTAAAAAGAATTTTGAAAAAATCCTTTCACCTTGAGACTAAAAAACAATTCAAATTTAATTCAAATTTAATTCAAATATAATGGAAAAATCTATAATTTATTTTATATATCTTTGATTTCACAATCTTTATATACCAAATGATATGTCAAATTATTTCACGGTACACAGCGAAAACAAAACACAACACAAATTTGCGACCATTAAAGAATGAAATATCAAAAAATCTAAATTTCCGTTATTAGATAATCTAATTACAATGTTTACTTACCGACAATCTCAATTAGTTCGTGAGATAGGCGCTCTCAAAGCAGCAATGTGAGTCATAACTATGTAAATAAGTAATCAGAACAATTTTCATTCTGTAATAAAAATGATAAAAGACTTAAAAATAGAATTATCTAAAAATACTACAAAGTGGTTGTCATATTGCACGTTATTAGTTGGCGAATGAGCGAGATGTGTCTCTGAAATCCCATATGTGCAAGTGCAACATTCTGACACGGAACATTGAGTAAAATACAATTGTCTAATATTTCAAGAAAATAAACGTAAAAGAACTTTTTCTAAAACAAGTTTCTATTCACAAAGTACTGTGCTAAGAAAATAAAAATTGAAAATGAAAAAAGTAAAACTATAAAAAATATCCTTCTCTTGTCACCCATAAGTGCAAGAACTGAGAAGGTGCATAAACATAGATATTTTAACATGTTATGTTCCACTTAAACAGCAGTGGAAAGTTTTATTTATTTCGCTGTCCCGACTATTGTCTTGACTGCAGTCAGAAACATCTTGGACAGCGGAAAGGCGATTCGCCATTTCCGCTGGCCGCCTCCGCCCTCTGCGGCATGAGATCGGGGATGTCAGCATCACGCCCTAGTGGCGTGAGCTTTGACCAACCAATAAAGAACCGTAAAAGTGTCGTCATTCCATTGCCATTATAAGAAACTTGATGGGATTGGTACCCCCCCCCCTTCAGGGGACAAATTCAAACAACAAAGATCTCTGGCACTGCTGTTACGTGGAGACGTACACACTCCGGACCATATGTTGCCGTAATATTCATTTATTTTAGAACGAGTGTCGGCCTGCCTCGACACTTCGCAAGACGTGCCTTCAGCGCGGATTGTGTACCATTTATTTCCCCATCAGGCCCTGAAATGGTTATATCACATCTCTTTCTCTTCTCATTGAATACTTTTGCTTTTCATTGAATACCTTAACTTGATGAAGACCATGAGCAAGCATGTTGTAGAGTAGTATATTTATGTAACAGTGGTATCTGTATTAGTGAGTGATCTTTGCTTCCTGTAGTGTTGAGCTCAACTGTAGAGTATGTTAGTGTGGAATGCAGTAGATTGAAATGCTTTCTGTTGTTAGCTGGATTCCAGATTCCAGCATTTCTTATATTAAATTTATGTTTACTTTTGTTGTGTGATCTGTGTTATTAATATTATATTTTGATCCGTGATTTGAACTCATGTTCCAGCCGGTCCTATCCTCTCACAAAACATGGATGATACCCATGTGGCCTAGCGAGTAAAGCCTCTGAGTAAATATTAAAGATAATCAATTAGATCTTAGGATAGAAGTTGTAAAGTTGAATTCCTAGAAGGAGGGGTAGAAAGCTTTTAAGAACGTATCAAAAATATGAAATACCAATTTAAAAATCAAAGAGGTCGAGTGTTATAAATACTTTTACAACTTCAAAAATTCTGAAAGAATCCTCAGGATTTAAAATTTTACATTGCATTCCCTTCCCAGGAGACTGATCGTGGAATTTGGTGTCATAGGAAATATCACTACTGGTTTCAGAGGCTCCTAAAACTTTGATCTCAAACTAATAGCGCCCATTGTCAATAATTGTTACATTTCATAACCTTCTCACCCCCTACTTTATGGGCGTATTTTCCTTGTGGAGGGTGACCTTGGGCGTAAATTGCATTGAGAGTATGTCTTCAATTCAGCGGTACAAAAAAGGACACTAGTAACGGTCGTGTTTTATTATTTTAATTTGCCACCGTAATGCCACCCTCTCTTATGGGTGTTAGGAACATATTATAACCCCTGTGAATCAATGGTGAAAGTATTGGGGTTGTCCTTATTCATCTTTATGATACCACAAACTTTAGTTTTAAATCCAAGTTGTTGTTTTTTCATTTTTTATATGCCACCCTCTTCTCATACCGTCCCTGAAAGTGCCAGAGTTGTCTTATCCCGAACCTGCTTGTTGTCAGAGAGTCAGTCATCAGTGTACCAAATTGCTCCAAGAATTCTGGAGTTATAGACGCTCACATACAAACCCCCTTTTCAACCCGCTTATGGATAGATTTTTGTAAAATTGTACTATAATCAACTAGTCATGCAAACTACATAATCGGTTAAATTATAGTTCGATTGTAAACTTGGACGTGGCCTAAAAATAAAATTACGAGTTTGAAAACGGAAGGACAACATGAATACATACATAACCCCATTTCACTCTCTTAGGGTAGATTTTCCTAAAATGGTACCACAATCTATTGTCATACAAACTACACACACATACATACATATATGCATACATTCAAACATCGTACGGAGCATGTTAAATAAAAGCTTGTAATAAAAGGTTGTAATAAAAGCTTGTTGTAAAATGAATCCAATCCGAACATAAAAACACTCAAAAGCGTGTAATTAACATTTTCCCTCATGAGTCTTGTACGAAATTAACATTTGATCCGTATTAAATATTAAAAAGAAAAAGAATTAGCATCAAGTATAAAAAGTTTCATTATTGTGGAGACGACAAAACTAGTTTTGGACGTTTCGCTTTTGCCAGAACTTTGAAACGCTCAAAAGTAGTACTGGCAAAAACGCTTCTGCCAAAAGTGGTTTTGGTTGTTTTTTCCGTTCAATGGCCGAATTCGGGTTTTGTGCTTAACATTTACGTTATACGTTCCATAATCAAATTACATCATCTTTGTATCATTTTTTAATGGGGCTTTAGGACTCACCAACGTCAAAGTCATTAGAGCCCTTTCTTTGTAATAATTCCATTATATTTTGTAGACAAAAATTTATTAGAAATATGTCCAAATTACTAACAAAAGCGACGGGGATCCTTTTTTATGTTGTTTTTTCTCTTACTTCTGTTACCACACACATATTTTTTGACGAAATGATTGAGACCATAATAATAAACATTGTTCAGAGTTGACAAGAAAGTAAGGGTATGGAGGTTAGGATAATATTGATGGTGGCCTACTCCTTGACCTCATGATATATGTGGCATGCTGATCAATTCTTGTCAGCCAGTGCATAATTTCCACTACAAAACAAATAAACATTACACTATTACTCTTCAAGCAGTTTAAATCAGCTTTTAATCTCGTGTCAAACGCAAAGACGAGTCGAAGGAGTCTCCCGATGAGAGTGGTAAGAGGTAGATTTTCGTATTCTTGAAGGAAGTAATGTGTTCGTGTTCTGGTGAGCTCTAAAATGAGATCCAACATGGCTGAATATATGATATCATATTTAATATGCAAATGTAATAATTGCATATATAATATGCAAATATAACAATTGCATATATAAATATGCAAATATAATAATTGCATAATGTTGTTAGATAAAGTAATTATAATTTTTTTATTGTTAAAAAGTAGTACAAACTGAGTATAAGCACATGGAGGACAATAAACTACTTTTAGTTTATTTAAAACCAGCTAAACCTGGTCACTCTTTACTGTGCGTCAGTCTGATATGAAATGAAAGGGAAAGTAAATAAAATTATTCTAGCGAACGTAGATTTACCGAAAAATTACATTTAATGTTAAAGTGATACCAAATATCCAAACGGTCCATCTTGGGCGTTTGGAAACATAATTGGATATTGCAATGGATCGTAGCATCTATGAGTGTCTGAAATTATTTGTAGTTGCTCATTTCTGCGCTCCAAAACTATATCGCAAGGATGAAATTCCTCTCCAACCATGACAATTGCTACCACATCAATTGTTGGCGCGTTATATCGTCTGGCATGCTCACTGGCAGAATCAGCACGAATAACAATTCGATGACTGTCTGATGGCATGAGATCAATCGCATTTTTTAACATCAGAATTAAATCATTGTTGTCATGCAACATTTTTTGCAACGACTCAACAATATTCCTTCTGATTCCAGTTGAGATTTGGCAGCATGCGTTTAAACGGTCATTATCATCACCGATGAAGTAGGTTTGGAGAAATTTATGGTTACCGCTGGGAAAAGAAAGTAAAGAGCCTGTGATAAATTTGTCCCTGAATTTTAAAAGCAGGCATAATATGCTTCGCTATAACGTAAGCGTCGAATAAAGTCATCTGAAAACAGGAATTGTAATTTCTGATGTTCTTGAGGAAATGTTTTGAATCATCAGTACTTCCATTTAACAAACTTTTCAGTGGCTCTTTTAGCTGCTCAAGTTCAGGTAGCTTCACTCTTCCGCCGGCGCAGCACATTCCCGAAGTTTCTCCTTTAAATTTCATTTCTTTGCAGCGCGGACAAACTTTGTCCATTTTTTCGATTTGAACGAATTTACTACGTAAGGTATTGTATCCGGTTCGTATGAGAAAGCAATTCGGTTATTTGAAGTTAGATCATTCAGATATTGCAACTGCATACGTGTTTGCTGTTGATTAAATTGTTCTTGTCGTTGTTGAGACGATTCAGTTGCTCTTCTTCTTCTTCTCAATTCAACTTGTATGGTTTGAAATATTTCTTCCCGCTGATCTGCCAATTCTTATGCTCGCCTATGAGAAGTTCTGACTCTCACTAACACGTTCACTTTCGTCTTAACTTTCATCATCAGTACGGTTTGATCTCCTTTGACGTTTTGTGATTGCATGTCGAGAACTCCGGTCAATGTTCGAACGTAACCGACGCATTACAGATGATTAAGAAATGCGGTACTACGATACCGTGAATACCGTGCAACAATGTGATCTCTAACTTAACGGCATTGGTAGTTTTAAAATCTCATCAACCCTAACACACCTCTAGGAGTAAAATTCACTTTTTACTATTCACCAGTGTGATATCTATATAGTAAGCATATAAAAAACTTTTGTATTCGAATGCAACGTGTTAAAATTTCAAGTCAATCGACGAACTACTTTTCGAGTTTTGCAAATACAAACATACGACGGCTGAATTTTTATATATAATACTATAGTTTAATTGTAGTATTAAAAATGTATTCAAATTCTTGTATCAACTGAACTCAATTGTTAACAGAAGTGATCGGACATTTTCACATCTTTCTGACAACCGTATTTAGTCCAACTCTGCTACATTCATTGATATTAACTCCTCTTGTTTTTCTTTTGATCGATTCGAAAGTGCTCAGTACCATTATGAAGTAAATGCTTGTAATAATAAGTCAAAAGTCAAAATGTTCCAATTCCTAACGTGTGCCCATGGAGTTCACGGAGGGGCTCTGGAGGTATTCGGCACAAAGAGGAGATGATGTGGCCAGGCACCTTGCTTCTGCCGGATTTACCCGGTCGGTACTCATGATGAGTAGGCATAGGTGTCAGTCGGGATATTGCGGTGTAATGAAACGCCAAACACCCCACAGGGGTTCTTACCTCGGTCATGTGGTTAGCAGCTCAGATCTACACACTGAGCTACACTAGGTTCACTCCGTTGAAGTTAGTAAGAACAGAAAATTCTTCGATTATACCTTCTTTGACGGAAAAGTTACCAAAAAATTGTAATCTGATGATGTCAAATCACCAAATAACACGAAAAGCAACATAAGCAATAGAAGTCAGTAACATAATATCAGTTGAAAAGTCAGAAGACTTGCAATTCAAAATACATCCCATTACATACATAGAAAACAGTCTTAGGCGTCCTGAAAACTGAGATACGAAAATTACTGTACCCAGCAAGTCTACAGTTGCATGATTGATTCCAATTCTGGACACTCAACAATTGAAGCATTTGTTATAATGATCATGTTGCGATGACAGAGAGAGGGATACATCTGTCTCTGCAAGCGGAAATTTGGTTGGATTGAACACTCACTTTAAAAAAAAATGAAGAACCATAAAAAAGTGCCTTGATGTGGAACCCCTAAGTGTCGAGGAAAGGAGGACGCCCAAAGGTGAGCTGGAGAAGATCCATTTTGAAACAAGCTGGCAAAAGTTTGAATGAGATGTGAGTGATGGCAACAGATAGGATGAGGTGGAATAATTTTGTGGACGATCATTGTCCCAACTAGGAGACAGTGGACATTTATTATTATTATTAATAAATTTGATTTCTGATCAGCATTTAAAATTATTTATTCAATCATCTTATAGTTTATTGTTAGTTCGTACTATGATGGCGTATATCAGTGTTTTAGCTGTATTCCTCAATTAGATATCCAACTCAACCAAACTGAGGCACGTTTGACCTAGAAAACACATCTACTACCACAAGTTCATTTGAAACCTTCAGTTTCCTTGTTAACTCATATTTTTCCTGATAACGTTCAGATAACCTAAATGTCAACAAATTATTTTAAAATGTCACAGAATTTGTTCTTTATCACTTAATTTTGTCACTGTTTTCCAATTCCGTTAGTTTTGAGAAGCTGATAACATAAATGAAATCAGTGTCATCGAATGAGAAGTATTTCTTGTGCAAGAGGACATCGAAATCTCATGTTCAAGAAATTTCAAAGTGCAATGTATAAATAGCAGATAAACGATTGATTGGCGATTAAATTATCTTATATCACCAATGTAATAATTTCATAAAATGTTTATATTCGATACAAATTGTTAGGTCAGGTTACGTTTTCTCGCAACAGAGTTTTGATAGAAGAATGCCTAAAATATTTGCTTCAAGTGCATATAAAATACCATTTGCATGAAATATTTAAATTAAAATACTTCTTACTTGATAAATGTGAGGTGGGCAACATTATCATAAAATTATAAATTATAAGTCGTTATATTGTTGAAGATCTTATAATTTACCATTCTTTTATCATAATTTTCTGAAAAACTTATTAACAGAGTTTAACATTTACGTATTGAATCGTAACTTGCGTTTTAAAAATTAAAAGCACAAATAAAAACATCGAAAAAAAAATTTCAAATTAGCTACATGTAGAAATACTTTATAGCTATATTGCATTATAGATAGATTATTATAGATTTCAGCTTTATAAGGAGTTATAGATGAGGGTTGTCCAATTCTTGCTATTGAATGTATCCACCTTTATTCAATAGTAGCTATAGCTTCAAACTTCGCCTCGCAATCAAGTCTTAACGTCTGTATCATGCAAACGATAAATGAAACGTTTCTCGAAGTTAAGACACGAACATCGTGTTTTAAGCTAACTTCTGCCCGTCACGCAACAAAGTTATCATTCAGAAAGATAGATTCGTGTAAAAAAGATATTACTTTGTTAAATGACTTGTTTCTTTCTTGTCTTGTGGTATTTTGTCAACAAATTAGTTTGTTTTCTATAAAAATTATGGTTTCACACATTTTGTGACACCAAATTCTTTTCTTCGCCTTTTAAGGGGGTTGACTGTTGAATTAATATGTTCTTGTGATGAATGTTGTGATTTTTTGAAACAGATTTTATGTTCTTACTGATGATCCAACCTGATGTTTTATTACCAAATACCATCTAAAATTCATGTCGTATGAATTTTTGAAGCGAAAGGTTTATTTAACTGGGTTGGCGAACAAATACGCCAAGGGCCAAACTCACATGCGTACGGAGACGTGCTTAACGTGAGACAAAATGTTCAAATTCTCTGGCAATTTACTTGACATTTGTTTCGAAAATAGACCGACTGAGTTCGATAAAATTAAGAAGTTGGAGAGACTGTGGAATATAGAAGCGACAGAGTGACAAAATATGCCTACTCATGGGATATTCGTTTTACTTTCTTATATACGTAGTATATAGAAAGTTTTGTTATCGTGAAAAAATTCGAAAGCGAGATTTCTACGGAAGTATCCATTTTGGCCATCCCTGATTCTTAAAATAGTTGTTTTTGGCATAACGTCCGTCCATCCGTCCGTCTGTGCGCAACAATTCTGAGTAAATGGATGAATTAATTTAATTCGCATTTCGTGTTTAATTAGAATTTACTTTTTGTCGATGTACGTGATTTTTTTTTTTTTGATTTTTTTAAACAAAGGGTACTTCACATGAAGGACAAAGTACTCTTTTGAATGTTTCTAAAAAAACAGCTCCAACCATTTTGCTTAAATTTTCTATACAATTATTATGTATTATATCCGCATCAGCGGTATTTCGTTTGAAAGTTTGGTATAGGCACAATGCAGTAATTTCTGTCAGCTACACTTACACATTAGTTTACTGTTTCAAGAAGATTGAATAATATTTAGTAGCGTAAATGGACCAAGCAAACGTAGAGTACACTTTTCGTAAACTAAAATGAAATATATGATAATGTTAAAATACATAAGAGCACAGCAAACGCACTGCAGATACGAAAATACATCAATTTCTGTCTACAACGAAATTACATTTACTTAATAATTTTACGATATTTATAATTCGCTATGTTTTGAAATAATATTCTGAATATTTCTTTCTAATTTCAAAGAAAAGAAAGTTCATCTAGCGACTTTGAGTATGAATGGAGTACTGGAAGACGATCAAAATATAGAGGACCACACGCCAGAAATGGCCCTTTCACTATAGATTTTTTTCTTACTCAATGCTGCAGACGGCGAAACGTATATGAGAAAGTATGTGCACTGGTTTTGCACCACTAGTCTCTTCTTTTGAAATGTGAGACGCTGGCAGATGTATGTATTGACGGTATAAACAATTACAAGTTACAAAATTTCGGAAGGAAAACTTATTTTCAACTGGGAAGATCTCGTTCACTCTCATAATGACTACAATATAATATCATGTGTTTCATTGACTATTTCTTTGTATCTTAGTTTCGGTATTTGGTGATTAATGGTGAGGCTCCTTTCCACATGTGTCTCCTCACATTCTGTTCCTCTACTTTTTAAAGTAATTCTTCCTGTGTCGTGTTGTTTTCCCAGTTTTCTGGTCCATCTTACGCTTTGAAGATTTCTCACGGATTTTCGCCCCATGATTTATTATAAGCTTCTTCGCGCTGGAAGGTTATATGCCCTGTGGGGATACATTGTTATAGAGCATGAAGTGTCATACAATGAATGAAATAAGGGTTGAAATAACTCTTCCTGTCTTATAAGAAAATTTATTCACAATGTTTGGTGGATGGGTTTTCATCTGACCGCCAAATTTTCGTTTTTTGTCATTTTATAATCAAACATATTGGTGATCATCGAGTACGAGTAAAAAGTAAGTTTATTTGGAGTCTGTTTTGAAGACTAAACCAATAATACGCTAAATATCTAAAAGAATAAATAGAAAGAGCCATTAAAAATATAGTAAAGATATTTATATAAATGCTTATATTTTAAAATATAATTTCCGATTTGTCATTGAAAATGAAATCTTTTAACTGCTGAGGGAACTCTTCGAATTTGTAATAGAAATTTCTTAGACATTCTTATCCCAGGAATTCCATTCATTAGAAATAAAACTAACCTTTCTTATAATAGTGTGATGCTTAAGGCAAAATTATGTTTTCCTCATATACGAAAAATAGGAACTTTTAATGTAAAAATTGGAATTCCCTCAGAAATCTACTTACGCTCAGATTCCTTACAACTAAGTTTCTAAATAACAATAACAAACATTGTAACCATTGTAACCATTGTAAACATTGTTGAAATAAAAATGTAAAATATATTTTCAATTTTGCTTGAACCAATGTGTTTCAACTTTACTGTTTGCACTGAAAAATATAACCCTAGTTATTTCCTCTCTTTTGTATTAATTTTTATTCTAATTAGTGTCGACGTAAATAATTTATAAACCGTGTTACGCCTAAATTAAATATCAAAATAAGGACCGTGACAGCAGTGCGTTTTGTAGTATTAACATATTTATAATAATGAAAGAAGGAAGGAGAATGAATTTTTCTTATTTGAATATACACAATTTCAAATAATTTTATTGCCTAATATTCAACTATAATATATTCACAATATACAAAATTCAAGAATAAAAATTATTTTGAGATCTGATATTATTTATAGATGAATCCCTTGTTTTGAACAAATGAAAAATTTGTTACTATCTTTACACAAAATAAAACGACTACTAGATACGAAACTTCATTTGAAAATTTTTAGTACCATGAGAAATAATTGCGGCATTAAAGCAGAGAAGATGATTCTCGAGAGTGCTCAAGACCCTTAAGCAGAAGTTGGATAATGATTCGCGGTAGTTCTCGAGACTTAATATCTGAAGGGTTTAGTTATTAATGGTGTTCAATTAATGGGATTTCTTCACGCCTCTAAGGTATAATTAGAATCGAAGTTAGAAAATTCTCAAATACATTTTGGCGCTATTGAGTCGCAAGTGTTTCTAGAAGAAAGAGATTCGAGAGGTCACAGCCGTCCCTCTTTAAATGTTTGGTAATCCAGTTACAGCCGGGCAATTGGTTAGCGCCGCACAACGTCTGCTTCTGGATGTTGTTTTTTTGGAGGAGGAAGAGGGTAGGATGATACAGTGAAGGACAGAGGAGAGGGCAAAGAATGGAAAGAGTAGTAGGGCAGCAGATTTACTCATCTCCGCAGCTTTTCCGGGACAGCCTTTAGAAAATGAGTTTGCCAAGCAACGTTCTAGTAGAAATTGGGGGGGGGGGAAGGGGCAGTTTGAGGAGCGGAAGATGTGGATGCAGGACAGGAAATTCCCAAGAGTGGGCTGAGGTTCTCACATTTTGCTTTTCTTCATCCATTCATTCATTTATATTGTTGGCAACCAACAAAAACGTCAAGTACTTCTTTTACATTTACGTTTTCTTTCTTCTTTCACACTCTTCCGAGGGCAATGAATCTTCGATAATAAATCAACAGAGAACTTGTTTTTCTGTGTTATCAATCAAGGAAGGACGAGATGAAAAAGAACTATCATTTTCTTGCCATGGAAATACCTCTGCGTTTGAACATTTGTCGTTAGATTCCAGGAATTAACTCTTAAGTTTCCACATGTAATATAACTACCTTCTATAGGTGATTCGAGATTTAATGAATAAGGTAAGGAAAACAAAGAGATAATTAGAGGGTCTTGATATTAATAAGTAGACATAATTCACATGAAACATTATTTTCTACTTTGCTTGTGGTTTACTTTGTAAACTGTATTTTGCGATATATTTGGTATGTTATTATAATATATATCTATACTAATAAAAGTGAATTCAATGGAATGTTTGTGGCATGGAAATTGGAAGAAGAAAAATTTACTTTTGAAATTTCAAGAGGACTCCTCTTAAGGGTAATTGCAAGTAAAAAGAATGGTTAATATTGACGAATTACAAGACCGAAAAAAGCTATTAAAATTGATTGCTAATCAGTAAATGTGAATCTTTACTCGCATGACAATAAACCTTACTAATGTGTCCGCCTGAGTTCAATTGCGATACGTGAGGCGTACACTCCACTGAACGTACAATCTAGCTGACATGACATGACAAGAAAATAATATACAAAACTAGCTGACCTGACGGAAGCTGTCCTGTCCAAATTCAAATAAATTTGTTTGTGATCGTTTTCTGAATTTGTGAAAAGCTAATTTAAATATCTAAACGTAGTAAAAATGAGAGAATAACGTATTTATGATTGATCATTGTATCTATTAACGATTGCGATGAACTTACAACAAAATCACAATTTAACTGAAAAACTGAAGGAAAAAAGAACCACAACAACAAAAAAGAGAATTACGCGTATCAATCTTTCGAATCGTGAGCTATGATTTTGAGTTCCAAAAATTCCAAAGGAAAAAACACTTTCAGTTTTTCCCGAATATATAGATGTGAAGAACAATGTTTTCAAGGATATAAACTAAAAGTAAAATGAAACCTAAGAATTCAAAGCTGCTAACTATGAGATTTGTTTCTTTCTTAGTAATGTGAATGTTCCTTCCGATTGGATTAAAAAAACATAATTACGTACGCTTAATAGCACTTAAAACTGTGCATATTTTTGTAGGTTTTTTTACGTGGTGTTTAATTTAATGAAATAATAGAGAAATACTAAAACTAAAAAATGAAATTCGCATGTTATAGAAGAATCCCGGGCAACGCCGGGCAAAATTATCTATCCAGATCTGTTGATTAGTGTTTTAGTACGCTTAAAATATATCAATTCACTCTACCAATTTTTCTTCGAATGCTTATATTTCTTCCGTGTGGAGAAGATATGTGATATATTTCGTCCAAGTGAAGGAGGGACGACCCGGTTTTCTTGGAATGTTAATGATAATTTTTTGTTGGTTGTTTAACAATGGAATCATTTTTTTCTCTAATTTTTGTGTTTTATTTGTGCTTTTCAAATTTTGGGTAACAGATAGTATCTCTGTACAACAGTTCTGCTAGTATCTCATAAGTCTTATTTTTTTATTAAGTGACATACGCATTACAGTAATTCCAAAAATATTTTTGTGTATTTCTAACTTATTCTTTGTGTTGCATGAATCTTGTGACAAACTCATCTTGTTTCCTCTGTAAAGTAAATATTCTAGGAATAAATTTACATTAAATAACAAGCAGTAAATTGATTTTTCCTTAAATTCTATAAAACGCGTTAGACATTATTAAACTTTGATTTTTAAAAATATATTATTGAGTATTTTACAGGTTGTCGTCTTTCAAATACAAATAACTCAAAAATGTAGTTACACAATAGTCGGTATACAATAATTTTTCTATGATCATACTAACGTACAATAATATATCATTTAATTTAAAAAGTAGTTGCTTTTTATTAACTTATGTGGCATTCTCTTTAATTTTCGTGTTGTATGTTCCTAATATTGTATTCCGATTTGCTAATAATGAATAAATGTATAAATAAATTTGTCAAAAAATCAGTACAAACTGCGTATGACCACGTGGAGGACAATAAACTAATTTACTCACCGGAAGCAAGCAAGGAACCGTCCCATCAATTCCAATCAAAGACCCTAACGCAGAGGCGGATTCAAAAATTTAAGCAAAAATTCCTAGATAAGATAACAGACATAGACACTGTTTTGGCAGTGTTTACAATGAGACGATTTGCATGGAACCTAGTCGAAAGGTTAGACAAAACTTTTTGAGTGTTGGCGAGTTTACATAGTAAATTAGTGTCATCAGCAAAAAGAACCATTTTACAATGTGATGTGAATGATGACATGTCGTTCACATACAATAAAAAGACTATAGGGCCGAGAATTGAACCTTGGGGTACTCCGCAAGTAAGTGACTTTGTTTCTGAAAGACAATACTCAAGTATTTTCCTTTTAGTATAGGATATTTGGACCTGTTGATATCTATCTTCAAAAAAGAAGTGAACCAATAATGTTGAAGTGCACGAATGTATAAAGAATGCAATTTGGAAAGGAGAATTTCCTGATCGATGACATCGAATGCTTTGGATAAATCAAGAAAAACACCCTGAGGATTTTCTCCAGGATCGACAGATGTGGTAACATCGTTTACGATAGAATAATGGCGCTTGTAGTGGAAAAGAATTTCCTAAAACTGTGTTGATCGTCAGACAGAATTTTATTCTTGGATAAAAAATCTAGAAGACGCTTATAGAACAATTTTTACTAGAATTTTTGAGAATGTGGGTAGTAGAGATATTGGTCGGTAATTTCCAAAATTAAGTTTGATTCCTTTCTTGTGTATATGTTTCACTTTAGCTCTCTTAAATATGTTAGGAAACACTCCATCCGACAAAGAACATTCAAAAATATTTATGAGTGGGTTTAATATAACATGGGACGAAAATGTCTCTATACCTGTTTAAATTTGTTTTTTAATGAGCGGATGATTCATATGACTTCACTGGCGTTAGTTTCAGAAATGAACATAGAATTGGGTACGTGGGTGGATATAATTGGATGAAATTGATTTGAATATATTAAGTTTGTTGTTTTACCTACTTCTTAGAAATAAGAATTTAACAAATTTGCGATGTCCTGAGGAATTGATACGATTTTGTCATCGTTTAACAGGGAAATATTTTCTTCGCGATTTTCAGTATTTGACGTGTAATTTTTAACTATATTCCACATCGTTTTCATCCTGTTTTTCGATTTTAGTACCTGCCTGTCGTTTTCCATAACTTTAGCCGCACAGACTACTTTTCGAAGAATAGTCTTATATTTACGATACTGATCATGGAATTCGGGTAGTTGGCTATAGAATTTTTAAAGATAATATAAACGCCGTTTGTTTTTTTGTTTTTTTTTAAATAAATTTTTATGCCTTGGTTCAGCCAACTATTGTATTTCTTTGTGTTAATTATCATGCGTTTCATATGAAAGCTAGAATTGTAATGTTTTGAGATAAATACATTGAATTTGTCGTCGGTGTTTTGGCAATTTTAAACATCTTTCCATGTTTCTTCACGCTAATTTATAAATACTGATTTATTTGTGTCATTTAACTCTTAAAAATTTGTAAAGGATTTTAAGTGGTTTTTGTTTACTATTAATATGCAATTCTTGAGCAAGGTGATCGCTGCATCCGGTGATGAACACTTCAGAGAAATACGAGATTACATTGTTGACAATAATTTGATTTAGCAATGTTTGAGACGAACCGGAGAAGCGAGTGGGGTCGTTTCTCCTGGGTTGATGGAGTCGATAAGATTCTTGAATCGATTAATTGGTGAATGTGCAGAGTCGGATGTACACAGGAAATCGATGTTGAAATCACCAAATTAAACGATAGATTTATTTGATTTATGTGTGATATGTTTTATGACAATTTCGAAGTTCCGAAAAAATATGTCAAGATCTTATTAAGGTGCTCTATAAATACACAAAACAATAATACCGGTGTAGGTCAGATTAACTGCAGAAATTTCAAACACACTGTCAACGCATAAGTTTCCGTAGCCTCGCATTGGAGAAGATAAAATATCATTACGTACGTAGATACACGTACCTGCGTGGGGATTTTTCCCTTTAAAATTTTACCGACAGTAAGAACTTGCTAAATAATAATTCGAAATAGCAGTATCATTGATCTTGTTAGGTGAAAGCCAATGTTCTGTGAGGCATAGCAAATCGAATGGATTTTCATGTACCAGAATTTTAATGTCTGTCAATTGGTTTGAAAGGGATTGGACATTATGAAGAAATATAATTATTTTATTTTCGGAAAGAGTTTGTGATTCATGAGAAATGGAATCGACGTTAGACTGTAGAGAGGAATTTGAATTTGGTAAAGCTTCTGTTTCCGGACCAAGCCAGCACACTGCACCCGAATGTGATTGTCACCTTCGAGTATCACATCGTACGCCTTTGCGTAAGTTGTAACTGTGTATGGAGGCGGCAGGAGATGTGGATGGAGGAATAGATGAGGACGGGGTTGATGAGGAAGCTGTAGGTGAAAGAACGTGGACATGAGAAGAAATGGGAGTGGAAATAGGAGGGGGAGGAGGTGTAGGAGTGAGTAAAGGGGTAGGTGGATGATGTGAGGTCACGACGTGAAGCTAGGAGAGAACCGAAGTGCTGTTTCCCAGACGGTCTCAGATGTAAACCGTGCTGGGTAAAGTCCTTGGCAGTCAGGTGTGGTTGCAAATGAAAAAATGTGATTTTTGTGTATGCCAGGTGATGTTTTAGGGAGATGTTTGCCAGGTTAATTTCGTGGTTTATTTGTGGAACGTTGAAGCGTGAAGGCAGGCTAGAGAGTACTATGTGTACTGAGAGGCCATTTTTAGTTTTTGTAGATGTTCAGACGTGTTGAATGACCACCCAAATTAATATCGTTTTATCTCTGATGATTACTATGTCCCGCTTTGTGAGCTTTTTATTGTATGTGTAAAGTTCTCGAATAACTTTAGTCAAACGGGCGTTTGGCTTCAAGAAACCGGAGACTAGGAAGCAATCCACGCAAAACAGAAGACATCTGACGACCGTGCGAATCAGCTAATATGACCACGTTTGATTTCTGCGTGGAAGTGTTGGCTTCATCTCTGGGTAGCACTACTTTACGTAGTTTTTGGCGGCTGTGCTTACCAGTGTGTTTATGGACAGATTTGGGTACTGGACGGGAGGGGATGAAACGAGTAGGTAAGGGAGGAAACAGGGACATGTCATCTAACACACTAAACCTATTCTGAGTGAAGAGTTGGGGTGGTGCATGTGTCGTTGGTTTAACGGGGTGATAGCAGTGGAAGGACGGCGAGAATTCCTGAAAGTAGTCCAACCGCCGATCATGTTCTTATTGACCTCTTCCAGCGTACGGATCCGTGTGTCAATATGATGTATCAAGTCATTGTACGCCTTCTGAAGATCAGCTTTGAATGAGTTGAGGAATGCGATAGTGTCCATTGTTGTGAGTTAGTTGGCAACTTAACGACAAAAGCAAATGAGAATACACGAAAACTGACAACTAACACTTATTGAAGGATATTAGTATAATAATATATTTATTACTACAGAAGTTACAAATGAGATAATAAATAAATTAAATATACAAACAAACCGACGACAAAAATTATGTAAATAGTTATTTAGGACGACAAGTGGAGGTTAGTTAATTCGACAATAACACACTACAGTACGTTAAAATGAATATAAATACGAAACAATAAAAAAATGAATTGTAAAATGATGTAATAATACCATGAAATTATACGAATTCCACGAAAACTTGGGTGCAACAATAGGGCAAGTTTTCTTTGAAATTGTAATTATTATGTGATAAAATGTGCACGATAAATTCTAAATGCACCCTAATGTTTACTCCTGATGCACCAAGAAATTAAATTAATGATTCCGTTTGTACTTACGTAAACTTTATCTCACTTTTGAGAAGCATTTGAATGAAAAAAACGATGTATGTTAGGTCTGTGAGGCTTGATAAAATTTAGGAAAAGTTTTTAATGTTTTTCCACATAACACACACAAAACATACAAATTTTACACTACAGTAAAGGTAGGAACTAAATACAACAACTTAATCACAAAAACTCGAGACAAATAAAACAATTGGGAAGATTAAACTGAAAAATACAGAGCTTATTCACAACCGTAGCTAACGCCAGGAGCAGGCTAGTCAACCTTATTTAATAGCCAATATATTTAAATATATTGAATATAACCAATATATTTAAATGTTTAATTTAAGTATTTTTATTTTATCTTAGTATGGAGTATGCTTTTACGATAATCTATTAATTTATATTTATTTTATTATTTTCAGTACAAGGTTTATCAGTATTAAAAAATTATTATGTATTTAGAATTCAAAAAAACACATAATCTCTTAAATAGCAAATAACCACACCGCGAGGTAACAGATTAATGATGTTGAATGAAAAAAAAAGGATTTATAATTCCGTAAAATGTCAGACCTTGTGGCCTTAGTCATATCACCATTAAATTAATTCGTCATTTTGGGGAAAATGTTGAAACGGTAATGTTTATATAAGCCACCGTCTCTATTCTGGATATGATTTAACTTCCAGTTTCTTCGCACGGTTCGCAACTTTGATTGACTCTGGAGAGAACAGCACAATGTTTCAACAGCTTCACAGTTTTCATTAAATTTTCAAATGCAGGAAAAAAACCGTGAAGGAAAACAGTGACATCGAATAAGCGCAAAAAAATAGTGTTCCAAATAGAAACGAAACAGTTCATTGAGTGTATGATAAATTGTGTGGACACCGTTGAAGCGGAAGAAAAGGGAAACCTGTGGGAAACGAATAATGGTCCGAAGAGAAAGATGTTTGCCCTCTAACCTCTGGATGAAACGCAGGAGACTATATCAGGAAATGAAAGGAATCACAGTTATTTGTAACAGTAACTTATATTGTGTATAATGTACATTAATACGCGAATGTCCCTTCATCTTTTCGTTTCATTTCTGAGTAACCGGACATAGAAAATGGGCTCCAATGATCTCGATGTTGACGAGCCCTAAAGCCCCACCAAAATAAACCCATAGAAAATCACACAAATGAAGTGTCATACGTTAGAGAATTAAAAGGTGTACCTGAGATTTGCTATTATTTCATCTTTTACCTTTTTCTTTCCGAGACAACAATTTAAAAATTGAACGAAGAAAAGATGCTACTTCACTCATTTATTTCAAAAGGATCTAACTTGACTACTTGACTCAACGCGTCTGTTCATGATGGCGTAAATTATAGTGCAAAGAATAGTGAGTTGGCCTCATTTTTTTCTAGCAAACGCGATGACGTCAAGGCTATAGCCACAGTTAAATAGAGTAAAATTGTTCAAATAATGTTAAATAAATTTATTGTCAAAAAACAGTACAAACTGCGTATGACCACGTGGAGGGAAAAAAAACTAATTTACTCTCCGGAAGCAAGCAAGGGACCATCCCATCAATTCCGATCAAGGGCCCTAAGGCAGAGGCGGATTCAAAAAATTCAGCAAAAATTCCTAGATAAGATAAAAAGTTAGCTGCGAGTTATAATACTAATAGAATGTCAATATGTTTGTAATTTTAAGCAAAAAATTACATGTAAGTTATTATCGAACTATAGATTATTCTGAGTATAGTGCTTAAAAATTGAAATAACACTAAATTCACGATTTATTGTTACAATAGACCCGCCCCTAGACAAAGCCTAGAGAACCTGTATGATAAATCCGCCTCTACCCGAAGGAAAACCGGAGAAAAACCCGGGCCAGGATGGGGCTACAGAATTTATGTACACAAACGTGCCAATGTTGAGTACACATAAAATTAAATTAATATGAGCCATAAGACAACACAATCATGCAAGAAAATAGTTTTTGTTATGTGAGAGTCTTTGCTCCATCGCCTCTTACTATTAGGAAAACTACACTACCTGATAATATACTATTAAACTATAAATGCTAATATCAATCTACCTAATGAGCTATTGAACCTAACAATTCTTGTCTATGGTACCGCAGCTCATTATTTTGTACACTTAACAAATTGTGTTAATGGAGCAACTATAGATGCTCAATACAACAATCTACCTGATAAACTATTAATTGAACTTTATATATTTATGGTAACGTAGCTTATTAATTTGTGTGATAAACAGACTAGTATTGATGGTTAGAAAATTTACAACAAAATATACATATCTGCATCAGAACACCATAAACACTTCAGTTTATCTTAAATTTCTGGAACAAACATAAGTAAACATAATTATGCCACATACCTTAGTTATTCATAACATAACATTGTTTCATATATTTTGTACAATCTGCATGATAGAATAATAGTACAATCTAAATATATTAAAATGGGTAAGTTAGATTGAACCCATAGTGACTATGTGAACTATGTTTATAATACGTAGTAAAAAGACAGACGGCTATTGTTCAGCTTAATAATATTGCACAATTTATTTTACAGTGATATCTTAGAAACCATCCGAGTTATTCGAAAAAAGTATTATACAATAGCGGTTATCAATTTTGTGCCTAATACACCGAACATTTCTTCGTTTTTTGGTTTATTTACATCCTGTTAAACATATTATAGAGATTGAGTCTCATGACGAAAGAAACGCATATCATGAACGTTTAGCGTGACGATTAAACCATCTTTGTGTATTTAAATCTACTAATTTGGTTCAAAATTGAATTTGTTGTGCTGTTATTATAACAAGTAGCTAACATTTCTTTATCCTTATCTTATCGTGGCGTAGGCCATGTTTTTGTCTTGGGATGCAGAAATGTCACGTTTTTACTTTTCCCAGAGTACGACAGCGACTTAGATCTGTATGACTCTGACATTCCTTTAAAGGCGACCACAGCAGGTTGACCGAAGCGTTGGTAGTTTTGTCTATTGAGACGCGGTTTGTCCCAGACAAACAAATTTATATATCTTACCTTGTTTGCCTGTCCGATGTGAGTGGCTTCATTCCAACTGGAGCTCACAAACAGTATTTGAGGCAAATCGTCGTTCGTACAGCATGAAAGATATGAAAAACCCACGTTCAAACGTCCTTTACATTTCAAAACGCAAGCTAAGTACTTGGGGCTTTATCTGTCCTGTTAATTTTATTAGTTAATTATGTTTTATGCTTCTTCATACCAATTTTCTTGGAAATCAATAAATGCGCGAATCAAAACAGCTCGAAACAAAAATATTTAAGTAGAGTGGTGATTTTTCAGAAGGAGTAAAGCCATTTGAATGTTACATATGAAAATGTTTTTTGCTTGGTTTAACATTTTGATAAAAAACAGAAACATATAAAGTATTTTGAAACTAACAATTACAATTAGCACATAGTAAAGAGCTAAATAATACGATCCTGTATTAAATTCAAAATGGAAAAGAATTCGTATTCTACCTCGCCAAATATTATTTTGTTATATAAAACAAAATTGCGCTTATGCACACGTTTGTGTGAAGGGACACTCCGTAAAACAACTTTTATTATAAATTGAGTGTATTAAACACTAACTGCCGAATAATAATTGTTTTTGATACCATAAAGTGAGTACTTTGCCTTTTTAGTAATATTCTGCATTATGAACAATTCTTTCCTATTTTTTGCATTATTTTGCTATTGGTGTAGATGATATAATTTTGACATTAGAGTTTAATGCTCCCCAGAAAAAGACGTATTATGTTGATTGATAAGAGTACATCGTATGTCTATGTTTTGAACATTTTGTAAAGTATAACCTCAGATATCTATTTTTCTCATTCAAGCAAACATGTCTCATTCAAGCAAACATCCCCGTGTTATCAAAAGTGCCATTTGTTATAAAGATACGCGGGTGAATAAAATTTCAGTAATTAGTTATCTATAATATTCATCTGCNAAGGGACTATATCTCAAATCCCCGTGTTATCAAAAGTGCCATTTGTTATAAAGATACGCGGGTGAATAAAATTTCAGTAATTAGTTATCTATAATATTCATCTGCCTTTTCTTTTAATGAGCGTTTTATCTTCTCGTAAGTTGAGAAGGAAACCTTGGAAGTTAATCACTCTTCTTAAAACAGGTCATTTACAAAAGAAGAATGTCTCCTATACTTAAATTATTTCGGAGAAGAAGGCTTAATGAATAAGTTTTTTATCATATAAATATATTTTAAACAATTCACAGAAATTTGGATAGCGACGAAATAATATAGTTTCTCCGATATTTCATATCAAATATCAAACATTCCTCGAACAATGTCGAGTGTAGGCATCGTTAATGAATCCTTTCGTTAACTTTTTGTTTAGTAAAACGAGACTTAAAGAGATAATTTAGTAGGGTTGGAGTTCTCTCCGCTTAATGAGTGTCTCCTATTCTTTCTCGAAATCCCTTTAGTTACGCCTTTTCTTTCCGTGTGCGAGTACACTGCCCATCGGCGACAAAAGACGCGCGCGACTCGCTTTCTCTTCCGTCCGTCTTATTTTTTAACGCACTGCCAACCTACCCACTCTCTTCCGGCGACGCTGGGGTCGACTTCCAACGAAGGATAAGAAGGATATATCCTCGCCCGAGCTCTTACCGCTGGCTTCCTTTAAAAAAGTTTCTTCTGGAGGAAAATGAATGACTCTGAATTCTTCTGCGCTAAGTTAAAATTGTGCGCACGCGCAGGCTGAATGCAGCGGCGGCGTTCTTTACGGAAGCCCTCGCACACTGCGGCTAGCTGAACACAAACGGCCCTTCCTAGTTGCTCCCGAAATTTCTTCTCATTAGCTCTGTCCGTGGCGACGGCGACGGCGACGGAGCTGCGCGAAGCTGCACTTCGTAGAAGAAGAGTGAAAATTTGAAGAAACATTCTGTGCTTACTAACGTGGAAAGGTACAGCTAATTCTTGCAGAGTGGAGGTGAATATTTTCTTTGTAAAAAGAACGCTTAATTACAACAGCGGCAATTTAAACAGGCGTGTTCTTAATGGGCACTAACACGACAGAAAACTAAAACACAAACATATTATTTTACAAAGTTTATTTTCATAACTTCAACAACTTAATTTCTCTACGTTATGCGAACATTGCAAGCCGTTAACTCTTAAATGAAAGTGAACGTAATAACTATTCGTTTATCACAACTCCTCTTTGTCTTTTCATTTGATTCTCGACTAAAAATGATCTAAATATATGAATGATACATACATTAACAATTGTTAATACGATTTAAAATCACTAGGCACGAATGAATTAAAATTTAATTAATTTCTCTCACATTATTAATTTTTTCTCTGATTCAAAATTAATTTGGTAGGATATAACATTAAAATTAATGAATTTTATAAACACATTCATCTCATATCTCTTTGAGTGAGGAGCATTTTCTTCCTCAAGTGAATATGAAAATCATGAAACTTGAACATCCCTGTACTTACTTCAATCGACGGAATTTGTGCCGATGAATTGAAAGTGAAGAGAAAGAAGTGTTAAAAACTCGCGAGTGAATGGTGTGCATTAGAGTAGCAGCCTGTTGCTGTTGGCGTGAAAGAAGACGTCAGCACCGTCATCATCTTGGACTGCGTTGGCGGTGGCGGTGGAGGTGGTAAATGTGACACGTGCACGGAATGGCTACGCATGGAGCCTCCATGAGAAACGTGGCGGACACCGAGAAGGCAGCTCGTGCTCAGCCTCACATCAACTCATCCATAGCAAGCTCATCCACGCACCCACTAAACAAGGAAAAAGTTTTCCCAGGCGTCACGCTCACATATGTTTACATTTTTCATTAGCACTAGGAAGATTTGTAACTTCATTTTCAGAGAGAACACTCGGGTACACTGTTTTTCTTCGGAATATAGTACTTTCGAATGATTTTATGTTCAGCTGGGCTTTTCCTAAAAGGAGTTTGAAATACCATAGCGTTACAGTTGTTCCAGAAGAAAAAGTTTCTTCCCTAACCTTATTCTATAAACTTTACGTGTATTTAAACACAAAGTACAGTGGGCCATTAACGCCCACCTAACTTTAAATCAACTTTAAAACAAAAATTAACGGAAAACACAATTCGATAGAAAGATTTAACATAACTTTATGAAGAGAAAAATACTAGTTGTGAGGTGTAACTATTTACAATTTTCATGTCAGTAACACCTTTTTAACTANAGTTGGACGAAATAACATCATACTTCTTCACAACTCAACTTGTAATTTCTTATGTAATCATTTAAACAAATTTTTAAGTTCTGGAATTTTAATTTACAAATATAATAGAAAATTGTCTGTTTTTTACAAAGAAAAAAAATGATTTTGTCTAAACCTACAATAGGTTTTGTTAAACGTGGGTGTGCAACGATGCCCTAAACGTACTATTGACGACGACTTACTTATGTAAGAATTTTATTTTAGTAAAATGAGTTCTTGCAATTTTATCTTTAGTTTTTGTATCACATTATAAGCAAAATAATGTTATTTTATTTAGAATTACTTCATAATAATTATAATTTTCTCCATGGTATAAAAACTCCCGCGCGTAGGTCATTCGCTCCTGACAGTCATTTCACTCGAGTGGCTCTCATTCCACATTTTGAACGTCTTTATTAGAAAATACGCATACAACCTTCAAATATAAATGAAATATGAAGAGTAGTAACCTACATTATATAGCAAATACTAAAAAAACTAACAATTTGGTTGGAACAATTTTTACAAAACCAGTCATAAAGGTATAGCATTTCACTGGCCATAAGGTTATATGATCATCTTGTGTTCGCTCTAGTGTGTTCCCGTGATTCAAGAGACACAAGTAAAAATATGTTTGTGAAGAGAGTTATTTTACAGAGGGCGTTAATTGTCCACCGTACCGTACATTAAATTGGAAACAGATACCTACGGCACTAAAATAAGTACCATCATTACGATCGGTTTACTACTGTTTTAAGCGATTGGTTTTTTTTCAACATAGAACAAGATAAATACCATTTAAAATGAAATTTAATTAACTTTCAGAATACCTCTCCATTTTAGAGAAAGAAAACACCAGAAAAGTGTTTGTCATCAAATATATTTTCAAATATCTATATACAGACGATTAAATTTTTTGAAAGTAATTTTGTCTCTACAGCTTCAAGAATTTTACAAACATGCGTGTTGTAAAGGGAGTCGAATACAGTTTTTATTACTTAAGAACATCAAGTTAAACTCTATTGGTGGGCTATTTTATCACATTTTTTCACCAACATGTTACTATATAATAACGCAAATTATTGAATAAATAAATAAATTTATAGTCAAAAAGCAATTACAAACTACGCATGACAACGTGGAGGACAATAAACTAATTTACTCTCCGGAACCAAGTAAAGGACTACACCTTCAATTCCGTTCAAGGGCCCGCAGGCAGAGACGGATTTAACGTTTCAGCAAACTCCTAATAAAAATGGTTCGGTTATTGTTGAATGTTTTTTACAACCTTGAATTTGCAAAGCTTAATTAGCATCACTTTGAGTGACGAAACCTTCCTTAAAATTCCAGTACTTTTTGCTTGCATAAAAATATTCTAAAAAGAAATGGCGAGGCAAATAAATCAACTTGTCCAATTATTTCACAAGAAAGAACAAAGACACATAAAAAAGTCACAAGAGAAAACAAAGTTCAAGCTAAAAAGGCAGAAAAAAAATAAGACGCAATAAATATTAATAAATAGTACATTTCCTGAAGCAGATTTTCCAATCAGAATTATCATTCAAAAGTACCGATATTATTAAGAATGTCTGAAAGAAACTAAACAATTAGTACTACGAGAATTGTGTTTAAGCAACTAGAGCATACAATTTCTTCACAAGAGAAATTGCAAGAGCACACATTTAATGTAAGATAATTGATTTTATAAACGACCTTATCAAAGTACTGCTTTTGATACTCAGTCCTTATATTTATTCTCAGACAAAGCTTGCTTTAAAAATTATTGCGAATGATTATTTCTCTAAATAAAAGGTTTCTTAGTAATTAAAATACCATCTTTTTTGGAATTTTCTCTAAAAACTTGTGTACTAAGATTCCATTGAGGTCATTAGATTTATTTTTATTTCATAATTAATCACTGACCTTATTTCAATGATTTCCAAACTTCAACGAATTGATGAAATTTTAATGAACAATCTCAACTTTATTGTGACGATAAAACCACGGACTCTGTACCGCATTGGGTTGCAATAAAATGGACTTACTTTATTGTACTTTTTAAGTAGGAAATAGACCTAAGTCAATTCACACATTCCCACTAACTCAATTTCAGTTTACAATACAATTCATGCACTGTAAATTAATAAAGTAATCTAAGAACTAAATAAAATGACAGTTATCATATTCCAAGGAGGATCGACTTCGAAATAATGTTGGATACGTCTTGAATTGTTTCAACCATGCAGATCTGCTTAGTGTGGTAGTGTCGTGGGAAGGAGGAAGCATCTGAGCAAAGCGACTGGTCGAAACGTTGCCCCTCTAATGTGCTCAATCCGCTTTCCTTCGGCGGACGATCGCTAACAGCAGCAGCTGACGACCACTGCACGCTTCTGTTTCCTTTTGCTCTCTCTCTCCCTCTCTTCTTGTCAGCCGAGGTACAGATCAAAAACGGCTCATCAAAGCCATTCACTCACTAAAGCACACCGAGGAGATACACGGAGATAGCGTCTATAAGTGCCTTCCAAGGAAATAGCATTACACGTATAACAATCGTCGATCAAATAAAACATGCTCAAGTCGGGGAAATTACTAAAATGTATCCAACGATTTAGAGTAATGTGAGGTGATTCCATACTCATTTACAGTCTGAAATAAAAAGATAAAAGATCATTTATACCGCATTAGTATGCAACCGAATGCGTGATAACGACGCAACAGTAGTATGTTTCATATTCTATGCATGTAAATTTTCTATGAAATTGATATTTTAAACTCATTATAAAATAATTCAAATTATGTTTCATGTAATTTTCTAGCAGATTTTTTTTCCGGATGAGTAAAACAACTCTTTCATTGAAAAAATAAAAACATTGATGAACATATATTTTATCCAATGTGCATTAAAAAATTATAAAGTCCCATAACTCTGAAAACGTTTTTTCTCAGTATTCATTTCTATGATGTTTTACAATCTTTATCACTAACTGAGCTGAGACACTGAGCTTATATTCGATAAAACGGGGGAGAATAAAAGAGGCGTGCGTAGGCTGGCTGCTTGCAGGTATTAGACGCTCCATGTAAAGGTCTGTAGTTGAATATGGATTAGAATGGAAGAAGAAGATTCAACGGATTATCGATACTTTCCTTCTGTTACATCCATGTTTTCTTTCGTGAAGTAAGTTCTGCAGATAAGTATTAATGAAGTTATTAATTCTAAATGGTGCAATTCTCGTTGAAGGCTATGTGAGTAGAATATGGAGTAATGAGGAGCAACTAAATAAGTTAAGAGAAAACAAAACAAAGGATTAATTTTTGTTTTGTCTGCTCCTCCCATATTGACAATGCCGTAATGTGGAATTCGAGGGAAGTGATGTATGAGCAATGTGTTTTGGATACTTCTTTTGTAAGAATAAATATGTTAAACATTCACAGTAAATGCATTGGTTAGTTATCCTCCTATGATAGTGATTTGTAGTCTTTGCAAATATGTGGCTGTGTTATACTACACTTCTTCCACATAGGAATGCGCACTCCTTACAAATTCGTTCTGTTCTTAATATGTTGGTAGGGTCGATACAGACCTCCTGCTTGGAGTGCTCCTCCGGCAACTGGCAAGTACTCTACACTAAGTTCAGCTTTGAAAAGGTCAACTACGAACTGTGAAAAAAGAATCTCTCGAACTAATTTCTACGTCTGTCAAATTTTTGTATGGAACCCAGGTGTGTGTACCATATGTCCTATACGCTGTAAAACGCGATAACACACCTTATCCATCACTTCCCTCGAATTCCACATTACGGCATTGTCAATATGGGAGGGGCAGACAAAACAAAAATTATTCCTTTAAAAGTTACACAAAACCATTTTATAAGAACTATCAAATTAAAACCAAAACGGACATCAGTTTTTCCACCATATACTAGATTAAATATATTCCCAGTATCTCATTTGTACATTTATAAAACGTTGAAAATATTTTATAATAGAAGTGATACCTATGCAACAACAGAATATATTCCCGCACAAGAAGTGAAAGTCAAGAATTATTTATAAGACCTACATTGAGCAAAACTATTTTTGAAAAAGCTTAATTTTTAGGTCCAAAAATATATAATGAAGTTCCAAATTTTATTGAATGAAATAAAAAGTAAATAAAAACATTTTTATTCAAAGTGAAAAAATGATTACTTGCTAAAAGAATCACTAGACGATTTACTAATAGTATTAACATACAATAGTTATAGTTTAAATTAAATAAACTTTGTTGTCCACCTAATCAGTTTCTATTAGTTTTAATTAGACAGTTAATGGTATTGGGAATTACATTAAAGGTTGTCAAGTCCTTTGTTGTCGTTTTTTGTAAATTTTAGTTATTGTTTACTATTTACACGCAGCAGTGAGCCGTCTAGGAAGCAAGTGACGAATGAATGAAAACGACTCCTTTATTTGTGATACCAATTGTCAAACAGCTAAAGACAACTTTTTTGTTTGCTATATTTATAACATTTGTGCACTAGTCATCGCTGCTACATACGATAGCTAGCAGTTCAGGAAATATATATTTGTAAATACTTTGTAAAATCTATGGAACACAAATATTTCTATTCTATTCATTAATTATTTTTTTTGAAAAAGTCATAATTGTTCGTGGAACAAATTAATAAGTTATGGGGTAAAACTATGTCCGGCGTTGAACTTAACATTTCATGTACCATAAAATATATTCTGTATTTCTGACTTTCAGCGAGCTCCCAATCCCTCCGAATTGCCTAGTCATATTCCTATTTCTTACAGTTTTATTATTATAGCTAATAAGCGATTGTAATAGTGAGATATTCTGAACACTTGACATTATATGATCAACATAGAGAATAATTAGGAAATTTATAGAGAAATATACATACGATCTCAAATAGGTGCAGTGATTATCGATACTGGGACTAGATAAACTATGGTATGGGGGAAATTATACGAAAAACATTACGCAAGTTAATTTTAATAGTTTTCAGAAATCTTTACCTGTTATAGACAAAAAAATTTCTCCAACATTCGTCTGCTTTATAGTTTTTGTAAATAGCATTTGATTTGCATTCGTTCAAAAATAAATGTGTTTGAGTATTTGCAATTTTAGCTTGTATTGTAAACAACACTATACTTTTTATTTAATGAAAAGTTGCTTTGAACAAAAAAATAAATTGGTTCAATCAGTCTACTCCGAGGTGACTTTCATAATAACCTTTTGGGATGAGAAATGTCAGTCATCTTCCAGCGCGAAAATATCTCCAGAGATTAAAAAAATCAGGATTCTCACTCTCGAGAATTACTTTTTAAGCAGCGGTTCCCAACCTGTGGGGCGCACCTCCTACGGGGGACAACGAATGGTTCCAAGAGGGGCGAAAATGTTTGTACGGTATAAACATTTTCTTAAATTCAAAAATTAATTCATTTTGCTTCAACAATAGAAGACCGAGGTCGAATTTCAATTATTGAACATTAAATTTTTGTTGTTTAAAATAAATGTAGTATAATTCATTTATTTCTCATCCATACCAAATAAGCTTTACTATAAATTTTATTCTTAACAATTGTTACAATTAATTAAAATAAACTATGGTTTAGAACAAATTATACTCAGATTCATGGAGTTTGAATATTACTTTTTATTTATGTAAATTTAAAATAAAACAAATGTAGGCCCACTTACATATTTTACATTGAACAAAACTGAGTGTACCATTCTTCCATAGTCTCACAGAGGGGCTTACGCTAGCAAAGTTTGGAACCGCTGTATAAGAAGAGAAGTATTATGAATTCTCACGCTGTACGAAGCAAAAGCTGTGACATTTCCAGCGACCTCGACCATAAGACCAGCCATGTATCCGGACCAGTGGCGTCACCTATGCTATCAAAGCACGTTGCGTCATTTTCTCTTGACGTGGAAAGCAAAGGGAACTAATAGCATGACAGCGGTGGCGGTCAACGTCTTCTGTTCTAGAGCACTGTTGAGCCGCATCAATCGATTACATTTAACCTCTGATGTGCCGTGACTGCGCCATCATTGACGTGAGGCCTCCGAACCAACAAGCATTGCTAATCACCTCTCTCTCTGCTTCACGTTAGTACGACGGCTTAACTTAAATCTCTGGTACCATTAGTGCCCATACCTGTCTAGGATTTTCCTCAAATTCTAGGAGTACACATTTCATATNACTGAGTGTACCATTCTTCAATAGTCTCACAGAGGGGCTTACGCTAGCAAAGTTTGGAACCGCTGTATAAGAAGAGAAGTATTATGAATTCTCACGCTGTACGAAGCAAAAGCTGTGACATTTCCAGCGACCTCGACCATAAGACCAGCCATGTATCCGGACCAGTGGCGTCACCTATGCTATCAAAGCACGTTGCGTCATTTTCTCTTGACGTGGAAAGCAAAGGGAACTAATAGCATGACAGCGGTGGCGGTCAACGTCTTCTGTTCTAGAGCACTGTTGAGCCGCATCAATCGATTACATTTAACCTCTGATGTGCCGTGACTGCGCCATCATTGACGTGAGGCCTCCGAACCAACAAGCATTGCTAATCACCTCTCTCTCTGCTTCACGTTAGTACGACGGCTTAACTTAAATCTCTGGTACCATTAGTGCCCATACCTGTCTAGGATTTTCCTCAAATTCTAGGAGTACACATTTCATATTACTTCACTGTTTTAAAGTAATATTCCCTTTTCCCCATTTGAAAGAAACTTCACTACATAATCTTGATTTATGACTTAACTCAATCATTGTTTTAAACTATTGAAAGTAAACGTTAAAAAAATATACACGTCTTCATCGATATACGTACATATTATTTATACAGTTGTATCAATGTGACTCTGGAAATATTTTTTTCACCTTATTAGATGAGGGATCGCGCACGTTTCTTTCGACTGGCAATCATTAGTACTCTCAATAATTACAAAGCCACAACTTATTTTTGCTTTAATAAGAAGAGAAACTATCATTAAAATGTAAAAAGGCAATTTTCAGAGTTGAAACAAGACCGATAATAATCATATAACTTAGAAGGTCACGAATAACGCACGGTTCAATAGACCGAGTACAGCTAACATAGGAAGTTGAGTAGAAATGAAAATCATCAATTGTGTTTGTCTTCAAAAACATTAAATTCATATTTTACTCCGACAATGTGACGCAGTGTTTGATTACTGCGTCTCATTAAACTGAAAATGGAAGTATTACAAAACACAAGTATGCAAGTATAAACTTAAATATTGGTGTCTAAATGACTTTAAATTTCATCCAGGATATTTAGAAAAACTAGTGGACATTATTTTGATACATAAACCGTAAGCATAAATTTTCAATAAGGAACTAAATAGTCCCACAAGATTTATGTAAATATTGTCCTTTCTGCGAGACAAAGTTTATTTTAGAATAGTAAAAATGATGTAATGTCTAATGAGATTTTGTGCGTTTAAAACAAAAAACGAAGAGGTGTTGCAATATTTATATATTGAGGAATTTGCATTCATTTGTCGTATAAGAACAAAAACATCAGTTACCTACGGAGCATCTCATTGCGAGATAAAAACCTATTTTATCTTGCATCTTCAACAGTCATGTGAAAATTGCAACTGGCCGGGAATCGATCTCAGAACCTCCTGTTATGGTTGTGCTACCATTGATACCGTATATGTGGTGTGATGCAGGTTTGGAAGTCCGTAGTAACACACCTGCCGACATAGCAGCAGGTCCCGGGTTTGAGTCCCGGTCTGTCACAATTTTCACCTGACCGTATACCAGAGATGTCCGCGTAGCCATAGATCTAAATCGTCCCGATAAACGGATCTGTAATCGGATAGCAGGAAGGGGTTTACAAATTCCTTTACTGACCTCTGCAATATATTTCAGTTTTTATTGTGAGTAAAATCAGTATAAAGCAAAACAAAATCAGACCGAATAATAAGCTATGAAAATGATAATAAAGTAAAATATTACACAGTTATGTAGCACACTTGGTAATGCTATTTAATACTTCTATTTCTAATAAGATATCAAAATTTTCACTCATATTAAACAAATCTCATTACATCATTCATCATGCCCGTGCGTTCTCTCGTTGACATTCCTGGCGTAGGCGATAGAAACATCCATACCATGTGTCCTTTATGTTCTCTAATTATTACTTTTTACTATTTTTTCTCATTTTTATATTGTTGTAACACTCAGAAACGGCAATCTTTATTCCATATAGATGATGTTCCTCCCAAAACGTTTCACGATGTAAACCCACGTTGAGTTGGGCCTTACTAGCACTCGTCATCGTGGTCCTTAGTTGACCTATACGAGAATACATACACATAATAAACTCCCGTACGAAACCGGAGCTGGTCACTGTTCTCAATAATAATCCATTTCGACTTTGAATTACTTGTGTAGTTTAGACACCCGACATTATTAATGCAACAACGAAATTTTTATGCACATATGGGGCATTATTGATGAACGACAAAAAGTTAAAGCGAGGTCACGTTATTTGAAGAAGATCAATGAAGATGTTGCAGAAGTTCACGTTGCAGCCGCATCGAGGAGTTACCCCGCTCCAAAAAACTAAGATACTTTGAAACGCAATGAATCGTTAAATCTTCACAGTCTTCACGCTCATACACCATCTAAATGATAATCCCTTAACAAGCGTAAGACTGTTTCCAGTGCTTCGCTTTGTCTAATTAGGATATTCCCCTACGCTAGGCATTTATGAACAGATACGAGTTAATTAATACTGCAACATTTCTTGAGCTAGTCTTGATTTTCGTCTTGAGAAGGAAGAGCGACGACGAGCGCTGCGGGCGCGGAAAACAGAAGGCTCTCTCAAGAGAGGTGACAGGCAGCGGCACCAGCAGCAGTAGCGTATGAATGAAATATAAAGTTCCCAGATCTCAGATCCGACGGAGCTTCAACAGAGCAGTTCTAAAGTAAGTATTCCAGCTAGGCAAAGATAAAGTACACGCCAAAGAAAATGAAAGACTGGAGACAAGTTATGAAATGTACAGTCACTTCTGCTCATCATCGATTCCTCTCTGGTATTTGCTTTATATTACGGAATGAAGTTGTTACAAATCTCTGATTTATATCTCTTCGTGGAGTTTTTCATTTTTTTCTGAGAAATGTGTTTGAACAACAAAAACGAATAAAATGAATGGATATGAGAAGCAATGTTTCGAAATTATTATTATTATCATCAAATGCATTTACAAATAACTTATGCGATAGTGTGGAAAAAAATTGGCTGCTTTATTCTCTAGAAGCAAGTGAGGGACTTAACCCATTAACGCCCAAATTATTTTTTAATCCTTAACTCGCTTAATATTTCTACAGTTAGTCATAGGAGGTAATTGGTTGATAAAAATGACACCAAAAGGTCATTTTTACATTTCGTTTATCGATAATAAATAGATCGCTAGGCAGATTCATGATGCATTGATACATCTTTCTACAAGATGTGGTCTTGTTCAAAACATTTTTGACACTGTAACAATGCATTTTGACAGAATGTCAGAGATCATTCCGGATTGTTTTGAAATTGACAGTGTCTTTGACCCTTCCCTTTCCCTACATAATGGTCCATTCCATCGAAGCGCATTTCTAAATGCACTTTTCTTTGAGATGAAAGGTTGTGCGCCGCATACGTCGACGAACATAGTCAATCTTTCATGCTATCATCACATTTACACGTATGTTCTGACTCTTTCACAATGCAAATCAAAATTTTAACAATATCATCTGGTAAATTCTACAGGGGAAACCATGACTTGTAAGCCAATCTAATCAGCTTTCCTTTAATTAATTATTTTTGCTTATTGAGATGATCATTTCGTTGGCCGAGAAATTCCAAACCGCTGAAATAATGCATAAAAGTGAAGAATTCCGAGAAATAATCTATGTTCATCAGGGTCAAAAGTACAATCTCGGCAATTCTTTGATGCAGTTGCATAGTAAACAGGCTCTAACAAAATATTCTTCAACATGTTCTCATAATACAAAGTCATCTCAGTTAGTTGCAATGGAGTCAAAACCTTCAATTTTTTTCAGTTTATTTTGAGTGTCACGGGTGTCAGATTTTTGTTTACCCCCTAGTGTTGTGTAAACCGGGCCCGATTTTTGTGAGAGGTATTTTCGCTATCGGTTTATTCCGTTTTATTTAGACGTTCTCCTAATAGTCTGAAAAACAATGAACACGTCAAAAATGAACAAGTAAATCCGCACGCACATAACTTATCGAACGTAACTATAGTACATAAACATATGGTTCTTTTTCATTTTGTGCATTAGTGGAGGTCCTGGAACATCATTTTTCGTCAAGTAAACTAACTCATCATCTGTAACTTCATCGTCCGTCACTACAAATAATAAAACAAAGTGACCTTACCAATGCAAAAGTGATGTAAATAAAAAAGGTCTTCTCGTATATGTTTACACGGAAAATGTTCACACAAAACATACACTATATCGGAACAAAGGACACATAACAACCGCCCTATGACTCTTTTCTACGTTCGTCAGCTGCGAGCGGCAGTGCCTCAAGTTTCCTATACCCGAAGAGTAGTGAGCCCAGCGATCTATAAATAGATCAGCAGTTTTTGGAAAGTAGTATCTCGGGTACCATTTCTATGAATTACTCCTATCTTGTATAGCAACAAAGAGAAACATGTTTAGCAATACGCAGAAGTCCAAAATTCTTTAAATGAAAAGTTTTACTAACTCAACTCACGTAAACATACAACTCTGCACAAAGAGACTGACGACGACTTTATTACTTTTTTTTAAAGTATCAATAACCATACTTTAAAAAATATATACATATTTCTATACATTCATCAAACTTCAAAATACTTAGAACATAAATCCAAAGGATTACTCGGAAGAAAAATGGCAGTGTGATATCTTCTGGTGAATTTTGTGGTGTGTGTTTATATCTTTTCACCGCACTAGACGCGTAAGGCCGAAGTAGAGAAGGTACGGCAGTGCTGATGGTTGGTCGAGTCTGAGATATTGATATTTTACTTTGACTGTGTGGTATAGCGTGTACACGAAATGTGTCTGTCGTTGAGACTTTAGAAACGGCTCAAACGGGATATTTTAGAATTTTTCTGTTCATTACTCTTCTGCTACAACGCAGAGCATCACAATTGAACGAAATAACAAGGGAAGAATTTTATAATAGAATGTGTCGAGAAATTTTGGCAATTCATCTTACACTTTGTTAGCTTCTTTTAAAAAGAGCTCCCTTTGAGTTAAGGTTTAAAAAAAAAATTTAAATAAATATTTTTTTTGAACTGATGGCAGCAAAATACATCTCTTAAGTAGCAGAGGAAAATTATTAAAATCACTCTAATAAATGTCTTAATAGTATGTGTTAAAGTTATCAATTATCGGAAGTATCAGTATTTTAGTAACAATAATTCTTACGTACATATCAATATAAAATATTTATTGTGAATTGATTCATTGAGAAGAAGCTATTTCAAATTTTTGAATGTACTTATTGAAACAATTACTGCTACTTTTAATTATAAGTTAGAATAATTAAAATACAGAGTTATGTCAGTTATTTTAATAGAAAGAATTTATTTTTTATAAAAATTTGACTCATTTTTTGCCACCTTAGGAAGATGGAGAATTACCCCGTTGACAACTAATATATCATGATTCCCATAGAACGTTTGTGAGTACTAGAAAAGTTTTCCAAGGCTACCTTTTTCAACTCGTCAGTGGTTTTTTTTGGTATTTAACAATAACCTATTTTTAATACATGACGGACTTTTCACTTCGGGAAGAGTGTTGCAATATACTTTTCACATTACTATGTAAACAATCTTAAATGCTTAACATTTCCACTGTTTATGACATTTAGTTCAAGAAGATTTTAGAGACAATTTTTTTACGTTCTTAAATGAATAATACTTCTTTAATATTCAATTATTATATTTTATTTTTCAAAATGTTCTTTTACTGGTTTATGTAGGTCCATAGGGAATGATATAAATCAGTAATTAATCTACTCAGAGATAGTTACAGTCATGAGAAAAGTAAAGCATTTTATTCAGTTCCAACATTAATTCCGCTTAGCTTTCTATGAAGCAAAACACTCGCACGTCCTGTGATTGTAGCGAAGTCCTTATTCGGTGACAAGAGAGAAAGCATTGTGGAAATTGCAAAGGTGGCTTTCGAAAACGTCTTGCTACACTGGTTTTTTTCAATAAATGCGGGTGTTTTGTGGGATGCATTGGGTTGAGTAGATTGTATGCTGCTCCGGCGACGCAGTCACTCGAACGTACAAGGTCTGGCTGGCATTGGGGGTCTTTTCGCACGAACGCGTCGCGGAGTCGAGCAACTGGCTCCGAGGGTCAGAGGGTGACAGGGAATGAGAGATGGCGAGGACAGGGGATATCGTGACAGGGGAGGGTGTATGAGGGAGAGGAAACAGAGGAAAAAAAAAGATGGTGGCCAACAGATTGAAAGAGAAGAATAAAACAGAGAAAAGACAGAATAAGCTGTCTAAGCGGATCAGAGACGAAGGGAAAGTGAAGGGAGAAGGAGAGAGCAGGAGGGGGAGGGGGAGTTGAGAGGGCCAGTGTGCAAGGAGCGTGAGCTTCCGGCAAGCGCCGCGTGCATTAGACGGGCCAACGCCTCCGAAGCATGGCGTGGTGGGCGCACATGCTATAGGGATTGGAACACGCTAATGGGAGCTCTACCCACATCACACACAAATTACCCCATGGACTTCCAGCATCACTCTTCATGTTGTTTGCATCCTATCGAGTCCCTCCTCAGACACCCGCATCCCTTGTTTATCACTTCTATGTTGGTGGTTGAACACGAGTTCGATGTTTGTTACATCTATTCCATCAAATCACCCCGAATTGCATTACAACCGATCAGACTCAATGCAATATATTCAACGACATTTCATCTTATTCTCATTAATTCTATTTATATTTTATCACACGAACTTTCATTTTGAAACAATAATGTTACTTCACTTAACATCACTTATCCCAGAATACTATTCATGAAATCAGACATAAAACCAGGATTACCGAACGTCTCTCGAATAAAAATTTCTAACGATATATTTCGCTACTTTTTTTGTTTACATCGACATTTCCTACCAAAGAATTCAATCGGAATATTTTCGTTACCATTGTTTGACTTGTTTCCTTTTTTTTTTTTTTTTTTTTCTTTTTTTTTTNTTTCATTTTACTCAAGACCTTGGTAATTAATTCTCACTTTGTAACCGAGGATCTATTCTTTTGAAAACGTAATTTATGCCCTTTCTTATTAAAACATATTGCTATTATGGAAAACAACAAAAACCAAAATTTTATAAAATAATTTCATTGATTTGTAAGAAATGTATGATTGTAGTGAATAAATAAATTAATACTTCAAGAGAAAAAGGAGAGTATAATTAAACCATTTGACGATTTCAGGATACTATACTTCTGGGATGCGCGTCGCGGGCATTTTGCCCATGAGGAAAAAGCCAAGGGCAGTGTCTGGCACTTATTTTGCAGAGGAGAGGAAGACCGGCGTTGTGGCAGGGGACAGCGGCCGCTACTTATCATTTTCTTATCACAGTCACGGCTGTTTTCTAGTTAGTTTTGCATCCTTCGTTTGACCAAAATTAATGAAATAAATAACATGCGGTACTGGTCGTAATGGGGTTCATGTCCGTAGATCTGGCTATTCAGAAATTGGCATTCATGTAAAAAAAGTAATGACCAGAGTATACATAGATAGAAAAGAGTTTGAATAAAAAAGAAGAAATAGAAACAAGAACTGACAGACAAATTAATAGATAGCTGGCAAACACGTTGGATGTTGCGGTAAAAGACCAAGACCTAGACCTCTTCATCAAGGATGTGAGGTATGTTATAAAAAGTGGTTTAGAGTCTGGCCATGTTGGAAATACTTACGGGACACGGCCATTTGAACTAGTATTTGCATAAAATGGAGATTAAAGATGCGAAAACATGAGTGTGATTACGAGGAGAGTGAAATATGTATTATTCGATTGTGATATTAATAATGAGGAAAGAAGATGGTGGATAAGGCAAAACTAGCTTTCTGAAGGAACTACGAGAATACGATATATTACAGAATTATATTGAACAGGTGATTTTCATCAAACGAGACGTAGATACGGAGACCAGGAAGACGAGAAAGGAACGACAAGATGAGAAAGACGATAGTTCAACGATTTAAAACAAAGAGAATAAAAGACAAGAAAGAATTTTAATCTGTAGAATGTATAACCCTGGTAGTTGCCTAGTGCCAAGAAACGGGGTAGACTATAACAACTGTAATTAAATAACACTATTAACAGTTATAATACGTAACAGCAGTTTAAATTGTATCGTGCATATTTTTAGAGAAGTCCTCGAGTCTTTACCCCCCTCCAAATCCTTCCACTAAGTTGCACTCAGTTGTCCGTAGCATTCATCAAAGAACAAATCACTGAACATCTCTGCTATAGGTGGTGCAACAATTTTATGGTCATGTTAGAGATATAAACAGTCGTGATTAATTACTAAAATACTTGAACATTTCAAAGTCGTTTTAGAGATTTATAGAATGTATTCTATTTTCATTACTTACGCACTAGAAGTTTAAAAAGAAAAATCACTTAAGATATCGGAGCATTGTAATTACTTTGCTGGGGACAAAAAAAAATAAAATAAAATGCTCAGAACGCTCAGAACTATTTTAACACGAGGGTCAGAATCGTTGCGGATAGGAATATGAACACGATAAAGATACATATCTCACTGAATAATAATTTCCAGATTTGGTAACTTTCGAGATTTGGTAACAAATAACTAAAAACGAGAGAGTTAATATATGCTTGTACGTTCATAAATAAAGCTCTAACTTGGAACAAATGAAACATTCGTGATGCGGCATGCATCAATCTAGAAATCGCTAACTCACTACGCACGTTGTAACAAAGTATGGTCGCACGGTGGTTGAGACTGCATTCGTTTTTCTTATCCACACCCACCCCATCTCGCGACGCTGTAATATAACAGCACCGAACGAACAGAAACAATCGCGAAAGTGCACGAGCTGTATGGATGGTATCTACGCAGCGGTATAAACAACGACAAAAAGTTTTAATTTTAATGTTTCGTTGTACATCGTTAGATTATCAGTACAATTTTTACTTTCCATTTACACAAAGGCCCAATTTCACCAAGTTCGTTTAATGCCTTGAACGAGATTTTCTGTGTAGTAAATCGTGATTATCTAAATGCACGTTCCACCCAACTTCGATTTTTCACTTAATCGCTCGGGGACCCTTCGAATACCAGCGCAAATCGCGATTTTCTTCATACTGCCAGAAATATGGCGTCTATTTTGTTTGTTTGCTCGTGGTTCGATTTATAGGTGGCACGAGTGAGACCTGCTGCTGCCTCCGGTGTCCGTTGGTGGCGCTGTTGAGCAACAAGATGTGTTTTTTGGCCGTCATTTGTCTTTACGTTACTCATAATGTAATGCAAAACCACTTCCAACCTAGAGAATTATTCAGAAACATAGATTAACATAACTGACGATTAGTTTTGCCTTGGGAAACGCATAAAATGTAATCACGATTAAATTCACCTAATCACGTTTAAAGAAATCGCGGTTATTCTACATTTGGTGAAACTGTGCCTTAGGCCTAAATGTGTAAGAATGTATTGTAATCGGTCGAAAAAAAGTTCTTGAGATCTCTTCGGATCTTTACGAATTGGCTCCACGAGAGTATATTTTCAAATTTTTGCGATAATGTTCAATGTCATATGTGTATGTATATTAAAATTTTGTTTCTCAGATAACTCACGGACAAATTAATGCATCGAAACCAAACTTGAGATTTGACTTTGAATGCATAGGGAATAGAAGCTTATTTCTGGACAGTTCATACCAACTTCGTTTACACACCACGCTCTATTTCCGGTTTCCTAAACTTCAAAATTTTTAAATGTGCATGGAAGAATTTGGATTGGCCAGTTAATTCTACGTATAGATTGCTAAACAGCATTCCTGTACGTAGCACCGAATTGTAGATAAAGTGAAAAGTTCTTGCGCAGAAATGAGTGATCTTGGAGGTTCTGTTTTTTATATTAGACTAGAAGTCTATTGCAAAGAGTTTAAGGTGGAAGATAATTCATGCAATTTGTACTTGTACGTGCAGATATTTCATTCTGGAGTGTACCACATAATTTGATGATAAATATTTTGAAACCGATTGATCTTTTAAATATGTCATCTTGTTTAACAATTAAATTACGATATCTCTTTTGAAGTGTTTTTATCAAAAAAAAATTGTTTAATTTGGGTGTATAGCACTATAACTTTTTTTATTATGAATTATAATTCGAAAGTTCAGTGGAACACACCCCATGTGATCTTTTCAGAGAAAGGACGCTCTTCTTTGGCGTCAAGACTACTACCACAAAAAACTCCTCACTCGACTCCGGTGAAGAACTGCAAACCAGTGGATTGTTCTAGTTAATCCACGTTCTTGTTCGCTGTACCGTCCACACTGCATGTTTGTGCGCGTTCGGTGCTGTTCTATTATATAGTTACACGGTGGAGTGGACGCTGCTATTGCTTCATTTCTGCTCAATAACGTGCTAATAGTGGTACATAGACAAAGCCTAGAGAACCTGTATGATAAATCCGCCTCTACCAGAAGGAAAAACGGAGAAAAACCCGGACCAGGATGGGGCTACAGAATTTATGTACACAACCGTGCCAAAGTTCAGTACACATAAAACTAAATTAATATGAGCCAAACGGCAACACAATCATGCAAGAAAATAGTTTTTGAAATTGTTATAAGTTGTTTAAAAAGTACTACAGCAATGGCGTGATAAAGTACAAGACGAATTTAACTTTTATTAAAATCAATAAATTCTTTTACATTGTAGAAGCACTGGTGCAGGAGGTAGTTTTTAACCGC
>NNCF01126969.1:98009-136672 GCA_002313205.1 Laupala kohalensis
CCTCGTGAAAATTTGTTTTTTAAGGAGCTGATGATTCCCATGACTTCACTGGCGTTAGTTTCGGAAGTGAACATAGAATTGGGTATGTGGGTGGTAATAATTGGAGGACATTGATTTGGATATATTGAGTTCGTTATTTTACCAACTTCTGAGAAGTGAGAATTAAACAAACTTGCGATGTCCTGAGGATTTGATACGATTTTGCCATCGTTTAGTAAAGAAACATTTTCCTCGTGATTTTCAGAAGTTGACGTGTAATTGTTAACAATATTCCACATGGCTTTCATCCGGTTGTTTGATTTTAGTAGTTCGATCTTTACAAGAATACTACTGGTTACTCTTATAACCTCCAGTTACTTTTTTAAATGACTGGAGTATACTTTTGGGTCATTGAAAAAAGTAACTGGAGGTTATAAGAGTAATCAGTAGTATTCTTGTAAAGATCACTCACTCAATCTAATATGATCAAGTTCATTCAATAGTCCTATTTTAATTTTCTAGTCCAAACACGGATGATGATACGAGTTTTTCAGTCAAAGGGTAGTTACTTTATTTTGTCACTTAATTCTTATGAAAATTATAACTTGAAAATCATCCAAAAATTTATTCTGAAATACAGAAACTAGAAGAGAAAACATATTCGTTTTTGAGAGATAGAAAGATTGAAACATTTTCTACAGTGTATGTTTTTTTCATTGTATGTAATATTAAATGTATATGTAATATGTAATCAATTTTTACACCTTCAAAATATTGAAAAAGTTACTTTATACTTCATAATGTTTATTTCAATCAATTCCGAAGTCAATTGACAACTTAAGAAATACCGATTACGTACCCATTTCCTTCTTCATCATTTTATTGTTTTTTATTATTTTCAATTGTTTTTAAATTTTATTTATTATTCTTATCTTGTATTATCATCACTTCTATCAGTTATTCTCCTTTTTATAAATTTTGTATTATTTATCTCATTTTTCAACCAGATGAAATATTTTAAGAATTAAGTTTCGCACACAAGGAAAAAAAATTACGACTGGACTAAAATGTGGACAACAACTCAATTTACTGTTTTCAATTAAGTCACTGTTTTACTTCTTCGAGAACGTTATTTGAAAGAAATATTAGAGGTATTCGTTGCGAAAAGAATTTCCAGGACACCTCGCTTCCATTCCCAAATACGAAGAGCTCCAATAAAACCTGTCTCTTANAGAAATAAAGGAGCGTCGCGAGGCGAAGGCAGGCGTCTTTGGTCAGAGCTGCAGCAGGAAGCTCTATGAGGCAGGGGAAGAGAAGGAGCCTGGGCTTCAGTGTGTCAGGGCGCGTCGCCGGAAGAAGCACAAAGACAGAACCGGAAAGATAGGAGCGGGGTTTAGCACGAGGAGAATGACGCTAGGGCGGGGAAGAGGGAGTGGTAAGACGAAGCTGCGGAGGGCGGCGGCTCAATGCTATTGTTGCGAAGAGACAAGAGTCGGAGAAGCGATGGGAGTTGACACAGAGGAAGAGAGTGATAAACCGGGGAGGGAAGTGGTCTATTACAAAGTTTGGTGGGATTCGTACATGCGGTGATGATGATGGAGATGAGGGAATGGAAAGTGGTGGGTGGAAGTGGAGGATCGCCGTGTAGTGGTTATGTGAGAAGAGAAAAGGAGACTGGAGCTTCAGGGTTGGTGGCGCTCCGTCCTGCATGAGCGCATCCGGACAGTTGAAAACCAGCGCGCGCCACCTGAAGCGGGCGGGAGAACGAGACATCCGCAGAGGAAGAAGATCCTGAGTCAGGAGGAGCTCTAGGGGGAGCCTCAGGTGACGGGAAACGACTGGGAAATAGGATTCAACTTACACCTTCGTGAACGGCTACGACAAAAGAGGATTATTGTCTCATTTACTTGAATTAATCATCTATTCACAATTTAACTACGCAGCAAGAAAATATCTCTTTTTTGTTTTAAGATTTTTTTATTTTGTAAAAAAATGTATTTATCAGTTCTTCTATTAACAGTTTTTCATAACAATCTGGTTCGAATAAACATTTGAAAATTTAAAACGCGATGGATCATGAAAAATAATAATGATAGAAGCAAAAATAATAAATATATATAGTAAGAATCTAATAATTCTTAATTAAAATTGAAATATCAGGACGAGTAAAAATATTTCGAAAGTAAGCGGAGTCGTAACGGACTTTCTGCTAGGGAACAGTGAAGATGGACGACCGTTGGGAAAAGGACGCTGGGTTTTATGGTTTATTGTTTGGACGGCCAGTATAGAATTTCAGAGAAACGAACAGTGGTCGCGTACGACGTATGCATTTTCGATTAAAACTGGGAAGGGGATAGAAAATTTACCAAGACGCAAGAGACGGCGTCGTTCTGTTTAAAGGGAAAACCAACGGAAAAATTATAAGAAAGACGTTGGAGGACGCTAGTAACAAAACTTTGGGGTGTTAAAGAGCAACGGTCAGAGAAGCACATGTTTTGGGTGGGGAGAGGGGTAGCCTCCCTTTACAAATTTAAAAGGACGAAAGGACCAGCAAAGAGACAGCGTCTCGAGAAAGCGTGGGTGCGGGAAGGTTTGACCCACTTGCAGAGGAGGCTGAGAATCGTCTGGGGTACCGCGGCACAGATCATAAAGCAACGACCGTTGACTGTTGGCATCGCGGTCGGTTAAGGAAGAGACACACCGAAGATAATGCGTACGACTGTTAAAAGGTTCGAGAACTTTCCAGATTTAGTTGTTGGTATTCCAGAAAAAAAATGTTGAATTCAAAATTGTGAAAAAGTTAGTGGAACTAGAGGAGAACGTTAAAGGAGAAAAATTTTAAGAAAAGGAGCGACCGGGTTGGTTATGTACATGTACTAGGCGTTAAAAGTTCAGCCAATCTTGAAACGATAAAAGAAGGGGAAATTCGTGGTTACTGGCTAGAAATAGGCCCACGTTTTTCAAAAATTGTGACGAGTGAAATAACGTCGGGGAGACCGGGGGGGGGCAAGATGAGCCGATAAAATACGTCGCAGAGAGGCTCCGATATCATCATCACTTGAGTATTTTTCAGAGGCGATTCATTTCGATTCTTTCCGAAGCACGTCCTCCCGAGTTGCATTCGATGTATTCCGAGATTTATCTTTGCACGACACTGGACGTCTGAGATTCGGAGTTTTCATTACGAATTTGATCGAGATTCAAAGATTCGTTTTCTGAGATAGATTCTAAGAGTCAGTCCGAGAACATGTCTCGATTTTCAATCGTAAAGTTTCGGATAAATTAGTTTTGATCACTAATTTAAATGCAGTCCGAGTTATGCAGTACTTGCGCAGACTCGAGTTTAAAGATGTTTGTTTTCGAGAACGAGTTGGAGAACCGACTGCTTACATTGTTGTAACGAGTAACGATCGCCGATATTAGGGAATCGTGTTACAATACAGTGAATAAACTCTCATTTGTGGATGAACAAGATGGTGATGGTGGAGTGGAGATTTCCGAACGAGTAGTCCATGGCTGGGTCTACATCATCCATCGACGCTGACCGTGGACGCGGGCGACAGCTGGCGTTGAAAGAAGGACGCATTCTTGCAAGCGGAGGCTGAATCAAGGCATCCTCACTTTCCCCGATGCTCAGATTATTATGGTCATCAAACCATTAAGGTAACCTGTGTAAGCTGGTGCTCCCAGTAGTTAAAGCAAGTAAGTGGCAGCGATCGTAACAAGTGCTTCGAACAAGAACTGAAATGGCCTATGCTAAGGACTCTTGTATTTGTATAAACAACCAAGGCCTTAAGAATAATGATCAACTATGATGATGTCTTCTTTTTTAAAATCAATCAATATTTTTAGTTTGACTAGTTGTTAATTAACATTCTCAAGTTTTCAAAGAAAGTATGTTAGATTTATGTGTGTTTCCGTGTGAATTTTGGGGGTTTTGTGTTTTTTTGTGTGCATGTTGAATGTTTACTAGTAGAGGGTAGTTTTTTATTTATTGAGTCAACATTATGAATAAAGCGTTTTCCTGTAACAAGGAACTCTACATGTGGAACATACTTAAGTAAAAATAACTCGAACCCACTATTCATTTAGTAAATTCCCTGAGATCATTTTATCAGTGTTTAATGACTGATTAAACCATTTATGTCATTTTTCCATTGTGTTTTATTTTTATTAGTTTCCCCATCGTGGTGTTCGACTTACCAGAGCACTCAGTCATTAATTATATTACAATATATAGTAATAGAAAGAAATGTATAAGGTTGCCAACCCCTACATTGGAGCGACAATTGTATTAGAAAAAAATGGGGAGGGAGTTTGAAATGTGAATAATAATAATAATAATAATAATAATACAAATAATAATAATAATACAAGGCCCACTCGGCAAGCTGACGCTGGAATATTCAATTAGTCCCTGAACAAAGTAATAAACAAAAGGAAGGTCGGGGTTCAGCCCATTTTATTGTCGTGAAATATGCATAAACCCTTCTTGATGGAAACACATTTATAAAATTTGGTTTAATTATTTATTAACACACAAATACACTTCATAGCACGCAACGAATACTCCCCTTAAAATACAACACTTTCACACTTCCCCTTTGAAATATCCCCCCAAAATATATCCCAATCTTAACAGCTACATAGGTTCACACAATACATTTTTGCTCCATTGATCACTAAGCCAATTCACTGGATGTTTAAATTAGTGATACTCTTATGATGTCTATAAGGATGTTGACACAATGTCCATCTCCACTGGTTCCCTTATATTTTAATACAAAACAATAATGAGAATAATCTCAGCCACACAAAAGTCTTTGACATATCACGTATACTTCATGGTGTTTCACTGGTATTTTAATGATGCAAGAGATGTACCGTACCCGGCACATCATGCAATTACCTTGTTATATGAATGCGTGACCCCAAGCAACAAACCGCTGTGGATTAAGCACGTTCATTGATGCGCGTAGTTGCCTTCACCGTCTAGTGCCCATTCAAGACGGCCCAAGTCACATTCCTTCTTACGTCAGCTGCTACACCCTCCACGCTGATCTCAGCGTGGGATGTAGGATGTCGTCTTGACCATTACCAAGCACAACTTGACGAAGAAATCAAGACCTTAATGGCTCTCATATAGTTCAGTTGCCATTGAACACAAAGCCGAATTGTCCATCACTTACTAATAATCTTAAGCAAAGTCAAAAATATTCGCGCCGAACTAATTGAGATTCGGAATGATTACATCGAACTCATGTATGAATAGTTTGTATAACGCCGGATAACAGTCAGAAACATAATATTCGCAATGATCAGACTGATGCTGATTATTAGAATGATAGAATGAATCCGAACGAATGAGCTAATGACTTCTTAGACTGATCGCCTGAACACTCGAACTGATAGAATCATACTTGAATGATATAATAGAATGTCTAATATAATGTCTAATAGGATGATCACCAGAATCTCACCTAGAATCATCTAAACTGCTTAAGAAATAAGATTCCTAAGATATGATATGATACAGGAGCGTCTCCGCTCCTCGTTTAAATAACCATATCCCTTGTCCATGGCCCAAAAATCGAGAGAACAAACTCCTCCTGTATCATATCATGATTCTTTCTATCCAATAACTTAACAATTTTCTTCTCACATGACTCGCCTCTGATTGACTTGACTTGTAGTGACATTTTCAGTTCGGACCAATAACGACGTTTGTTAACACTAACACTACTCCGCATCAAACCCTGGTATTTTTCCATACATGTCACCTCCTTGACACTCCCCAGATCCGACACCCACTTCTTTCCATACGGCAATATTTATTTTTGAAAGGAAAATTCAATCCCCCTGCGCTCTGACTACAACACTTTTTTAAATTTGTCAAACGTTACTCACGCCTCCTTTCATTCCGAACCCAAAATACTTCTGCGCAGTCGTTTCCTATTACATTATTCTGTCCAGTATAACTCATCTTGTATTTTATGAACACGTGTTGCCCGGAACAATGACCAGCCTTCATTCTTCTCCGTCCCTTTTTACAAATAAAAACCCATGTTGATCCACAGCTCTGCTAATGGAAATCTCCTTCTGGCCATCCCTCTGTCCATTTCTTTTACAAACGCAGCCCCTTCGTACTTCTCCTTTAAACTTGTCACCACTTACCAATTACTTATTTTTGACGAATATTGTCAGTTTTCTATCATCTTATTTTGAGGTTGTCCCTATCTTTTTTCAGACTTACTAAAAAACTTTTAAGAAAATACCCGCAGCTTCCTGCTATTATCTTTGGGTCATGTTCCCGCGCTGGCCCAAGCAAGGGTCGTCCCTTCCTCTAAAACCTATTGTTCTACCTCAACCATTCTTTCTCCGATCGCAGCCCCCCAAAAGGTCTCGCCGTTCTCTCAAGTGCGATTATTAACAAGTGTTTTATTTTCGTTAGATTTATATTAGATTTCTCCCATTATCCGTAAAAAGATATTAACATATAATCAGTAATCAAATGTCATAATGTCAATCTTGTAAAATTTCGTTTTTCAAAATTATTATTGTAAAACCATTATAACTTTGCACTTGAGGTTTTGAGAATCTTACAACGCTGCACTGTCACAATCTCCTTTCACTGGTCCTTCGCAGAACAATATATCCGTCCCTCACCAAATAACCTCTAAATAACTTCAGGAGTTTGGGAAGGAGGTCAAATAATTTTTCCTATCATGGATGGGTGATTCATTTCGCAGAATTCCTCGCAGAAGTTTTCGAAGGTCGATCTTCGAAAATCTCAATTTTAAGAAATGTGAGTCGGCCCAAGGGGTCGTATAATATTCGTGGGGGGGTGTCTATAACCTTAAACATTTGCTTCATAGCATAAGAAGGAATTGGGTTACAAAATGCATTTACGCATCGCACTCATCTCTTTGAGACAAATTCCCTGGGTGCTATCCTACAGAACATGGCCTTTCACTGTTCTGTGGAAAGTTTCCCCTGAAGCAATGCACAACACGCTACCAAAGACTATGAGATGACAAATGACATCGGTATAGATATATAAGAAATAATAATTCATTGGTAAAACAATAGGTAAATCAGTAAAATAAGAATTCCTTCATAAAAAATTTACTTGAAAATATTCTTATCTTGACTAAATGTGAACGTTCCTCTGTCCTCTAGTATTAAAATTCTAAAAGTAATCATTTTTGTTTATGAATAAATTTTTAACATAAATTTTGTTGAATTAACATACAATTAGTTATGAAGAAAATGTTATGTCTATAAATTCAGCTATAAGACATTTACGTAATATTTTTATAAAGAATAAATCTGAGAGTAGCTCGGTTCCCTGGTAATTATAATTAAATATACAAAGACATATTTATCAATTAGCTACAATACTGTATTATTACTATGGCGATTTATATAAATAGTCCAGTTAAAGCTATATCTGTTTTAATTAGGAGGGATTTACCATTATTTGTATTAATATGTGGTCCAATTAATTAAATTTTGCTGCGACGTTTTAATTGCTAGATATTTCCATGGCTCTGATAATTTTAGAAAGATTAATTATGAATTACATAATTTGAGTTATGCAAATGCGCGTTGTAGCTAATTAAATAAATCTGATAACATTGATTATTTTGAACATTTATTAATATTATATAAACTTTAAATTTTTTTGAAATTTACAAATTTATATTCTCTATTTATGTAATATTATTTATACAAATATAAATAATACCTTTGCCGAAATTTTCATCAGAGCATATTGTTTTGTCACTTGCAACGTATTTTATTTATCAATGAAAGGAAGAAAATATGTAATTGATGACAGTCGGTGGAAGTATGACCATGATATTTATGACCGACATTCCAAAAGCCAGTGATCACATTACATTGAAAGAAACAATGAGATTATGGAATGAATTATTGTATAATGTGCTTGTCACATGATGTGAGGATGAACACATTGATAAAACGTCATTGAACTGGAAAAAATGTATCAAAATAGTATAAAAATTTAATGTTACTTCAGATTTGGTTTTAAAGTTAAAGACGTCCTTAAATTAATTTTTTTTCAATAAAGGAATATTCTAAGTAATGCAAAACGTGAATAACGGAAAATGCTTTAAAACTATTTCGCAATGGGTATGATACATTTTGTCTTATCATATAAGGTAAAATAACGGTTATTTTCATCTTTTGACTCCTTCTTTTTTTCAAATTGGATTTCGAATAAATATTCGTTTTGCTATTGTTTTATTTAATGTTGTGAAATTGGATGCTTACTATGTGTGTATGAATAATCTCATTATAAGGATTCTAATTCGTGACATTCATCATTTTAAATTTCTTTGTTATTTCCTATTCTGATTTATGCATTCCTGTAGTACGTTACATTCCAGCTGAATCCTTGCTCACACAACCGGTCGATCCTGGCTATGATCAAACGACGTTCCTACAATAGTTCGCAGTGCACTCGACTGGGGAAGTACGAACTGAAATTCTGTCTCGAACCAACAGGTATTCAAAGAATTCTACGTCAAAGGAAATGAGGGAGATATGAGGGACGTTTGGCACATACTCCACCAGGGACAGAACACATACAGGTTTCTTTCAGAACTCGTTTATGTTTTATATTCCGTGACTCGGTATAGCATCAAAGACAATAACTTTTTGACTTTTGCATTGAGAGAACATGGCTCTAAAATGATTATTACTCATTTTATTGTGAACTACAGGACATCGAACAAAGCCAATGAATAAGAACGAGCTTGTTTCTAGTGATTGACTTAACCTTTTAAAAAGTGATACATAGCCGCCCAAATTAAAGTAGGATATCCGGCAGTAATGTGGGTATAACTGAGTAATAAATATTAATAACATTATATTTCCAGTCTTATCTAAAACTATATTTATGAAAAACGGACTTTACTGTTGTAGTTCCCTGATGAATTCTAACTCTTAGGTTCCCGGATAGCAATTTTTTTTTCGATTATTTATTTCGCATCTTATTTCAAGATATTGCGAGGTTTAGACTTACATCCCTCTTCTTCCATCTAACCACATCAATTGGGTAAAGAAATTAGGAAGGGATATAGTTTGGTAGAAAATTCATCTATGATAAATTAATTAATCATAAATTAATGAAGGTAACATTTAGTTTAACGTTTTAACTTTCCAGTTAATCTCTAAAACTATTAACGGTAGTTCGCCTTGTGTTACACTTACCTTCCGGTAACATACACCCGTTAACTTTTGTTATTATTAATTCTAGACTTTTTCCAACGGTGTGTAGTTCGATGCGTCTAATTAGAAATTTGTCTCGAATCATCGGATTGGACGATCTATTAGGGGTCGACATACTTGCACCTGGATACAGTTTAACCTACATCTTTTTTAACTTATCTACCTGCGCAGTGGAGGGTCATGCTGTGGTGATGTTGGTGGGACTCCGCAAGGTTGGACAAGGAATACGGTAGCGCTTACATTCCATCTTCGGCGCCAACGTATTGCCTTGTTCATTTAATATTACGAAATATACGAATTATTTCACTAGACCTGCAACGCCATATTTATATTTCCTTCACCGTAGTAAAAGTTAACCTATGAACATAAATATACTTACAAATATAAACAGTGTAATGCTAATTATAAATTTCCTGTGCTTGAGTGATTGAACAATTACAAATGTTTTGTTTCATTTCTTTGAATTTACTTCGATACTAATAAAAAATAAATTTAAAAAATTAAAATATTTAACGTAATGATCATCATTTTCCAATCCAACAGACTAGGAAATTATCATTTCCAAGTATACGAGTAAGGCAGCAAGTACTCGTATATGTTACGAGTTGTCTCAAACTTGCGACCTGGCTATAGTGGTGTCAGATATTGCGGTAGCAAGTATACGTGATCACAACATCTGTTAAGATTTCCGGTGATGCGAATTATTGTAACATTATTTGATTCATTTTAATCTCACAACACAATTACGGTAAAACCGTACTAAGTTATTTTGAAAATAAATTTTAAATATTATTCCATAGCGAAAAGTAATTTCACCAATTCATTTTTGCTGTTTTCATGCAACGTAAAGCATAGTAAGTATATTGTATAAAGTTGATAGTGTCTGGGAAATTAGTCTAAAACATTCGCGTTGGACTCCCAACACTGATTCCCCATACTTTTCCTGATTCAAATATTTCTTTAATTTATTTTCCAAATAACTTGGACGTTTATACCGTAATTATGTTTTGTTTAACATTTCTGTAAGTTTATTTATCCCATTTTATTAATATGGCATTAAGTGTTGATACACTTATGTTGTGAGAGAGTTCCTTTTTTATTTTTCTTTGTCATTTTTGAGACATTAATCCCAATTTGTTGTAATTTTGCGCAAAAAAAGAACGGAATGAATTTGAAGATTTTATGTTCTTAAAGTGGTGAAAATTATAATATAAATCTAACAGATTTTCTCTTATGTTTTGTTTTTACATACTCTGTAAGAAAGATACACACTTTAATATTTAGTTGAATGCTATTTAATTAATAAAAGCAACTTTTTTGGATATTTTCGGTCCCTTAACATTCTCTTGTGACCAGCTTTCTGGAACAGAATTCTTTTAAATATAACTGTGATTTATAGAAAAATTAAATAAACTAACATCCACTTCCACAAAAATGTATATAGTTTATTGTATATTGTTTTATAAGTATCTCTAATATTTGAAGTACTGAATTTTGGTTTAACTATCAAAGGGAAGAAGATGGATTATTACATCATTTTGTTTTTATTCTGGAGGGACATTTTTTCCCCTTGGGGCTTTAGGGCTCGTCAACGTGGAAGGACTTATTTCGGTTTATTTGTGAAAATTGTATTAAAGACAAGACTCTTTTGAATTTAGATTTTCGTAATTTCTGTACATTCAACGCCGTTGTGACTGACCGACTGACTTGCTACTTCACCAACGCAGAAAATATGTAATAGACCCATGAAGTTCTTGACGGGTTGTTGTTCTTGTGTAGCAGAATATAGGTAAAAAACACGTTCTTTTTTCGAAATTTCCAAAAGGCTTTGTTTGTTAAGGAATTTGTATTTTCAAGTGGTAGTGGACGAATATCTTCGTGTTTGGTTCTTCTTGGCACCATTTTACAATGCGGAAAATGATACTTGGATTATCCAATCCAAAAAAATTAAAATAATTATTATTAGGTAAATGTATTTTTAAATCAAGGAATAACGAGGGTTTCTAACATAAGAAAAATCAAAATATTTTAAAATATATTCTTCTTAACGTATAATTATCAATATACCTTTTATATCGGTAAGTATATTTATGTTCATAGGTAAATTTTTACTATGGTGAAGGAAATATAAATATGTTGGAGGGCTTCATAAAAACTGTAGGGAATCAATATTTGGAGTCCAACACGATTGTTTCACACTAATTTCCCAGACACTATCAACGTTATGCAATATATTTACAATTGTTTGTGTTCCATGAAAAACAAAAAAAATGAATTGGTGAAATTACTTTTCGCGATACAAGTATTTTTTACATTTATTTTCAAATAACTTTCTACGGTTTTACCGTAATTGTGTTCTTAGAATAAAATTAATCAAATATTATTACAGTAAATCGCATCACAGAAAATTCAATAGATGTTGTGATCATGTATTGTTGTGAGTCTAGTGAAATAACTTGTATATATCATAATATTAATTGTAGGAGAGCCACACATTGACGCCGACGATGGTCTGTAAGCTTTGCCGTATTTCTTGACCAACCATGCGGACTTCCACCTGCATCACCAGAGCATGACCCTCCGCCTCGCAGGTAGATAAGTTAAAATGGGTGTAAGGTAAATTGTACCCAGGTGCAAATGGATGCACAAAGTAATCCAAGGCACCTGTCTTTTCCCTATAGCTATGAACGCGCTATATATCCGTTATATACGCTTAGAAGTCAGTGGAACGAGTGGTCGCAGAGACCAGGAAAGGAATTTATGAGCCTCTTGCTGTTATTCCGATGACAGAAACCGTTATCGCGATCTCTGAACACGCCGAGGATCGCAACTTCGTTTACATGCTCCTTTCCTTTTCACCTATTTTAGACAGAACGCTTATTACGATCTCATGAAGGTTCGCTAAAATATTGTTATTCCTAGCTAAATGCTTTCAGGTAGAAACACCCGTTAAATTTCCGTTATGATCCCATGGGAAACGTCATGGTAAGATCTATCATCCAGATCGAAAATGAATGCTACATTTTGTTTGATAATATAAGAACCTTCGCGAATGACACGATGCGGACTGAGAGCTGGAAAGTTAAATAACACCAGCTCCATTGCTCACACATTTCTTACCGAATATCCGACATTGTCCCCACTTTTCACCAAGAAATCTCTGTGGCATTTACGCATAGGAACGACAACTTTACTCAGATGTGAAAGACTATGTTAAATCAAATGAGTGGATTGCTTTAGGGGTTTGATTGTTTCGGCAAGTGCTCGTATAATATGACAGTTCTCATTACTGAAGTAGGCAGAACCAGCACAAATACATCAAAATGTCTTCATAAAATACTAACTGTACGCTATTTGTTACAACTGTGATTTTACGAAAAACAGAATGAGCTACGTTATAACATTCAATGGTCATATTAATAATTTTGTGTCTCACATTTCTGTGTATTTAAGACCGATAAAAGGAAATAAACTTCGTTGTTTCAAATAAATGTGTTTCTTTCCTGAAATTATATTATCTAACACACGAGAAAACATTAATGCAGGAAAATAATTGAAAATGTTGGGAAACGAAACCCAGAATTACTCAATGAACAATATGGCATACTTTCATGGGAGTTTAATATAGCATAGTGTAAACTGGGAATTGTTTGCTGAAACAGGTAATTGTGGTATTCAGTCAGGTGACGCGTGTTCAGATTATTGATGATCATTTCATGTCATGCAGAATTGCACATCCAGTTAGATCATAATTTTGCATATGGTTAGTTTTCAAAATCCCGAGAATTCAAAATTAATGACGACTCTTATCTCATTAATTTTTTTTTTCTTTTGGAGTCGGATTCGCACGAATAAACTTCGATTCGAAAATCCGCGTTCACATTCAATACTCTTGTTGAAGTATTTCCCCGAGTTGAATGTATAACCAATATCGGAGTTATCATTGAATGCAGAAAGACTTTTAATATAATGAATTCGAGAGTAATTGAATAGTTCTCACATTACTGTTGAGACTTTCTACACGATAGGAGAGAATAATGAATAGATATGAAATTGTTTATTGTTGTGTTGTTTGCTTTTAATATCAATTCAAATTTTTTATGTCTTTACCATTACCTCTTTATTTATTAAAGTTAGTAGTACCTTTTTATCTATAATAGATTTTATTTCCATCATGTTTAATTATCGTAATTTATTGCTTTTTAAGAAAATCGTTTAAAATTTTGAGCACGAAGTGAATATTTAATTTTTTACTGGATGATTGTGGACTTCCCACAAATCATTGGACATGTTTATCACAAACGGATATAGAAACCTCGAGATTCAATTAACATTATTGTAAAATTTATCATTTGATTTTTCAATATTATTTGTAAATCTCACAATTCTCTTTCTTCTCTTCATAAAATATCTCATAAACATTATGATTGAAAATATATGAAATTCCTGGGAATATTTGGAAATGAAAAGTTTATAGTTTTTCTTGCACCTTTATACTTTTCCAGTATGCATGTTTGTTCACCAAATGTCGTGAGCAATATGTCACATTCACAAGATATTTAATTTATCTTAGTGTCACATTTGGTATTTATTTGTGTTTTACATCTCGGGCATGCTTGTTAGAACGTGGGGATACCTTTTGACATTTTGAGACAAAGGTTCTGAGTTGCAGAGAAAAAATGTTTTTGAATTTTTCATAGCAGAGAAATGATTAAACCGCGAACCAACTTTCATATTGCACCCAGAGCAGGTTTGAGAGTTTTCACATTTAATTATGAGAAAAATTCAGTGGGAAACTATCTGGAAGTGGGAAAATTGCAAGGTCACCGGAGGAAGTACGAAGGTCTTTCACAGAATACATTTACACTCTTCTTCGTCAGATTTAGGTTTAATTACATTTTGTTGATACTCTGCGTATAATACAAAAATACAAAAATTGTGTGTTACAAGTACTCTGCAGCTCTCAAAGAACAGCCCCTAAGTATTCAAATTCTTTAATATTTATTAAACCTAAACTTAAACTTTAATATAACCATATAGTTATATTAATAAAATTTCTTTTTCAAAACAAAATAAACTTATAAAGAGGCGCTATAAAACAAATTTGCACATTTAGGACACATTTGACCGGAAGGACCAAAAGTGAAATAGAATGCAAAAGAAAAGTTGTAATAAATAAAATATATTAAAATTTGATATTTTGATCAGAATTGGCTATTAGTACTTTTGGAAATAATGCGAATTTGATTGAATGATGTGATGAGATGATTTTTATTAGTCATTAATTCAAAATATTTTCTCATTTTTTGTGACATAAATTGTGATTTTTCAAAAGGAAGAATACAAAATTTTCATCTTCAAATCATCATATTTTTTATTATTAGTTACCTTTGATATGTATGCACTATACAGCAGGATTTACAAATTGAAATAAAAACAAATTCCCACAACAGGAAACTGGTCATCGCTGCTCTATAACATACATTTATTGAGTGTTTCATACTGTGTAAACATTATCTTACAATTTTTCATGTTTTGCGTTTTCTGGAATCAATTTCTAATTTTCTAACTTGAGCTTCAGGGTATCACTCCTCCTTAAAACTTTGGATCATACATTCTTTTGGTGCTTAGAATAGCGCTCTAATAGTTTGGTGCACTTATTACGGCACGATATAACCTAATCGTTGGGAAATAATGTATTCTGTAAGATTTAACAATGATGATGATATGATTTGTAGACATGTATACATGACGTAATCGGTGCTTAGGAGTCAAATAAAGGGGTACAGGTGACAAGTAGGGTAAGATGAGTAATGACGTATTTCAGCTAACATGCAAGAGACATGACCGTTGTAATTAATAATATAGAGCAACTCAACCCACAGGTGAACTATTTAGGGACAGAAGGCTCTCATTAATACGGCACGTTCGACACCTCTTCCGAGCTGGATTAGTTATGTCGTCAAATTAATGATTTTACTGAGTTATTGAATGTGAAAAAAAAAAACATATAACGGAAGCTCAATTTTCAATCAACTTGAATAAAATCACCTTGAATAAAACTGCAGAACAGTAAATATATATTTTCTGTTCCTACGCACACATTAAATCGGGCTGGTGAAATACACTAAATATCGGACTACGTATCTCATCATTCAATCAATTGTGGGATAAAGTATATTACAAATTGAATAAACTAGAAAGCAAGTTTATTGATGAACTTAAATAGTGAAAAGCACAAATATTTTGTGGTAGGTATAATGTAAATTTGAGTTGTGCTTCCCTTCTTTTGAACGAATGAAAATTATCTAATTTATTTCAATGTTCAAGTATATTAACTATTCAATTGATATTATATGATAAAAATTTTATTATGATGCGGTTGCACCTTGGAGTGTTCATTAATTTGTAAAAGAAAATCTGGAAGATATTGTGAAAGAGGTGGGTTAACATAGAACATCAGTTGTTGACGTATCGTTAGATGCTTTAAACTAACATCTTTACGCTTTGTGTACTGCTAATAATACTTCCACAGATATGGCTTCCTTTGACTATCTAATTTTACTGAAGTTAACCCCGCATATGTTTAGGGTCATGTAGGGAATAGTGACTTAGTTGAGTACAGTGACTCGGGTATGCTTTCAGAGAACGAATCAGTTTATATAGCTGTCTCTCTCCCTCAACGGAAAAGTTCGGAACCAGAACTTGTTCAAACTACTTACAAGTCAAATCAAGAGTGGGAGTAATAATACCAAAAAAGTGATGTACATTGGATCAGTTTGAAAGAAACTTTTATCTCAAGCATAGTCAGGTAGATAACAATTGATATGAGATTGAGGCTGATGACATTGTTAATTGTAAGATCGAAATTATAATTATTTTTGCATTTAATTATAATATATTGATTTGTATTTGAGAATATTTAATAACGTGTTGATTTTTATACAGAAATTTGATCCGTCACTCTGATTTGTACAAGAAATTTAAATTTAACCAAAGTTTTTAAAAAAAATCTGTAATTGCCGTTGGGCCACAGTGTACTACTCGAGTAATTGAGTACGGCACTTTTGCATCACTGTGTACTACCGTATACAGTGGCTCATTTCCCATTTTATGTTTTTATTATCTGGCTTCATTTAAATAGCAATATTGAATAAATGATGACACAAGATTAGAATTAATGCAAGTACTTATTGAATTCTAAGAATGACTTTGCAAAAAATGCGAGTCACCCAATTGCTAAACTTCGTAATCAAAATTCACTTAAGCAAGGAAAAATATTTAAATCTTGCAACCAAAAACTAACAGGCCAATAAAAATGAAATATTCCATAAGGAGGAAGATGAGACGCAAAAATTTGCTTATGTCTATTTTACCTGGAAACATTTTATTTTCCTCCATTCACTTTGGAATATGACATGAAAGATCACTTGTCATTTTTTTAAATTTTACTTACTTTTGTTTAATTTGCGAATCGCCATAACATATTATTAGTATGAATGAACAACGCAATATTCACTCTAACGTTATCAACACTTTTCATGTAAGTTTCTTAACTTTTTGATGAATTGAAATGTACCGGGAAATTTTACAAATCAGTGATAATCAAGATCAATAGTTAATGCTTAATACTATGATGAGAAGTGTGTATCACCTCATTTCTAAATACAATAATACTTGTTTGCTTTTCCATCTGCCCCTTTCACGTCAAATGTATGTGGTAAACGTCAGTGATAGAACTACGGAATCAAGTGTGAGAAACAAATATTTAAAATGGTTCATTTGTAATTTGTAGTCACTTTTCATTAGGTGTAGAAATTATACAGGAATAAAACATCCATTCGTATCAAACTTATTTTAACTTAATTATACGCGTAAAAATTGTAATATATTGTTTACAGTAAAATTAAGACTGTATTTACTTCATAATGAGAATCAGGTCCATCATGTAGGACAAAGGGGTTGAAACGTTATGTTTAACTTATCACTTCTTCCAAGTATAAAGACGAAACAAAGAAATTATTGGACGACTCTTAGATATTTCATTAAAAAAACTCATAATTGTTAAGGTTACTCAAATAAGGAGAAATAGGTTTTCCACCGAAAACATTCACGTACAAATTTTAATACATATTTATTATTTGGTCGGAATCTATTGAAAGTATTTAATAAACTTGAAAATAAATGTTGTTTCATTCTTATGTTTCAGAGTTTTTCAAAGTCATTAGCTTCGTACATTTTCTCTGAAAAGACACTACACTGATGTTTTTCTCATTATATTGGATGTGAGTTCTCCACATGTTGAACAAAATTGAGTTCAGTTTGTTTTTAGTTTATGCGTTGAAATGTGTGACATTCTGGTGGAAGAAATGGTTATGTTCAACAAAACTTCTCTTTCGGAAGTAGTTTTTAGTTTCGGAAATCATATTTTCAGTCAAGACACTATGTGCAAGGAAATGTTGCAGAATATATTCGTAAATATCGCCTTTAACCCATGCGGCATGCAGAGCGCCTCCCATTGAGTATTCACGAACCATTACGCCAAAGAAATGTACACAGACACAAAGGCAGCGCTCCTAGCGTTGAAAAGAGAAGTTGGCGAGAGGAAGCGATGAGGGAGCGCGCGGCTGGGCACACCGGCTGCAGCTCTTAAATCGCGCGGGCGCGCACTTACCTCTCTCCTCCCCACGAACTCTTTGTGTTGGCACCGACATCTCTCATCCCACGAGTCCCATAGTGGCGTCTTTTAATAAGATTAACAGCTCCTTTACTTACTCTCGTTGCGTTACATACCATAGAATGTGCAATTATTTCCTTGCAATGATACTACCTAAGGGTACGGTTATGCTGGAGCGACGATCATCAACGATACGAGGCAAGACAAGAGTGAAGACATGATAACCGTCAAGTGATAATAAATGAGAGCGCTTATGTCGGCACAGCGACCAACGCAGCGACAAACGATAGAAGCAAAGTAAACTCGTTGGTACGTTTCCTTCGCTCTTATCGAAGTTAGGGTCACCATTCGTGTTGCACCTTGCGAGATTGTATTTCATTGTTCTGCGATGGATTCTGTGTCTTCTGAAGTGTCCCATTGTGATATAAAAAGGATTAAAAACACTACAGACGACGTAACTATGGGATTCAACACGTGGAAATGAATTTAACAAGTAAATTTTGTAGGTTATGTTGTACGATCAGTTGAACGCAAGTTGAGAGGTTTCGAGTACCCGCGCATGCGCAGACTTGTCGATGATCTAATCTAACCTAATCGGTCTGATACATATTTAAATTTTTTGTCACATCATCCTCTCCAACAGAAAGTGAATGTTGCATTGAATTTAAAATATTGGGCTACCACGTTATGTGATTCTGAATTTGTAAGTAAAAATTTGGCAATAGTGAAGAGCATGAATAGTGAATATGTTTGTTTTTTACTGTAATATTTATATCAGAATAACTAACAGGGTGTACACTAATCTGTAAAATGTATTGGGATATGATATCTTTGTAAAAAACATTTTGTTATATTATTTAGTTATAATTTAATGATGGGTTTTTGTTTTTAATTATATAATTTTGATATGTTTTGTTTGAATGTATATTTTTGTTTTGTTTTGATATGACTGGTTTAAGTTGGTGTGACTGTGTGGGTTGTTTGAATTGTAACGGTTGGGCGTTGGTTGCTCAGATGTGGTTGTCGTGTGTATGTTTGAATATTAGAGGTTGTGAGTGGCTGTTGTGATGGTAATGTGGTGTTTCGGTTTCAAAATGTATGGAGTATTATAAGGAATGTACAAAAATGATAGATGTTTGTAGAATTAGATTTTATATAGACGGTTTTGTATATTAAGTGTAAATGTTTCTTTGTTGTTTGTTAAATATATAACCCTGATGAAGACACGATAGGTATCGAAACGTTGGCAAATAAGAATTGAGTTTTATTTAAGACCTATACGCAAAATTATAAAAGATCATTCTTAATCATGGTTATGGTACACATTATGATATTATTATAATGATTAAAATGTATTCAGCTTCGTAAATAATTTGAAGTGTTCACAGTTTCTATATAGAGATATGGCCACAAACAAAACTACTGCTAGTGGCGCTTTTGAAGCTGAAAATGATGCTGTTTGCTCTCCTCTGTGCCGTAGCACATAAGTGTATTGCGGAATGCATACACACGTCTTTAGGTTTCATTTACATGAAGATGTGTTGGTCTCAATACATACTATGTAGTTACTTACAGCATCATTGCATTTCGTCGTTATCTCAATATATCATACTTCCACCTCGATCTCAGCAGTATGGTCTATTCTTCAAAAAAGAGTGACGAGTATTGTTTACTAGTCTAACACTCTTGATCTGTTGTGCGGATCGTGAAAAGGTCTTAACGTTAAGTTTGTAATAGTTATCTCAAGAGTTAATTTTCAATGACTCGTCGTTTACGAAGGGAATTGTTGACAATATAATAATAAATTATATACAAAAGGTCCACTTTTGAATTGTACATCCTTAGGACTACTCTGTTAGCAAAGGGAGAGGCAGCCTAAAATTTCTGCTAACAAGACCAAATACCATGTTGAAACACCGTGTAATATGAACATCGATATCAGTGATAATTAACACGATTCTGAACAGAATGCTTGAACTTGCTTGAAGCTCTTAGTGGAACAAATTAAATTTTTTCACATTTCAAAATAAAATTATATGTAGAAAAAGTTATACATTACAGCGATCATCTTATATCACTGAAATAATTTGAGCTAGGATTAATTTTTAAAGAGGAGTATCTTTTAAAAAATATGTATTTCGTACAAACTCTCAAGTTAATGACACTTTTCTATTTAAAGTGTAGGAAAAATTGAACAAAACTCATGGTTAACTACGTAATTATACTACCAACTACGTTGTAACAACTGAAGAGGGTCATTTGGTTGAGCGGTTAATGAGGATGTTGATCTGCATAAAGAGCATGAAAGAGAAGCATAGTATTATAATTCTAGATTTCATAATATTGTACTGAGAGGTTACAGTTCCTAAAAGTGTAAGTTAAACAAAAATGCAATTCTTAATATTACCATATTAATAATCACAGTTCAGCTTTAGTAGAACTTTTCAACTTTCACATAAGAACAATTTAAAATATTAAATATGACTTGCAAATTCATTAAATCTCAAGGAATGCACATAAATCTAATACATAAACAAAATTATATCATTTATGCATGTTTGAAAATGGTTACATTTTGCTATTGTAGTTTGGTGAAATCGCCGGGGTTAAACAATTTCGCGACTGACATACAATTTGGAAAAAAACTATTATATCAGCAGTTGTTTTCTTAACAATTAATGCTAAATATCTGAGTAGAATATAGAACATGGATACAGAATAAATAAATGGTATCACATTTAAGTTAAATAATGTAATCTGTGGAATCAATCTTGTCATTGTGTGCTTTTACGCTCTCCTACTTATTGGCTTATTCAATATCTCTCTAGCAAGAAAATTGTCTCAACTCTCAATTAGTTTCTCATATTTCAATTCTGTTTCACGAATAAAAGGTAAAGAAAGATTTTCAATAAAAAGAATCGTAAAATTATAGTGGAATGTTGAAACTTAGATAATAATTACGGTTTAAAAATTAAGGATAAAAAAAGGAATTCTGCATTAAAAGTTACTAATTCCTTAAGGCACTATAGGGCGTTCTCTGTTGTTCTACATTTACATATCCTTAAAATACAGATAAAAGCAGAAAATCACGATATCAGAATTTAGTTTATTTTTCTCTTCTTTTTTTACTTGGAATTCTTTTTTGTAAAGCGTACCTCTAACTGTATAACATCCTCTGAAACGTTTCTAATATAAGCTTAAACATTTTTTCTTCCTTCTTTTAATAAGGCTATTAAAACCAACCTCTTTTTTAACTCACTTTATTTTCACTTCGTTTATTTTTACTTTAATGTCCCGAGATATTCGATCCTCAAACCTATTTTTCGATATTTAAAGATATTGTTGTTTTGGATGATCAGCAGGTATATTAAACTAATATGGTAGGTGCTAGAAACAAATACACTTTATTAATATTTCAGATATTAGATATTTTAGATTATATAAAACAATATAGACATTTTAGATTATATAAACAATTAGATATTTTAGATTATATAACAATTAGATATTTTAGATTATATAAAACGTGGGGGTAAATGTGTCGTAAATTAAACAAATATGAAAGAGTTGGGTGAATCTTACATTCAAGAACTGATATCACAAGGAGAGTTAAATAATTCATAGCAATATTTATGAAGTTTTAGAGTATTCATGTAAATTATCTATTATTGAAACTTAAATAAGAAAATATCATCATTTGAATTTTGTATGTACTTCTAAAACAAGGAGCAATTCATTTTGTATAAACAAATATATTGTCAAAAGAATCTCTTATTCATATGATAGAAATAGTAATAAAAATATTTTACCGTAAGATTTCCATGGTTAGAAAGTAAAAAAAGAAATACTCTTTTTGCGCAGTCCCAGATTTAAGAATTTCACAACTCATTTGTTACCTATGTTCGCAGTTAATGAACGAATTATACGTTTATTCATCTAAAACTGGAATTAATGAAAAAAAATTTGACGTTTAATATTAAATTTTGTCTTCTTGTAATATTAAATAGAATAAATTTAGATACAATAGACCTAGAGAACCATCTTGAAAATAGTGTAAGGAATATTTCTATGCAATACTTGTTCTCCACTACATTGCGATCCTATTTACTCTCGGAGTTTCATTTACGTTAGAACTTTGGTAGGAGAGAGGAAGGATACATGATATCTTCCTTTTAATTTGTACATTGTTCTGTCTTCTTTGGTTCAAGATTATGTTAAAAGTATTTTATAAAATTTAACTACCACTTAAGAGGTTAAGTGTAAGAAAAATCTTATTCCTTAATTTCATATCCAAATAAAAATATATTATTGTTATATTTATATTATTATTGTTAATTTTATTAATCAATTAAAAAATACTTTAATTCTAGTAATAAAGCATAGTTCTAGGAATAGAGAGATATTAATTATTAATTTTTCTTATTGCGAAAATGTAAAGTAAACCACTAGTTGACATAGACTTAATATGACATCCTGTGAGCAAATGCTCGAGTCCTTTAGCCGTTCGACGAAGTTGTCTGGAATTCGTGATTCAAGTGGGGGAGTGGGAGGTGGGTCGGAGGTGTTGGCGCGCCGCCCAGGTCCATGCCATGAGGCGTGCTACGAAGCACAGTGTGCAAGAGGGCCAAGGGCTCCGAAGGGCCTCTGCGCTGACCCTACTCCGCCCTGGGGACATCGCAGCTGCCACTGGAGAAGGCGCAAGGCGGAGACGTGTCTCCATATTCAAGAGGAAGGCTATTCGCCGAATGCGACCAGGTAATGCCTAACTCCACGTCAATTTGCAACTCTTGGGCGAATTCGTTGACTCCACTTCTACATTCAGAGACGAGGCAACAGTCAGAGCGAGGTCACATGCATTGCAAACGCAGATTACCATTTTCATTCTTGGAATAGAAATGCAACATATTAATGTTCTAATAAATAATTTGTGGTTAAGATTTTAATAATCGAAGTTTTGCGTCGTATATTTACATATTACTCTTTAATTAATATTTATTAATATATAAATGTAAATGTTACGTAAGTGTAGAAGGATTGTATGTAGTCAGTGCGATGTAAGTGCAACTTCTTTGGTTTTCATTAAACAGTAACAATTTTTAGTTATATATCCGTAATCATTCTAATATTTTAATTTATATTTTCTTCATGGTTCAATATATGTTCATTGCAGAAAGTATTTTAGTAGTGTCCTATTTTATTTTTGCTGTCGCGCATAATGCTATCGTCATGTTACACTAGTGCAGTAGTGTACCAACGCCATCAAATATATTCCAACGTGGTTTAAGAAGATTTACTTCAAAAATGCTCCTGCTTAAATCTCTATCTATTGATGATAATAAATTTATTGTCAAAAACGCAGTTACATACTGCGCAGGGTACAATAAACTAATTAACTCTCCGGAAGCAAGAGAGGGACCATCCCACCAATTTCAATCAAGGGCCCTAAAGCAGAGGAGGATTTAACATTTCAGAACACTCTTAGGATATGAATAAAAGTAGTTCGATACGTGTTATAATATTAACAGAATACCAACAAATTTTTTATGTAATTAAACACAAAAAAGTTATTTCAGAAGTAAGTATTATTATTAAATATACATTATTCGGAAAATGTTGTTTATAAATCGTAACTATTACAAAAATTCGAAATTATTGTCTGAATAGACACCTCATCCAAGTAAAAACCTTCGGATGTTGTATAAAAATCCTCCTCTACCCGAAGGTAAACCTGAGAAAAACCCGGGCCATGATGGTCCAGGTTTTATCTAGTTTTATCGGATTTCTCGGTTAAAACCCACGCCAATATATTTTCTGTTAATTCCAATTTTTTACGAAAAAGAAATCACAGGATGCTGCACCAAATAAACGCCACTAACCCAGTAACGNATTTTTTACGAAAAAGAAATCACAGGATGCTGCACCAAATAAACGCCACTAACCCAGTAACGACTGGTGGTGCATGAAGGCACCATCGCAGAAAGTATTTTTTTCTCGAGCTTGCAATTATAATTTTAAGGGATAAGATATTCCTACTAACATATAAGTGTACGGTGAATTATTTTTAAACGTCCCTATATTGTTATTACTTAAATAGTATTTAAAAATGCATCATTTTCTGTTTATTTTCGATGCTCTGTTCAGAAATTACTTTCTTGTAAACGTGAAAGTAAATTTAGGAAGAAAGTGTCTATTCTTTGTATTTTTAAGTATTCTTGGTGTTCGTATGTTCCTCGTTGTCATTCGGCTTTTTAATGCGCTTTTACTTCCTGGGTGCGCTGGCGAACCGCTGGCCGGGAGTGGGGTTCTTCCTCGAAAAGAGTATCAGCGATAATTATGAGTGGGTCGCACTTCCCTCGACAGTAGAAGTAAACTTCTCTCAACTCCTCTTGAGAAAAGTAGTGCTGTCAGATGTATGTTCGTGAAGTGAGTATATATTTGAACAGAAAACATTTCTTTGGAGTTCTGGTGTGTTGCATATTTGGTATATAGATTCTTAAAATTTATATTACACATTCTTATCAGTATAAAATGCATTCATTTGTAGAGCGTCCATATCTTAGATTCCAGATACTCAGCTTTTGTGAAGTCGTAACAAATGACCATTCGTGACTGTTGCTTACATCAAAATTCCTAGGGATAACTGAGATCCTATTTCGAAGAAGGTAAACAGTGTCAGAGACAAATTGGTAGTATCTCTTTTAAAAAGTAAGATTTATTACAATTTTACATTCTGTTACATTTTTTCTTCCAGTTGTATCAATACCGTGTATTGATGAAATCTGAAATATTAGATGAATTAGAAATTATTGATACTGTCTGCTCAGACATAGTTGTAATTTCACCTGAGGTTCACGAACTGACAAACGAAGAACATGTTGATGACAATCTAACGAAGGGCAATTCCGTTGATGAAGCATTACCGCGTGATGTCACTGGGCCATTGGAACTCCATACTGAGTTTTTATCACTTTGCGAATTATCGTATAAAAAGTGAGAGGGAAAAAGTGGTGGTAACCTTTATTCATAAATGCAGTCGATAGTTCACTTGTAAATGCGTGGAAGCTGCATTGCTCAACATCAGATGAAACGATCCCTCAATTTGAATTTCGGTCCTACTTTTCTCAAGGTTTGTTGATAACCGATGAGACGGAATGTTCTTCTGATGATTGAAATGTGTTATAAGAAGGAAAATCATGGGAAAAGCAGAATATTGCCTGAAATTAGATTTGATCAGGTAGGACTTTTAATTCGCAAACATGGAAAAATGCTAGAAGACGTTGCGGCGAGTCCAAAAATCGTACCAGGTTTCTGCGTGCTTAATATAAAATCACCGCCTCCATCCAGAATATTTTGAAACTTCAAATAAAAATCTGAAACATAATATGAAATCAAATAAATTCAAAAAGTTATTTTCTTATTTTTGTTAAACATTATTCCCATGAAGAACACCTAAAGCAGAATATAAGAATGCTAAGGTCCCTCTCCCAGCAACTGTTCTTCAACACACCATTCTTTTTTATGTAATCCACAATAAACAAAGTTTTTTGACTTTAAATTAATGGTATTTGGGTTATTTTTGAGGTCAAATCTGAAAATCGTTGAATTCTGAGAAGTATTTCGTGGGTCGGTCATTAATGGGTTAAAACTGACACTTGACAGCTCCTCTTTCTCCCTAAAGAACGTGTGATTCTTAGAAGCGAGGAAGAGAATTCAAATCCCTAGTGTTGTTGCGATAGCTCGACGTATAGCTTAACTTTCGAAGTGTCATCCGAAACCAAATCGAAAGCTGTGTTCGCAGTAACAAAGTTACATACAATAAAAGAAGTCCAAGATAGTAAAAGTGATGAAAAGAGAAACTGAATACCACTTTTAGATACTGAATATTGAGAGTCAAATTCCAGTAAAAAGAAGGAGATATTACAAGGTTAGGCAGAAAAGTAATGAGACTGGCAACACTACAAGCGATCTGGCAACGCTGCGCTGTTGTCCTTGATAGAGCACGTGTATCAGTCCCCTCCCATAGCTCCTGTCTNTAACTGCTAATAGTGAAGTTGTGTTTTGGTTGTGCGTCAAGCAAAATGGAACATCGGGATTTGGAGCAACTTTGGACCATTACATTTTGTGTTAAGCTTGGAGAATCGGCAAGTGTGACGTTTGAAAAGTTAAAACAGGCCTATGGGGAATATTCTTTATCCCGAGCTCAAGTTTTTGCTGGCACAAATCATTTTTGGAAGGCAGAGAACATGTTGAAGATGAACACCGTTCAGGGAGGCCTTCAACTTCGAAAACTGATGAAAACATCGAACGTGTGAACACTCTTGTGAAATCAGACCGTCGTTTAACATTAAGAATGTTGAGTGAACAATTAAATTTGAACAGATTTACCGTTCATCAAATTTTGAGTGAACATTTGCACATGCGAAAGGTCTGTGCCAAAATGATGCCGAAAAACCTCACAATTCAGCAGAAGGACAATCGAAAAAACAAGTGTCTTGATTTTCTTGACAGAATCGCTAATGAGCAAGATTTCTTTAGTCGTGTGATCACAGGTGATGAATCATGGATTTTTGAATACGATCCTGAGACCAAGAGGCAAAGTGAGGAGTGGCACTCTGCAAACTCTCCTCGACCAAAGAAAGTATGCTACACAAATCCTACGCCACGACTCTACACAAAACCACAGCGTCCGACTTGTAATTTTGTTGGTAAAATAGAGTGCACTTATCAGAATGTTGAATTTTACATGAAAAGTTTAAGGAAACAATTAGATTTTGTCATACGTGATTTCAATTATATTACAAGTATTAAATGTTTTTTAGACTCAGTTATAATAAAGAAAAACAGAAGGGAATTGAAACTTGATTACTTGACCGGTGCTTTTCTACCAACCTGAGAAAAAGTTAATCAGTTACATTATAAACCACAAATCAAAATATTTGAAATTAAACATATATTTTTCCTTCTCTTTTATTTATGTTAAAGTAATTTATACACAAATATTTGGGTTTTTTACTTAGATGTTCTAAGAAAAACTTTCTACTCGTATGAATATTCTTTACAAAGTTTTACATTAATTAGGAAAAAATATGAATAAGAAACAAAACTAAACTTTTCTAGCACGTGTCGGTGCGTTCTGAAATGAAAATACTTTTCTTCTGGCTGACATTCAATATGAAAACTAACACTTTCGAATTCCACCCCCACACGATAAAACGTATGGTTCGTACGTTGTGAGAGGATTCTGAAACTTTGAGATATGGGTTTCATGTTCTCGGGGCGTCCTTGGAAGGTCGCGTGATGGTGAGGCAACCGATCGGAGTGCCTTTGACACGCGAAAGATGAACTAAAGTGAAAAGAACGATACCCGTGCGATATTGTGAACACATGAAAATTCTTTTTATTTAATGGATTTAGTTCATTATTTTCTCTTACAGTAAGTTCCAGTGTTTAACTATCGTGAATATTAAAAAAATATTAATGTAAGATAACAATTTTAATATGATTGAAAGCTTCCTTAAAAATAACACTGTATTATCCCGTCATAAATATTAAGGGCAAGGATATTAGATTTGACGTGCTAGCGTATGCAATATGTCTCCATTGGTGAATAATATGACGTTACCAACGACATCAGAATTGAAATTTTATTTCGTAGTTTTATCATTACATTCAATCCCGATTTGTATTCAGAATTTTAACAACTTTATTGAAAACTTTCCTTTTTTAAAGTGATACTCAAGAGAATTGATTTTACTGATATTAAATAACTTTAATTTAAAATAATTTTTTAACAAAATGTAGAGAACTAATTAGTCCACATGCAATTCATGCAGTTCTAGAACTTGCCTACTGAGGACTTTTATTTTGGTTTGTTCGTATTTTTTGCAAATACTCAAGACGATGCTACATACAATAACAAGTAATTCTACAGTTTGATGTGAACCTGGGAGTCAAAAGAGAACAAGAAATAATTCACGAAAAACATTCACAAATCAAAAGAGAGGCCCAAACTTTCAACCTCGTTTTCGTCAAAGTGAATTGTGAAAACTGAGTTAGACATGTGCACGAACAAACGATTAATAGCCTACAGTTACGAAGCACCGCATGCCGAGGAGAAAGTCGTTGACAGCGGCAGTGCTCGCCGGTGGAGTCGTGGCGCCTACGAGCGCGTCTAGAGGGCCACCTGACAGCGCAACACACCCCGCGAGCGAGTGTTGGGTGGCGTCGCGTCGACGCTGCTGTCCCAGTCGCCTAAACACGTCCAAAGGGGGGGCGGCGGCGGCGCGACTGACACTAGACAGCGTAGGTACCACCCCTCATCACCCCCACCCCCAAAGCCACTCACCGCTTCCCCTCACACTCTCTCACGAGACCACCTTCCCTGTGGATGTAGGCAAAGGCCTCAGATGTCAACTCGCCTGTCCAGTGAGAGAGTTGATTTAAAGAGAGACCCATGGGATGAGGAAATGAGCATTCGCACTCATGACAGTCTTTGTTAGTGGCCAGTAGATGGACAAGTGGCTTATACCAATGTAAAGTCCATTAGGTACTAAGTAAATGTTTTGAAACTTGAAGCAGTCAGTTTCATATTCACAGTTCACTTCCTGATGAGATTCGTTCAACGATTTATTAGTTTTTGTTGTAGAGCGATTTCAAGAAAACATGAAAAATGTAATTATATGGAAATGTGTCATTCGTCAACGCACTTTACGAAACTCTGCTAGTACCTTTCAATAAAACGAAAAAACTATTACCACTAGCATTTTTTAGCTCTTACAACGATTTCAAACATTATTTTTATTGTATCTTAGGATTTGCTAATTTCATAAAAAGTTCAAAAAATAATTACCAACATAACAAAGTCATATTATTTCAACTTCATTGTGGTTTCACAGAGTTAGGAAATAAATTTGTTTATCAATATCATTTAGTTCTTCGAATCTTTAATAGATTAACTACTATATGTCGATGCGAGTGTTTTCACAATTTAAAGAATATGTATGTACGTACACATGGAGAAAACTCTTTACTTGCTTAGTTCGTTTGAATTTTTTTAGGATGGTTATACCCAGTTTATTAGTCAATCGATTTAGAAATGACGTTGAGGAGTGACGTTATCTCTTCAAAGAAGTGATTTTGTGGGAACCAGGAAAAATTTTCAATTGTATAAAGAACGAAGTTATGTCAAACTTTTAGTAGTGTTTAAGGTAGAACATCTTTCATTTTTTTAAAAGTTATGATCAAATATAGCTATTCCTATCCCTTACTTTTCTCCAATAGCGTTGAGACATGAGTAATTTTCATAAAGAAGTGATTTAAAAATTTTCAACCATACTTATTGTAATATTGAGATTTTAATGAATATTTGTGAAAAGAAAATAATTAATTCAAACGTTTCTGTTCTTATTAACTCCAGGATGTTTTGTATTAGTAATACATTTTGAAATGTTACAAAATAGATGATGAGGAAATATATAAGAATATCAAACGAATATGTTAACGTAAGGCTATATTATTGGTTGTCATCATTCACTTTTAGGTAAAACATGTTACAAAAATTTAAGAGAACACTTCCATTCATCTCTTCCCCTACTTGTGCAATCAACATAGATTTGTTTCAGAGCAGAAATAGTTTCATTGATTGATACCTTTACTTGAGAAACGAAAAGTCGTGGCTGAAAATACTCTGTGGTGGCTGAAAACAATTTATAAGTTAAATAAACGAAAATGTTGAAAAGTAATAACATCATCTCTACACTAACATATTCGAAAAATTAGTTTACGCTCTTTCTTGTTATGCAATGAAATTGACGTGGGATAATCTGATTTTTAATTAACTAAAATTGCATTAATTTTGTTTCGCACTATAGAAATAAACTAGTGATGCAAAACCATTGCACATACTTTCTCATATACGTTTCTCCGTCTGCAGCATAGTGTGAGAAAAAGTTAAATAGTGTGGTCCTCTATATTTTGGTCATCTTCCAGTGCTCTATTCATGCTCAAAGTCGCTAGATGAATTTATTCTGTCTTGTATTTGAAACTTGAAAGTAAAATAAATATTCAGAAAATTATTTCAAAATATATAGCGACATATCAGTCTCATAAATATCGTGAAAGTGTTAAGTAAATGTAATTTCTTTGTAGACAGAAATTGATATATTTTCGTATCTGCAGTGCGTTTGCTGTCTTCCTATGTATTTTATCATTATCATATAATTCATTTCAGTTTACGAAAAGTGTATTCTACGTCTGTTTGGCCCATTTACACTGCAAAATATTATTCAATCTTCTTGAAACAATAAACTAATATGTACGTGCAGCAGACGGAAATTATTTTACTGCGTCTATGCCAAACTGTCAAGCGAACTTCCGCTAATGCCGATGTAATGCATACTAATTGTACTTTACGTACAGAAAATTCGTTGGAACCGTTTTTTAGAAACATTCAAAAAAGTACTTTGACCTTCGTGTGAAGTACCCTTTTTTTAAGTAAAAAGAAATAGAGCACGTGCATTGACAACAAGTAAATTCTACCGTATATACGAAATGCGAATAAAAATGATTCATCGCTGCGCACAGACGGAAGGATGTTATGCCGAAAACCACTTTTTCAGAATAAGGGATCGCCAAAACGGACATTTCCATCGAAATCTCGCTTTCGATTTTTTTCACGATTACTTTCAATATACTACTTATACGAGAAAGTAAAAACTTGCATAATTTTTTCTTTTGGGTCAGTGTGAAAAATGAGATTATTAAAATAATAAAAAAGTGGTATCTTCGAATTGGATTTGAGATCCCCCTTTTTTATTACTGGAGCAAAGTATTGTCTACCGACATCCTATGCAGGACTTCATATTTAAATGATATCAGTTTTTCGATTCATGTGGTAGTACATGCGATATTATTACACGTTTGTTTTCCTTTTTTTCTTAAAATTCTTTTTTTTAACAATAACTTTGGAATGATGAAACATCGCTTTTAATATGATCTAATAACTTATTTATTCATTATCTAACTTTCAATATAATCAGGTAAGTTACGTTTAATATCAAAACCTACGAAGATTTAATAACTGTGTGTCTAATGTAAATCCAAGTTCAAAACATTAATGATCCCATACGAGATCATGAAACATGAATTAAATATAAATAATAATATTATGTTCATTGCATACTTATCTTTTCCATGTTTATGTTCCTACTTATCTTTTGAGTAAGAAGTAAATGAAATGCTCTATTCACTGAATATTGTTAAAATCATGTCCGTACGTAGATGTTTGAAACACCCGGTTGAAGTCAAATTATTTTCTTCATTGTGCTTAATACTCTTCTAGGAAATCAGTTTAGAGCGTGGGCGAAGGGAGAAGAAACAAAAGAAATGCTTAGTCACGTGCACAGTGTCTCCTCGCGTGACATTCCGACAGTCTTGGCGTGAGTCACCGTCGAGCGTGTGGCGCCGCCGCCGCCGCCGCCGTCGTCGTCCTCCCAGTCCTTCCTTCGTGCTGCTGCCGGCAGACTGCGCGCGTGCTCCAATTCCGTTGGCAATGCTATAAGATATGCATAGCGCTCAACATCGCTGTCCCGATCGCGGAGCTTTATGCGTCTTTTAAACTCTTCTCGGAGCAGAGAGAGAGGAACATGAACGATGTTCCCAACTATAGCTTTCCGTTGCCACTCGCGTTCCACGCTGGAATGTTGGCGAGTCGGTTGCTAGAATGCCGCTTCTTGGGATGGAATGCTACAGTGGAGGGGGAGGGGGAACTCAGCCACAGCTACTTTGCTCCCGTGTGGATGGACTTCCACGGTGCGGCGGTGTGCAATGGAATCATAGTGTATTTAGCAGAACATCTCATACCATAAGTATGTTCTATATTTTCCTCTCGTGCGATAAATTTTGTTTTTATGACATTCATTTAATTAGCTGTAGTCTGCTAAATATTTCCCAGAAGAGCAATATAACTCTTTAGGGTAAGATATCTATAAATAAAAGTCTTTTTTACATTAATTAACCTTTTACATGAAAATACTCTCATATTTATTTTTCCATTTGTCCCTCAGACTTAAAACTACCAAAAATTGACATTGTAATTTTATTTCATTTTATACACATTGCGGTAAATTTTTGAGATGTGGAAAATCAATGAGAAGACATGTTTTGAAAAAAGTTAGGGAAAAGCTAAATTATTTTCAATAATGGTCTTCCTCAAAAGAATTGTCAAATCGAAGAAGTAATTATACAATTTATGGATATGAATATTCATTCTACAATAATAATGTTTAAGTTACCAAGTTAAAATACTATCTCCCATTTATCAACGTACTGTTTCAAGAATTATATATTATCAAGCTTTTAACGTTACCTAATTATTTTACATGGTTGAAATTCTGAGAAGTGAATGACCAATCACTGTACCAATTATATTTTATCATAATGTTATTAAATATACATAACTACTACTAGTCTTAATTCCATTTTTCTCAAGGATCGTCTGTCCAGTGTCAAAAACTTTTAGTGTCATATTTTCAAGCCACATCGTTCTCAGAATATAACTCTACATATTACTTTCGAATTGAAACATTCTTTTATTGACCACCAAATGAATTCTTTTATTGAAACATTCTTTTATTGTTTGTTAACTTAACTACTACGTTTGTAATAATCATAATAATCATACGTTTGTAATAATTCAGAATTTAACTATAAATTAAGTGTTTATCTATAAACTGTTTTATTGACCTTAAATATATTGAATTATGCACATACCTTTTAACATGTAATGCTAAAAATATAACATCAATAGCTAAAACATCAATACTTCCTAAATTTTACTTTCACTCGAATTTTTTGCCTTTATACTAATTTTTTTTTTTTNCAACAAAATTTTTCCAACTCATTCTCATGGATGAATAATATGTGTAGTCTTCTTTCACGATTGCTTGACGATCTGATTCATATTACATTGTTTGTTGTACTCGGTAACATTTTTGCGCTCGATCTCTCGTAGTGTGCGATTTAGATGTGAAATACGAGGGTAATAATCTTGTTAGTGAAACATAAATATTACGTAAATTGTTTTTGAACATCCTATACATATAGAGTGGCATTTTTGTACAAGAATTTTCTTATTAGGAAATATGGTATTATTTATTGTAACCGAAATATGTCATGGTTTAATATTTTAAACTTTTCATGAAAGATTTATAACTAGCCTAAATTAACATGTCCATCAAATAATTCGTGAACACATAAATTCATTAATGAATTACATGGAACTAATGGATAGTTCATTGTCTTTACTATTTATTTGAAAACTTTTTACAACTTCTCACTATACTTGTGTCTTAGAGTACAGAAATCGATGCAATTTTCTCTCCAGTCAATAGTAAAGTTCTTTTGTGAGTAGTATAGATGAAGAAGAGGAAGTTCGTTTGAATGGAAATGAATATCTACTAAAAGTAGGATAACCATGAAGAATAAAACATTTTTGGCTATTTACTTATTGGTTGTATGAAGTGGATGTCTCTCCACTTTGGATTATCTTTTCTTTTTGAGAAATGTATTGTTCAAGATAAGGAAAAAATTAATTATAAAAAATCAGAAAGGAATTCAGAACTTTTTTTCGTTCTAATATTGCATCTCGTTATACGTAAAAGATCTGAAACTTTAAATATTTTACTGCACAGATTAAATACTTTAGTTTTGTTTAATATCACTTTTGTGCGTAAATAAATTCAACTAAATAATTTGTATGTTTCAATAAACATTGTATACTCATGAAATGTATCGATTTTTTCTAAGACTTAAAAAGAGGTAAGAAAATATTTATTGTCGATATCTCAGATGTTGTTTGGTGTGAGTTATATATTTTATTCCCGAACCCTCCAAACATCACATGTGTTTCTTCCGTACACCTACTCATGGATTAAAAGATCAGTAATCACTTTCAATTTATTGGACATTAATAATTACCTAAAATAAAATTTCGCGTAATAGTTTCTGTATTTTTGATAAGAATAATGTATATACCTATTATACATCTCATCTATTTTAATATACGACACAATTACGTGTAACTTTTATACTCGACGTGTCAGTTTTAGCTATAAAGACTACGTAGTGCACATTTTAAACAGCATTTAAAACCGATATATGATCTTGAAATCTGTCGGACATACAACGGCGCGTAAATTTTGAATCCTACAACATTTTGAAATCGATACAAGGAAGTGTAATTTGTTAAGTGAATGAAGTGATGAATAAACTTGTAGGTAAAATGTATAAGAAAAACACGTACCTTAAAATGATATTGATACAATTGAACAAAACCAACGCCCCCCTCAATTCTACGTTAAATTCTTCCCACAATACAGTAGATTCGGAAACGAAAGTCTGTCTCTGCGAGAGAGAGCTCGATTATCATTTAAAGGTAGTGCAAGGAGGAAAACTATTCATACTTATTTGTAAAGTACTTGATTGGTGTGTATATTACGGATTTATGTGTGATGTCAAAGAGTCTATGAAGGTAAGATAGGTTCTATACGGTGTGTAGTTATTGACCCCAATATTAAGCAATTAGATAAATTAACGTGTTTAGGTCATTATAATAGAATTAGTTTGTATTCACCGACGTTTCAAAAATTTAATTTCTTCCTCAGGGCTGAGGGCATAAAGCAATACATGGTTAATACAATGTCCAAAATAAAAACACTACTAAATACCAAAATGTATACGTTACTAATTGTTTCTATATTTTCTCTGAATATTTCAATTCTGAACCCAGTAATGTTATGTAAACACACCAAAACTGGAGTGTAGTAACAGTTTTGTGTAACAACATACTTTAAACTGATAGGTGAGTAAAGTGAAGAGAAAATTTAAAGTATTAAGTATTAATTTAAAGTATTAAGAAAAAGTATTAATTTTTGTGACGGTAAACGTCAGCAGTCACTGCATATACGGAAAGAAACATTTGGCAACCCCGCGTTTGAAACCGTAAGCCAGAATAGCAGACGAAGAAAATAGATGAGAAGCGTGACAGCATGTGACGCGTCCACTCATTCTTTCTTGACCAAACGCAGAGAAAAAAAATAAACAAACAAAAAAAGTTTTGAATGTCCCGGAGTCCAGAGACGCATGAACATGTGCGGTCTCTCAGAAAGAGGAGTTCGCAGTTGGGGTCACTGAGGAGGCTGAAAGCGAGGGTAGTGACGCTTCGTTGGTCAAAGGATTAGGTCGGCGACGGAAGATAACAGAAGAATGGTCTCTATCGCTCTCAGAAGCTGCTAAGTGTAGCCAGAATGAGGAGCTGAACCGTAGTCGTTCCCGTGTTGCGATCGAGCGTTCCCCTCTTCCGCGGTGGTGTTTCGCTACACGTCTCGGGAAACGCTTTCGCTACGCCCTCACGAAAAGATGTGATAGTGCTTAATATCTGAGAAACTGCTAAACATGTCGTGATATATTTCTAAATTTCCCACCTGAATATTAAAGAAGGGTCGAGAAAGAAACGGCAACTCTCAGGAAGAAATAACATTGTTCGGAAATCCTCATGTACAGTAATTTAATTTTTCCGCAACTGTTCAGTGGATTAAAATACATATGTTCTATAGACACAATACAATACTTTGAATGAATCCTAAAGTTTTTTTAAAAACATTTTTGTCACATTTACTGTAGAAAAGTGCTACATTTTCTACAGTTTTAGAATTTTTTGAAGTATAAAATTAAAATATTTTTTAAATTAAGAATAAATAATTTTATTCATTTACCATTTTACTTAAAAATTCCATATGTGTTATGCTTCATGGCTTAATGTGTATGACATTATTCACCACTTTTCCGTATGATGTTCAATTCCACTAAATTAACAATTTATGTCTGAAAGCGTAAGATCTTTCGAATTTAGTTGCATTCTATTTTAATTTTCTATCATAAATAATTTGTTACAAATAAACAAAAATGCATTGATAATTTTCTCACATATTTCTGGTTTATTATTGCAACTTAACGACCGAAGTCTAAATCGAAAGTTATATGGTAATTTGCTTCAAGGACGTTGTTCTATATATTTTTTTCTAATCATATTTTGCATTTCATATTTGCTTGTTTACTTGTTGTTATTATTGTTATTATTATTATTATTATTATTATTACAATATATGACTGTGGGGGTGAACGAGAGGTATTGTGATATTAAGTTACATGAAACTGATAAATATTTTCTTTGCTGTGAGTCCTTCCAGAAAAGGGATTTCATAACATCACAACTCTATTGGCGAAACATTCGATAAAATGATGACAGTTCCAGAAACGCACCATCTGTCGCTGATCACCCTCTTCAAGACGTTACCAAAGACAGAACGATCGAACTCGACGAGTTTTCTCTAAGATTCGCTCAGTTTGCATTTAACTTGTCATAGTTTTGTTCACAGTATATAAGAATTTGGTTTATTGGAATAACATGAGGTATTATTATTTGATTGAATATTTTTTATACATTTAAAATGTGAATAATCAAGAGGAGACTTTCTTAGAAGAAGAAAGATGTTTCTCAATCCAGACTTTCGACACAACACAATTTTATGAATGGGTTTTTTTTTTTTTTGAGAGAGTTATATGTCTGCCTTTCGAACGCATGGTCACTTACTATCATCCCGCATCAGGCCTCGCATTCTTTGGGAAGCACCTTGGCGTTTGCCAAAGGTTTGACTTTGTTCACAAGAGGCGACTCGTAAGAGGGTGGAGGGGGAAGGAGAGGACTCTTGGAAAGGGGCGGGGAACACGACCACAAAACGTGTCGCGCCGCCTTCGCAAACGGAAACGAACGTCCGCAGGGCGGAGGCGCTGCCATACAGCCTCTCCGCCGCATTGCCCTTCGCGCTCGGGAATGGCCGCGCCTCCTCCTACACCCCCCATCCCTTACCCTTGATTTATATAAACTCACACACGAAACGAGGTGCTGCTGCGGCCTCTTGGAGTGGAGCAAAAAAGAACAGGCAGCTTCCTCGCCGCCGTCCGCTCTCCGCCCTCCGCCGCCACCGTTGCTCACCCCGCTTTCTCGCTCGCTCGCTCACTCAGACCGCGTCGGTCGATGACCTCCCAACCCATTTCCCTCATCCCCAGCGAGTGACGTCTCCACCACTAAGTATCAAACGAACGGAACTCCGGAATTAAGCCAAGCCTATCCAGGCTTCCGAGAAAGAAATCACAGTTCATACGGTTTAGTTAGTACGGAACACTTCCATCTTTTCATGCATTCTGCTTCTTAAAAACCAAACGGTTTTACCACTGCGAAAATTGTTCTGAACGTTTCTAATACTATTTTATATACATCCCCTATAACATTTACTATTAAATTAGAAGAGTTAAATAATTGTTTTGCTACTCAGGAATACGAAAACTTTAGTGAAACTGTGATATTAAATTGAGAAACGTTGTTAGAGAAAATATTGCATTAAAGCTTTTAGTATTGATAGATAATGACTATTAAAATACTGACTACATATTACTGTGATCTCGTAAATTTTTTTTGTTGCTTTGAATATAAAAGGAAGGGTTGGGTTGTAATAAGTTTTTCATTTTGAGTTAACTATTTATCGAGTTAAAATAAATTTTAAACAAATGTTTGCTTTATGAATTGAAAAGTTAAAGAATTCGAAGGCATTATTTCAACTTAGGATTTCTCCAAGTTAATCTTTCCTTCAGAATGCCTCAATATCGACTAACCGCAGCGTTTTCAGCCGATTATAGTTTTCTTGAATAATAAAGCAACCAAAGCACGTACCAATATCGCACGATACAAGTGTGCTTCAATGGAGCTACACGGCTGCTCTAGCAAATATTATTTTGTGGTTCTCTCCGTAGTGGAAGGTCACGTCTGCTGGCTGCTCAGTGCGTCTGCCCACCATCGCATCGAGGACCCGATGTCTGCGTGACTAGCAGCGGAGGCGCTGTGCTCAAGACTCTTGGCTGTGACGATAGGGGCTTGGGAGTATGGCTGTTCAGATTACGTCGCATCTGCATCTCCACTTATCTACTCTACTGTGTCCCTCCTCGTGTATAAGAGCTCTTCTTTCCGTCAAAGAAGTTGCCACGTGCAGGTACGTCACAGTTATAGGCACCGTGGTCGAAATGGAGCAGGTTCTTGTTTCGCGTCACCCCGGAAATTGCCGTCATTAAAGGAACATCGAACTCACATTTAGCGGCGGAGAAACTTGTTAGTTCCCAAACCTCAGGAAATAGCACCCTGTAATGAAATTAACCCTCCAACAGTACGCCCATGTTCACTGTTTCAGTGATAATGCTTCAGTTCGGTGCGCCTTACTACGATTTATTAGAATTTTCTTGAAACATTTAACTATTTTTTACATGAGGTGAATTTAAAAAATCTGATGTGCAATACTCGTATGATAACGTTTCTGTTATTATGTATTTTAATAAGATATCTTTAAAAATGAAAATAAAGAATTCAACCAAGTTGCGTTCTCGAATCTTGTACATATTGTTTGTTACTTTAAATGTTTGTTTCCACTAATACAGAAAAAGTTTGAAAATAGAAGTAGAAAAAGTGTTAATTTCTTCGGTATATTCAATAAGTATGTTTTAAAAGATATTTAAACTATTTCACGAATTAAATTACTTTTGGTGATGGGTTATATATAATATAATACTACAAATAAAAAGATAGAAAAGAGTTATATATAATTCACGATGTATCTAATTAGATATATCTAAAATGTGATATATATAT
>NNCF01126969.1:136678-154178 GCA_002313205.1 Laupala kohalensis
TATATATATATATATATATATATATATATATATATATATATATATATATATATATATATATATATATATATATATATAATATATATAACCCATCACCAAAAGTAATTTAATTCGTGAAATAGTTTAAATATCTTTTAAAACTGCGCAACGCAATAAGAAGATGATGGAAGTTAGAAGAACATGAGTCCCCATCCCTCCTCCCTGATTCTATGAGAGAAGACTGTTAATCTCTGTCAGGTGGGGCGAGAGCAATGCTTTCGGATGATCACATCGCTTTGACTGTATTCTCTGATGCCATGATTTAACATTCAAAAGGATTACTGTTTAATTACGATAGTTGCATGGGAACTGTATAAGCTCCACATATTTATTCGCATCTCTACTCCATTATATGATCATTGTGAGCCCAATGGCGTAGAGTAAATGCGGCTTGAGCTTTTAACAGAATTGCTGCATCGTATGTAACCATACCTGTGATAGGCGTGTCAGTAATTTAATTTTGTTTCGCGTATATATTATGAATCTTCTACTGTGTATCTTTTTAAAAAATTCTTTATAATATGCACATTCACATGATAAACTCATACAGACAATTTTTTCGGTTCCTTTGCCACAACATATTATGAATTTCAAATGCATTGAATGTATTATTTTTAAGTGAACAATATAATGTCCCGCTATTTAACTACACTTTGAACAATTTTGAAAAGGTTTCTTCCAAGGAATGTTTCTTCAAGATGCCACCCATTTACCATGAAAATTGATTCTTTGTAATGAAAATAGATGCATTTTCTCATAGAAAACCTTTATTACAACTATTATATTTAGTTAAATATGTTGAATAAATAATTACCCATTTTTAGCCAAGATCACATAACTGACAAAAGGTCTCATTGAGTACAGCAAAAAAGTTGATCTTAAGTTACGCTAATTCTTAATACCTGTCAAATCTTAAATTTGTTCAACATACCTAATTTTTGCAAGAATAATATTTTAATATTTATTACGAGTCTTTAACATAACTTTTGAAATAATTATGCTTTGAGGTTAGTTATTTTATACTGTTATTACATTTTAGTTCCAAGCATTATTTTTTCTGTTGATTTTCTCAGGGTTTTTTGTAATTATTCCTTTTTTTTATTTTTAAGAAACTTTTAATCATTATAATTTTCATTCCCTCTAAACGAAACAGTACAGAATAATCATCCTAATGTGTATCTCCACACTAAATCACTCTATTTATTTATAAATCATAAAAGAATTTGTATTGCTACATACAATATTTCTTTACCTAATTTTTGTTATACAAATGTTTTACAATTTTTTAAATAGAATTCAAAATAATTTATTTAACTTTATTGAAAATTTATACAAACCTCACTTTGTTAAATGTAATAATTTCATTAGTTTTGTATTATTTTAATTTTTCACTAACACCGGCCAATTTTAACCGGATACGGCCATGGTATATGAGAGTCAGAGCTAATATTATAATACTAAAAAGGAAAAATAAATTACTAATAATACAGCGCTCGTCGTGGCCACGGTGTCAGCGGTGATTGCTCGTCACCAAGTCATCCCGGGTTCGAAACCCGGGCGGGGCAAGATAAAATTTGTAGCTCTTTGTATCCATGTCCCAGTTTAATTTTAACTGGGATGTACTAATGTTGTAATGCGACTAATGTTGTAATGCGACTAATGTTGTAATGCTCGGATACAGTGGTCTGGATCATATCTAGACGCTGCCCGATGTCGGTTATTAAGACGAGTCTAGTAAGTAAACTCAAATCACTAACTGTGTCTTACTGGTACTCGTCTTTCGTGGTCCTCGTTGGCCAAAACGAAAATACATACATACAATATTAACACATGTTTAATAATGTGGAACTTTAGGATGCTTGTAATGTTTGTAATTTCAACAATGTGGTTTAAGCAGCCTTTTTCTCTATATAATTACTTAAAATATTAATTACTTAGTACGATAACGAGAATAAACAATAATTAGATTGTTCTGTAATTATGTGTCTCCTCGTCGCTCGTAATAACTCGATGTGAACGGACAGGTCACTCGCTAACGTTTGCTAATGCTTGGCTTTCTTTGATGTGTCTCAAAAGACCAACACGCAGCGGGAAAGGACGAGCATCGGTATTCGCGACGTGGCGGCGAAGAGGGAGCAATCCTTCTTCACTATTACACTATACATACACTATTCACCACGACTGTCTGAAATAACCTTAACAGTGCACGATATTACGAATATTTGTTCTCCGAGAACACTAAGATTGAGTCCAAGTCTACCACGGAACAAATGACCCTTAGCTTTCGCTTCGGTAGCGGATAATATGATATAGAACAGGAAATAGACCGGACCAACTTCTTTCTAGGATTTCGCGAGAAGATAATCTATGAAGATGATAATCATTTTTAATATTCTCATATAATTATTTTGCTGGTATTCTGCCATTTATATTAACATGTTCGTAGTACGTAATTTGTCACTCGTATTTATAACTCAGCCTTCATTGTCCGCTCTTTCAACATAAATCCCATTCCAACTCTGATGAAGCGCCAATGGAATGGATATCAACGCGTCTGGAATCACCTCCCGGGCATGTCCGCGCACTAGATCCCCCGAGTGTGGTTGGCCCGGAGCGCCGCTGGTTGCCTGCGGGAGGAGGATCATGGAACGAATGGGGTTTGGGGTCGGGGCTCTAGCAGCGGAAGCGCACCGCTGCCGCAAGCCTTTGTCCACGTCGTGGTGCGGCGCCGCGCTTAAAAACGAGCGGGTTTATGACCGCGCGATATTTCTGTGTGTCGGGCGGGTGGCCTTCGCATCGCGTCCCACCTCATCCCTCCCCATCCACGGAGCGACGCATCATTGTACCCCGTCACCTGTATCAACGCCTATGCTCGCTCTGCAGCACCCTCCGTGACGCGCAGAAACAAATGATGCGAGAATGTGCTCCCCCCCTACCCCCTATCACCATCGCCATCACTCCACGCATGCTAGTGCTCTGCAATACCCCACCACCACCGGCCACCGACCGACCCGACAACCGGCTGCCCTGAGAGTCATCTGCGGCGACAATGATTAATAAGCCACTGGCTTGTAACGTTGCATCAAGCTGTTGTAATAATAGAGATGAATTAAATTCCACCATAATTGTCTGTGTCGTACTCCATACAAGAGGATTCATCGTTCTTTAAAACAGACAAAAATTTCAATCCTTGACGCACATTGCATCAAAGTTGATACCTGCTACTACAACCTCCGCGAATTTTTTTCCACTTACTTACACAATTTTCTGGCGTTTATTTAAAACTTGAATCACACACATCCACTAAAATGTCATTAGTTTACTGCATTGTGGGATGGAGGTGTTTTTTATTTCAGTGGATGGGTCAATATTTGTCGTGTTGTACATTTTGACAGGAATTTGATAATGTTTTTATTCTCTTTTGTTAATACCAAATGTCACAAATACCGTTTCATTTTTACTATCAACATACAATTACAAAGAAAAAGGATCTAAACAACACATAATTACGACAAAGGTTTCAATAAGATTTTTTCTTCCATTTACGGTTGATCCCACACTTTTTATTTTATCCTAATTATACCGTATTTGGACTCACTTAAATTGCAGTTTAATATAGAATATAAATATTATTTTATAATGTAAATAAAACGAGAAATATAATATTAACATTGTCAACTTATTGGGCTCAGTAGGTGATTAAGAGCTTAACCGCGGAGGGGTCGAACGGTGCGCTCATTAGAGCTGAAGGGCCTGGCAGAGTACGAGGATATGTCATAGCTCTCAAACACCACTTTCGTTTGAAAATAGTATAATACGTACCCATATATAGATTCTTTAAAATTTGAGCTTTTTTCAAACACATTAACATGTATATCATAACGCATTGATACATATATACATTTAAATAATACTAACATTTAATTTTGAATATATCCCATCTAATTCTCGTTTAGTTCTAAAGGAAATACTCTTTTACAACGCAAAATATATACTTGTTACTACAAGTACATTCTTTTTATTCCAAAACAAGATTACAATTAAAATTTTAAAAAGAGAGCGGAAGGATACAAACTCTTTGTTTCTTAACTATATGTATTATACATACAGTTAGTATTATGTATTTTAAGAAATGATGAGTATTCATTGAAATAATAACATATTATATAATGAAGAGCGTATAATAATTATAAGAACTTTTTGTCTAAGGATAAAAAGATATATCTTCTGCAATCTTTTTCAAGAAAATTAGGACAACAAAATAGTCTTTTGATAGCTCGTGATATGTCATAATCAAGTTGTGCTGTGCGTATAAGGTTATGTATATTACAAAATTTGAAGAAAAAAAATGAACGTGGAATAAACTTATAATTACAAGACAAATGATAGAGATGAGTCATATTTTTATCCATTAGCGCAGTTGGCACACCGAGCGGTTTGATCGGGAAGAAAAGTAGAGTTCTTAGTCTCTCTATTTTGTAGATTCCATGTTTGAGTGGAAAGTGTATATTTGAACTTTTATAAATTATAATTAAAATTGGAATAAAATGAATTACAAAATCTATTTCCCTGAAATTTCATGCGTTCGTGTAGAATGGTTTGCAAAACAAAATTATGATACAACGGAGAAAAACTTATTTAACAAACCAAAATAATACATACTTGAGTTATAATTGAAAAAAGGATATTTATGTTGTGCCTCTGATATAAATATAGTTTAATACCGATCAAATTTCGAACAATCATATTCGTAACTTCGTTGTATATAAGCCAGATAGATCTTTACCAAAACCAGCGAAGGAGGTAATGAATGAAATAACATTCTTAATTGAATATAACTAATTGTGCATTACACCTAAACACTAACTTCCAAAATTACCGTCAAACTCGGAAAATAATCAGTGAACTAGTCGGGTACAATCATGTTAGAATTTAGACCTGGGTATCCGTTTATGCGAATGTTCAAGTTACATCAATTGTTCTAGCTCAAATGTTGGAACACACTATAAACATACATGCACAGAATATCCCAGAATTTAAAAACGTAAAATATTAGAGGGTTGATAGAACACTTAAATAGGAACACAAAATCATCAAGGTTCGCATGATCGGAATTGTCTCACGAACAAAAAAATATAATGAGAAAAAGACGGTAAGAGCTCTAGACAAAAACTGCTTTATTGGGGATATTAAGAACGTGATATAGGTGTTAAAAGTTCAACAACAAATGAAAATAGCACACTATAGACCAAGAACAGGTAGCTCCGATCTTGAGAAACTTCACGGAGAGTTTATATTTTATACTCCTTGAGTTGGACGTAATGCTGAGTTTTCGACCTTCTCAGAAAAATGGTGGTAAATTTGACGTTTTCGGAATTATTTCGTTTCTGGTACCAGTTACGACCACAATAATTATAAACAGATACATCATTTAATTTTCAACATTGTTCGTGTATATCATTGTTTTATCAGATGTATAATTATATACCAAGGATATAATTCTGAGATACAAAGGATTAAAAATGTGGATTTTTCAAAATTTTTGAATTTTGTCATTTTTTCTTGGTTTTTATTTGAATATTTTTGTGTGTGTATCCTTTGTATTTCAGAAACTATACATCTGATAAAATAATGATGTTAACAAAAATGTTGGAAATTAAGTAATTTATCATCTTATAATAACTGTTTTGATCTTAACTGTTACTGGAAATGGAATAATTGCGAAAATGTCATACTCACCGCCATTTCTCCAAGATGACGGCGGAAGCGGTAAAGATGGGAAATCGAAAACTCGGGATTATTATTAGTACGTCAAATTTAAACTCTCTCTAACCTTTTGTAATGTCGGTCTATATAAAAATAGCCTGGTTTCTGAAACAGTAATCCCAGTCTCACACCGAGATATCTTATATTTGCGAGTATATTCCACCTAGAACCGTGTGGATTCTTACAACGTAGGTACGAGATCTGCATACTGCTATTGCGGCCAAATTTGAATATGTTTTAGTTTGTTACTCTTTAACTTTGAACCCCTGTACCATTTACTTGATTCCGATAATAAAGCGCTGTACACACCTTTGTAGGAGTCAGCGTGACTCAGTGGGTAGAGCGCTGAGTTGCTGGCTGGATGGCCGGGGTTCGGTTCCGGATAAGGTGGGGGTTTTTCATCACACCTGAACTTGCAGACTGACTCCCAGGTCTAGTCAGCCTGTTGTAAAATGAATACCAGGGTGTATCCTGGGGACAAACCGGTCGGAGCGAGATGCTGACTACATCTCCTCCTTCTAGTACCGAGGTCAAGAAATTGCGGAGCTCTACTCTCCGCGAACCCCATGGACCCTTCGGGTCCTGATGTGGGATAGTTTGTCTTTGACACAACTTTGTATCTCGTTTTCTTTGCTATATCTTTGTATCATTGTTCTACTTGAGGAGATACAACCATACGTGTATTTTTTTGATTTTTTGTTAGATGCTCTATCGTCGCTTTAATATTTTACGTGTATTTCTGGGATATTCTGTAGTCAGTGGAACATGGGAATATAGAAGAAAGTTATTTTTCAAAGAAAACAATACCTGGGTGAATAAAATGAGAACAATGCACACAAAAGTCTGTTTTTGTAGGGGGGAGGGAATTCTCCTGTATATTTATACATCATCAAAAAGAGTTAACGGATGAACTCTTAAATCTTAATTTAAAAAGAAATCATATGTTTTATTCAGATAAATTGAGCTCAAAGAGATTCTATTTATTGATATCAGTGTTAAGTATTATATCTTATACATACCTCAAAGTTTTGCATCATGTAGATGCAAGAATATTTGGAAATAGTGTATTATTACATGTTTAAGATTTGAGAGCATAGCGAAAATGAAGAGGCTCTTAATAATCCTTGGTTTAGTGGCGCGTGTGGAAAGAATATTAAAGAGCAGCTCACCGGCTGAACATGTCGTGGTACGTGCGCATGATATCGTCAGGCAGGTTGGCAACGGCGCGTCCATCCACGACAGGCGCCCAACGTGGTGTGAACGCTGGCACGTGTACAGGCGCAGCCAACAGCTCTTGCAGGCGACGCGCGCGCAGACACGCCAACAGCTCACCGGGGCGCAGAGCGCAGTTGACGGCCTGCGCTAACTGCGTGGCGGCGGTGGCAGCATGCTCCGGGGCTCGAACCACGGCCCAGTCAGCCAAAGCAGATCCCGAGAGCAGTGCCGCACGATGGAATAACGCTAGGGAACAAAAATAATAATAATAATTTAAAATATATAATTTCATTTCACATTACCTCTATCGTCACCATCTCACACAAATACACACACACACACACACATATATATATATATATATATATATATATATATATATATATATATATATATATATATATATGTGTGTGTGTGTGTGTGTATCGTAATTATAGTATTAAAAGGAGTGTTTGAGATATCCTATTATTTCATCTCTCAATATTTCCTTTCCGAGAGAAAAGAATTCAAATATCTAGAAAAGACGCTACATTACTCACTTATTTGAAGGAAGTTACTTAAATACTTCAAAATTGAGAGCGCTGATGCGTCTGACCAAGCGGGCATAAACGAAATTCGTTGGAAATTGTTCCTGAGTTTCATAATGTATTATCATATATTATTCATAACTGTTCTGATGTCCTGTTTACATTATTAATGCTAAATATGAAACCGAATGAAACTTCCACTAACAGATAGTGAAAGTAATATCTGCCATACATCCCGGTAACTAAAATAGTCTTGCTAATAGTCTTTCACCAGCGACCTTACCAGTCGTATAGAAGAACTCGGATAACTTATCCGTCCGGCAAAGGCAGGTTATCTTTCACCACGCTCTATACGTTGGATAGCTCCGCTACCAGAGAGGTAACTTTAACCGGTCGAGCGTAGATGTGAGCGTATAAGCAATATCAGGGCAAGTGAAACTCAAATATTGACGCCGTAAAGGTTGCCAATAACCTTATTTTGAAAATCTGAATAAACTGTGGTACTTCCTTTTCTGCATTACATCAATTACCTAATACTTTCAAAAAATATTACTATAAATGATCTTGAAAATAAGTATAAAAAATTACTTTCTAATCAGGAAATAGAAAATTAAATTAAAAAATCTAAATAAATAAATTTTATGCGATAATATTATTATAGACAATCACTCTGTTTTCAGTTTATCACTTTATTAGTATTCACTAACATCTGACCAACGTTTCAATGCTGGTTAGCCTCTTCTTCAGGGACTCTATAATTTAAAATACAAAAGTCTGGGTTACATTTGGATCTACAGAGTAATCATGTACGTACATGGTATTTAAAAATTTATACATTGAAATCATATAGTTCTACACTATTAAGCTACATACCAAGGTCATCAGTAAAAAGAAAGTACTACTTATCATACTTATTAGAGAATCAACATATTCTACATTATTACACCTTCATTCTCACATACCTGATAATTATTCGTTAGAAATTACTTTACAACTCCATTTTCTCAAGAACATACACATAGACATCATCTTAATAAAACTTAATCAGTGAAACAGCAGGTTCACCTTGACAGAACCACACTCCATAAAGATAGGATTACAAATATCGTCTTTCGTGTTCAAAAGCATCAACTGATAAGATTCCATTGTTCCAACATTAAATATTGAAATACGGTACCAACAGTGTCTTACAAATTCTTAATACTAATGACATATTATTAATACAATAAGTTACAAGAGTCATTATACATTCATTACATGAAAAATACTATCATAATCATTGGTAAAAAAGTTGGTTTCAAATTTGGTTAATTAGAATTCATAACTTTGATGTCAACGAAATTAATTCACTTAATACTAATGGTAATAAATTAGATGGGGTTGATAATTGTGTAAATTCAAGTGACATTAATGAGAAAAGTGACATTTTAGTAATACCATATGAAAATGAAATTAGTTATGAGATAAGAAAATTGACTCTGAGTTTCTTTGAATATATAACTCTGAGTTTAAAATTGTACATGGATTTATAAATAAGTGTAATATAATGAAGAACTTCAAAGATAACATTAACAAAGATAAGAGAAATAATGTAGTATATTCTATTCCATGTAATAACTGTAAATGTGTATACATTGGTCAGACTAAACGAATGTTATGCACTAGGATGAAGGAACATAAAAGGAAATTTGTAAGTATGAAAGATATGAATGGTTGGATAATAAAACACTGTAAAATGAATGGTCACAGTATGGGTTTTGAAAGAACAAAAATAGTAGATAATTAGGATAATACGTTCAAGCGTTTAATATCAGAATCAATATGCATAAAAACAACTTTTAATGTAAAATCGTAAATTGAAACCAACATTTTCTATCACAGTTAGGACAGAAGAGACAGGATCATAGTTTGCTATTGTTATCTTATCTGCATGGTGCGCATTTAGAGGGGGAAAGGTGGGTAACTATGGTAAGGGATGTACGACGGTTAGTAGGATTCTAACAACTTGGCCCACAGCAAGATCTATCGATCGGTTTATGAAAACTCTGTTAGTTACCCGCCCGGCCAGTACCCGGCGGATAGTTACAGAGGACATAAAGAAGACGATTGATACTGTGAAAGAATACACTTGGGAGTTAATATATCTATGAACTTGAACTGGTATTAACATACGGAGAGAGCAAAACGTTGGGAATATTTGCTTTGAACGAGATAAAAGTCTGCTAATAAAGTGCCCGAAATGTCTAATAGACTCACAGACACGATGTTTAACACATTAGTTATAGCGGTGATCGCAAATGGGATTAAAATTTGAGGAAGTGCTAACAACAACTTTATTATCCACTACAGAACTATTTAAAATATGTTTTCGGCCGTCTGAGAGTACTGCAAACTGCGGAGAAACATGGGAGTTTGGAGAGTATTTGCTAGATGTAATTTTTAAATTAAGGATGCTTAAATACTGGTTAGAAATCAAGAATGGTAATAGGAAACAAATTGTGAAACATTGTTTCGAAGAAAGTACAGTAAGGAGTTGTTGGTAGGGAAAGATAAAAACACTTTTATTAGGTTTTAAACCTTAGTAACATATGGGATAAAGAATTATCTGTAGACAATCAGAGAGCAGATTTGAATGAAATAAAATTGGCATTACAAAATTATGAAAAACAGGTAACTGTAATAAATAAATAAGAAAATCCGTCACTATTAACTGTTGCAGGTCAATGAGGGAGGAAACCATACATAGTCTGGCTAAACAAAGCCCGGAGGGCGGGTTACCCGTGGTTCAGACTTCGCGGTTGGAATTTTAGAAAATCGGGAGTATTATTGAATAACACTCGCCCACTCTGCAAATAATACGAAGATTGGATTCATATCCTATTGCAGTGCGTTTCAAGTGAATGTACTTTGGCTACGGGAGGGAAACTTTGGTGACAGACCGCGAGATGAAACGTTTGGTATCGAAGTCATGAGGGATAATCGACCACCGGTCGTGTAACTCCTTGGAAATTTCTTCAAGTTATTTAGAGGAATAAGATACAAAACAATTGCTGAAATAGAAGTAGTAGAAGAAAATTATTCTATTGCACTCCCTTGATTTTGTGGCAGGTCCCTTAATTCTGGTGGATCAGAAGTGAGAAAGAAGAAAACGATAAGATATGGTTTGTATACAAAAACGAAGTACAATATGTAGTAATGTGTAAATAGGCATGAATATGAATAATATTTAAGATATAGTATTTGTATTGTGTAAATCTGTATATAGTGTAAATATATACAAATATATATTCCTTATCCTGACCGTTGGTTATCCGTGGTTCCCAACGGTGCTTAACGAACACACCAGTTGCCATAAGATTTAATTGTATTATATTCGTATTCGTGGTCATTCACCTAAATTAAACTTTATTCTATTGTGCTGACATTAGAATGCATTGCTAGAAAGTACACGATTATGAATGAAAGTGCGGACGGCGTAATTGGCAAATTCCTTAAGAGTGAATACCGGGACATTATGAGCGCAGTCCACGGCAACAACACACAGGCGAACGGGCCATCAGCCCCGCCAAAACAGGCGAACAGGCTAACGTTTTACTTTTACCCTATAGGAAATAGCAAATTAAGCCCTTTTCAATTCAATTCAATAGTTAAAGGATGGTGAAAGATAACCTAAATAAAATGAAACGTCGGTATTATCGTACAGAATGTTAGTTTCATTTAATTTCCTTTAGCAAGTACACATAAATGTGCAATTAGTCGTATTTTGTGAATCTCAAATGAAGTAACGTTCTTTAGAGCAATGCTATCTAATTGGCGTCCCTTGGGGTATGAGGCTCGCGAGTTATACTTCTACATCGAATTTTTAATTATACATTGGGGGCAGAACTTTGTGTTATATATCTTGTGATTCAGAATTAATATTTGACGGGGTATGTCGATAGTGATAGAGAATAGAAAGTTTTGTTTGGAATTACCCTTTCATCCTTGACAATATGAAAATATTTATTTTTAATACAATGTTTATTATGACGATAAATATTAAAAATATTAAATTTAAAATTTTTATGACATTAAAAATTAAAAATGCTGGTAATATACAAATTACGCATTAAACTTATAGAAACATACTCTTTATTTTTTTCAACTAGAAATAATATAAATTTATCGATGAGAAACACAATATTGCGTTATAAATAAATAAATATGACCCATTAACTTTATTCGTCGGACATTTTGTCAAACCCAGTTATTAGTCAGCATGATCCATAGTACTTGCAGAATACTAAACAGGACTCCTAAATTCTTCAGACAAATATAATAACTTTTGAATCGATATGTAGCCATTATTATGTTTAAACTTCCTTTACAGTTAACTATTCTTTTCTTCCTCCAAAATGTTTACTAAAGAGAAAGAAAAACTTGTGATGATATCCTATTGATATATCATTCTCCTTTTCCTTTGGGAGACACCAGCATTTAAAAAATTACACCAAGAAAAGAAATTACTAGAATCATTTATATGAAAAGAATATTACTTGACTACTTGAGTACTAGCAAATAAAATCTCTGTCGCGTCTGACCATGCTGGTAATAAACAATTTTCGTGGATTAATTATGTTATGTTGAATGCAAATGGGAGACGGGACCGACATTCGAACTCGGGACCTTGAGCTTAAGGCGCTCATGCGCTTACCAATTGCGCCATCCCGTTCGCCTCCCGGGCCCGTCTTCCATTAACATTCAACTTGCGAGANAGCGCGTTAAGCTCAAGGTCCCGAGTTCGAATGTCGATCCCGTCTCCCATTTTTATTCAACATAACAATTAATCTGTTACCTGGCGGTGAGGCTCACAGCGATTTAAGAGATTTCTATGTATTTTCGTGGAGAATCATTCGTGAGTTACACAATGCTGCATTGTATATTATCATATACTCGTACTACACATGTGTGGTCTGACGTCCTGTTCACATTGTTAATGATAAATATGAAACCAAGAGAAACTGTTCTTAACTCACAACTTCCCAGCTCCTACTCATGAAGGAAAGTTTGAATAGACTTATTGAGGCGAGGCGGGTGGTGCAGTGAACAGCACATCTATGGCCATAGCGGGAGATCCCGGGATAGAGTCACAGTTTGTCACAATTTTCGCCAGGTCGAAGACGATGCAAGTGAAATTTGTCTACAAAGATGAAGTAAAATTGTATCTGTAATATTATTCATGTCAATAGAATGTTCTTGCTGTATCAAATAAACGTTCATTTAATTATAGAAAATATGAGTTACATTCAATTTTCTCGTATCATTAAGATATTCTATTATTAAAATCTATCTGTCACGTCGTCACTTAAAATGCAACACTTAATATTCAAATGTTAAACATTTGAATATTTAACGTGAGAGACATAAAACTGGAACCTCGTGGTTAGTAAAATTTCTACCTGAATAGTAATTGTCAAATCGTAATCCATCAAATCTCTGTTTCTTATTAAATGACTCTACGGTGTTCGCATTTTGAAGAACATGAGAGTGAATAATAAATAGTTGATACGATTCATAATACTCACAACTTTTAATGTTAAATGAGATGTAGCTTGTGAACCATATTATAACAAGAATTTCTTAAAAAAATAAAAGTAAAATTTAAAAAAATTAAATTCTAAAAGCAACATATTTCTAAAATATTAGGATTAGATGTTATTTGGTTTACATATTTATTAAAATCAATTATGTGTAAAGAATAAGAAAAATTGATATGAATTTTAGCATATTAATTCCATTAATGTTGATGCAAAGTGATTTACATCTAGTGTCAGAGAAAAATTAAAATTTGTATGCTATATTTACCTGTTCTTTCATATATTCTCGTTCAGTATTCATTTACGTGTTGAAATCATTTCCTTATTTAGCCTTGTATCACATTTCAACGGACGGAATCTGAGATAATGTGTTACAAAATAATTGCTGCTCGCTTAGTAATTGCTTGATAACGCATTTCTTTCATTACATAGCTTACGCAATTCGTAATTCTCACTTAAGTTGCTTCTCGTGCAACAACACAATAGGGGGTGGAGGGTTTCTTCGCTGAGTCGATGAGATTAGCTGCCGAGGCTGCCTCTCATTCACTTGAGATAAATGAGGCCCCGTTGCCATTCAAGACACCAATAACATTATATCTCTTCATTCTGCTGCAGCATTCTCTGTTACGCAAATCTAATTGCATCTGAAACCCCTCATTAGATTAGCTCCAAGCCAAATAAAATGCTCTATGTCCGTATTATTTTGGATTCCTCTTTAAAATTCTATTTATATACTAATTTCTTCTTTTGGTATCGTTCTAATATTTATTTATTTCTCTCGTCACAATGTATTCTAATATATTTCTTGTATTTATTATCCAGTCAAATATATCAAATCAATTACAAAAACCATTGTGATCATTTCGTGAATGAGAAATTTCAAAAGAAAATTGAAGTATGTTTACTATTATATTTAGAGCGGTTTAACATTTTTTTTCTTGTCATAAAAAATATAATTTATGTATAATATGTCTGCAATACAAATAAACAATCGATCGATATTATAATCGATAAACACGGGTTGAATCCTTAGATTTCGGGGTTTTTCAGATAATCAGTGACATGATGTATAAATTAAAGTTCAGTCGACTGATTTGTTTCTCTTACGGTCAACTTATATTTTGAAGCAAAAAATAAAGTATCTGGATGTACTATTGTAAGAACAGATTAAGTAAAAATGTATTTTATCATAGCTGACATTTCTTATGTGGAGGATTAAAAATTATTATTATTAAACTTGTTACACAAGATTTTTCAATCTAATTTCTGTGTCACAAGACTTTTAATTACAGTGTCATATTTAGTATATATCTCAAATATTAATATATAATTCTAAAAATACTGAATTAAATGTCCCAACCGAAGTTTATCGTAATTTTATTTCATTAAATAGATTACCTACAAGCCTCTCCATGCAAAGCACTTATATTCTTTAATTGTTTATTTATGTTAAATTGGGCCGTATTATCTGATCAATTAAACATGTGATTTGTAAGTATTTAATAGTTACTAATTCAATGTAATCACACTTTATTTGGGTTAAATCAAACGACTGACCTAAACGGTCGTAAATATATTACAAACTGTTTTGGAAAAGCTTTGGGGATTAAGCAGCTGAGTATATTTTGTACAAAATGCAATAATTATCGATGGAAAAATGAAAAAAGATAACCCTGTATATTCAACCATAATTAAAGGACAGACGAATGTTTAATCTGTAACTCCGTTTATTCATTTTTCACATTCTAATTTTCCTTTTAACTAGACAGCAGTACCATCCTTTAATCCATGAGACAATAAGATATTATTTTATCCATAAGCACTTGAGAAGGATTTAGGTGAGACTTAAAAAAATAAATGTTTATATACAAGTGAGAAGAAATGTAACGTTGTTCTCTGTCTTCTGCAAAATATTTGACATAGTGTTTGAGTTCTGATACTTCAAAATAACATTTCCATTTTACTATTGGTATTCGAAAAATATTTTTATACAATAATTAATAAATTTCTGTTTACGGAACTGCATCTTAACTCTTAATGTTGCATACTTTTGAGTACATTTGATAGTACATGTTGGCAGTTGTGATCCAAATCAATTTATTTTCAGTGCCAAAAGAATACATATTTCATAATTCGATTACGAGGACTTGTGTCATGATCAGGAAGATCATGAGAAAGTTTCACGATGGTGATTCTGTCCTACCTTACGATACAGCTAAGCAAAGTTAATCAACATGCTTTATGTTCAAGGAACTCCATTAATCAACCTTCGGCAAAATTAATTTTTCGAGAATTTTTTTTGTGAAGTTTCGAAAACATTTTCATTAATAAACTCCGTCATACGCGATCAAAGGAGATGTTAATTTTCCATTATATTAGGGGGAACAATTCTATATCTTACTTTTATAAGTGAGAAATGAAATAATGTTTGATAACTGAATATATATTTTCAAATTTCTCTTTAAGCACTGCATAAAGATTCAACAAGCTTCCTTATTGTATGGGGAAAATAAAATAACTTTTGATAATTACTGTGTTAACAAGAAAATTGGTTTTAATTAAGTTTTTTGGTGCTTTGTAGGATGATAGCATACACAATTTTGTCTGTATTGATCTATTGGTTCCCAAAGAATTATGGCTAACGATAATTGAGAAGTAGCATAACAATATTGGTGTCATTCAAACGTACGCTAAATAATTTTTCAATTTTAACGTAATTGACACTTTTGAATGATTTTTCAATTGATGTTACAGGTTAATTTTAAACACACTCAATACACTGCTTCACTACTACACTGCTACACCACTCTGCTGTATGCATAGTCTAATCATGATATATCTCTGTGTATTCTGCCTTAGCGAATCTCCGACTGCCGACTCCTATCACGTCGTGGAGCATGACGGAATTTTCCACACAACCACCCCCAACCCCATCAGCCTCTCTGTAATCCTTCCACACAGGACGAAATACGTGCGTTATGCGACGCCGCGCGCCAAATTTACAGTCTTTGCAGAACCCGCGAATATTACTAGTACCAGAGTGCAGAATGGGGAAACGAAAACGAAAAACGTGAAAAACTTTCGGCTTTGGGATCGTGGTAGCCATAATGTTTGGTGAGCGGGTGGCGCGTGGGATGTAGAGAGTTGAAATGGGTTGGCGGGGGCGGGGGTTGGCGCTCGACGTGGTGACGCTGAGGGCTATGCGAGCGAAGCAAAATTGCGCCGCGTTTCGCGCCGATTGCAGCCAGAGAAAGAATAAACATGCGCCAACAACAGATACAGGGAACTACTGCACCGAATATTTTCAACGTTACCATCCCTACTGAAGAGAAGTCACGAAGGGGAGGTTTTGGAATGGAACTGTAGTGCGTGGTTAATATCTCGTTGATACTGGAAATGGTGACTAAAGCGTGTAATACTCTGAATTTCTGTAGAGTTTTTTTTGGAAAGAGTAACGGAATGAATAAATACTAAGAGAAATAAAACGTGTTCCACGACAGAGTATTCATAAGCGATAACTGACTCACAAATGCACCTATTCACTCGCCCGTTTGGCTCTATGAATAGACACTATTGATATACGAAAAATATCAAAATGAGCTTCTATTCAAACGAACAACCAAGTGCTAAAAACCGCGAAGGTATCTGTCACCAAACGTTTGATTAGTGAGAAGGTGCATTTCCCCAATTCGTTTGCATTCTGCATTTACACCATCAGAACATATTACTGTGGTAAACCAATAAACATTTTGTTGACTTTCCGATACTAATCACTTGCCAAACCAATGGTGAGGAAGAATGTACACTTAATTTGGCGTATTTACCGCAGCACTAAATAAGCAAATTCATTAGGCCCCAATTTTTATTGATTCGAACAAACACCCGCAATAATAATTTGTTGTTGTTGTATTTGTAAATATGAAATGAAACGTGATATTGATGCTTATCTACATGAAACGATAGTAGTTAGGAGTTGGGCGGTAGGTCATTGTTAGTAGGTGGGCCGCTTAGCTGGGTTTACCAACAACTTGGCCGACGTGGAGGGGTTAGTATAAATTTATTGTCAAAAAACATACAAACTGCGTATGACAACGTGGAGGAAAAAAAACTAATTTACTATCCGGAAGCAAGCAAGGGACCATCCCATCAATTCCGATCAAGGACCATAAGGCAGAGGCGGATTCAAAAATTTCAGCAAAAGTTCCTAGATAAGATAAAAAGTTGGCTGCTAGTTATAATACTAATAGAATGTCAATATCTTTGTAATTATAAGCATAAGAATTGAAATAACACTAAATTCACGATTTATTGTTACAATAAACACGCCCCTAGACAAAGCCTAGAGAACCTGTATGATAAATCCGCCTCTACCAGAAG
>NNCF01126969.1:158902-173209 GCA_002313205.1 Laupala kohalensis
CACAGAACAAAGAATTTTACACTACAATGAAAGTTAGAATCTAAATACAACTACTGAATCACAAAAAACTCGAAAAAATAAAATAATTAGAAAGATTAAACTGAAAAACAGAGAGAGCTCATTCACAACCGCAGCTAACGCCAGGAGCAGGCTAGCCAATAATGGTTAAGAGATAGTTAAGAGTTATTCGTACTAGGTTATTAGATTATAATAATAGTTAGATTATTGATGATAGAGATTTCAGTAATCACAACTATATGAACTCAGACATTAAAAGCTACAAATTTTCTGACCCCATCGGGAATCGAGCTCGGGATGACTTGGTGATGAGCGACAACACTACCACCAGCGCCACGGCTGGGACTTAGGCAACACCACTGGTACTCTGGCAAATAGGTATTGATATACACTAAAAAAATGCACATATTTTTCGATTCCACGTCCAAATCTACTATATTTGTTTATCTTGTTCTTTTTGAATATCTGGGAACATTTTAAAACAGTGATGGCACATGTTAGTCTTTCATTAAAAAGTTTTCAAGATAAGGAAAAAATAGAAGAAAAAAATTAAAAGACACACATATTTGCAGAAACTGTTTCGGCTATCATCTTCTTAATTCATGTAGACAAGCTGGAATTCTGCAATTGCACCATCAGAACGGATCATCAGATCTCAGTAGTAAACAATTGAATATTTTCTTGACTCCGATAGAATCATTTCAGAATATTAATGAGCGATATAAGAAATAATTTACAATAATTTATTTTGCATGCCGGGAATGTACTAACAAATACATCACTCACCTGAAATTTCAAATATTACCATATTATTCATTCGTAATGACATTTAAGAACAATTTATTTACAGAGCATATATACCAAAGTCATACAAAAACTGATGATTAACTTCGCGTATTATTTATTTACAATTTTATTGACCTTCCAAGAAGTAGGTCACTCATTGTTTGCAGGATTGTTGGTTGGAGTTGTCCAAGTCTGTTTCATATGCAATTGCAAAACATGAGTACAATTGCAATCAAAAATACACATAGTAGAAAATGTTTGCAACAAGAAACATCATTATATTACATGTATTACCCCATGAGAGGAACTTAGAGAATATTATTATTGTGAAAAACATGAAATACGGTATCTTTATCAAATTACTCGCTTTGCTTGAGCTGTAGGCGTATGCTTTATGGTTGTCAAGAAACACGACGAAGCAACACTAATCATATTTCATATTTTGACAAATGTTTGCATATTGACGAAGTAAACTCTCCAATTTTCCTTATTGGAATTTAAAAGACACGGTGGTTTAACATTTTAATACCTCTTGATATTCTCTTCAAATAAAGCTCCAAATAATTTCTCTTTTGTAGTATATTACTTACTTAGTACTTCATATTTGACAAGTTACCTACAAACTTTCCTTTTGAGTGTGAATTTAAAGATTCCAATATCATCGAATGAATCAAATTTCACAGTATGTGACCTCTCTTGATTCAACGTCAAAGTCGTGAGGTTTAAATAGAATTTTTTTTGCAATTTAGTCACGGCTTTTCAAAACTCGAAAAGTATGTTTTAACCAAACCTGAATAAAACACGGCCACATGTCATGTTTTGCTGTACAAGTATAATTTCAATACCTGATTTATTTGATAATAAAAGATAAAAATTGTGTTTATTATTTACTTTATTATTGTGTATATTAGATAATTGTGATAGTTTTTGTCACTAATAAAGAATTACGTCAAGAAAAATCAGATCGGTGAAAAATATGTAGTCTAGTGATAGTGTCTTTGCCTCCATGATATCAGCACGTGGTAGAGTGTATGTTCAAACCCTACTCGGTCGAACTAAGTGAGGTATCCGGCAGAGTGTCCCTCACCTATCAGACAAACGTTGCTTCGGCACAAAAGGTTCCCTGGCATAAATCTCTCCTTCCCAATTACCTCCCAAAAGTCACGTTAAGGTGGAAGATCAGACCACATGACCTGAAACTCACCATAAGACATGAAAAAAAGTTCGAAAATAAATTTGCAAAGAAAGATTTATTGATCACTTCTACCCCTGTGCTCACTCGACCATGTACATTTCTTTGAATATTTAAGTATCATACCATATGTATCACATATCGTATATATGTACCGTATGTATCATGTATATAAGTATCATATATTAAAGTATCATACAATAACAATGCTTATTGCTAAGTTCAAAGAAAACCCTCAATAAATTTTCAAATTGCACTCTACTCAATATATCAGTTAATAAGATTTCTTTCGTTTGATGCAGTCACGTGAAAAATCTAGGAATTTATATTGAAAGCTCTCTAAGTTGGGAAACCCAAATAGACGAAACATGTAAAAAATTTACTCCACCATCCACTCTTTAAAACGGCTACGTGATCTTTTACAAACAGGAGTAAAAGAAATGCTTGTTAAGTCACTTGTCATGCAGCACTTTGATTACTGCGACTTTCTTTTCACTGACTTGACGGAAAAATAAAACGTAAATTACAAGTAGCACAGAACTCATGTATCCGTTTCATTTTTGATCTCAGGAAGTATGACCATGTGACAGAATTTTTCAAAAAATCCAGAACACTCACACTCGAGGAACGTCGAACGCTGCATTGCCTATCTCTTCTTTATAAAATAATGAACATTTGACAGTTTTAGCCAAACCTTTTAAATTTTTGAAACTGGATCGCGCGCGAGATTCACAACTCCTCTTTATTCATCGGCATGGCACAACTCTTTATAGTAAATTCTTCACAGTAACGCAATACATTCTTGGAACAAACTTCCTGCTCAACAAAAATCTCTATCAACTTTTTCTTCTTTCAGGCGACTTCTTACAGAGTGGATGGAAAACAATGTCCTTTAGTCTTCCCACATTCTCTGTCTATTCTTTCTCCTTCATTTGTATGCTTTCTTTCTCTGTTTGTTTCTTTCTTCTTATCTTCCTTTCATTCCTTCTCTTCTTTGCTTTTACATTATCTCTCTCTTTCATTCTTTCAATGCTCTAGCTTCATATGATCTTATGTAACATATAATTTGTAAATACAGTGTAATATGTGTAGTACCCCCAAGGGGACTTACATCTAGTAAGTACGTGTTTGGCGAACACGGGGCCCCGAGCTGAGTCTGGCATTGCTTCCACTTACTTGTGCAAGGCTCCTTCCTTTCTCTTTCCGGACCTTCCTTGGTCACCTCTTGTTCTTTTCGATCCCGACGCTATTAGAGCTAGGGTATCTTTCATTTTCCTCATTTTTTATCCTCAATGTTTTGATGTATGTTTTGAGATATGTTTTGATATATTGTTATTCAGGAGGGTTTTTAGTGGGTATGGTTGTGTCATTCGGTGAGTCCCACATGCGGAGAGAGTCATGTTGGCTCTCCTTAGTGCGTAACTGCATTTTCCCTACCTGTACAGAATTTTAGGGCTCTAATGACCTCGATGTCGACGAGCCGTGAAGCCCCACAAAAAAATGTATCTAGTAAGGTATAATCATATTATAATATGTAATTTGTTAATATTGTCATTATGTAATAATTTGTTTTGATATCCTTGTTGTAATTTCTATATTTTGCTATTTGTAAATTCATAATTATATTGTACTGCTACTGCTGCTTTTAAGCCATATTCGGCACTAAACCGCCATCCTGAATGAGGTTTTGCTGGGTTTACTCAATCGCTTAAGGTTTCACTGGGATGGTCTCTAGTATTGCTTCCCAGTTTTAAATGTAAATACGATCATCCCAATTTCCATCTTGTATTTAAAAAGTAAATGTTTTAAAATGGTTAGACGGAAGAGCAGACCTTAAGGTCTGAGTCTCGCCAAAATAAAGGCACATTTATTATTTTTATATTTATATTATTTCTATAATTATTATTGTATTATTTCTTTACTGGAGTGAAAAAGCATGGAAATGAAGGAAACATACAAAGTACTTTTGAAAATAGAGCTAAATGGAAATGATATCATGCGTATTACTACATATTTTTTATCTTTCAAAATACGCAAAGATGATAATATTTAGTTTTAGAGTGTATAAAAAGGAAGTTTTTTTCCTCAATACCGTAATGAATGAGAAGATTAGTTTATAATCGTTGACCTCCATCTCTAGAAGGGTAATAATTCGCCACATTTGTATCTACCAGAAAATCATAAACCAATACTTTGAATAATATATTATGAGAGAAACACAAAATGCATTTAAACTCTGTGCAATAGATTTTTAGAGAGAACATTTTGGGCAATTTTATTCAATATATTAGATAAGTTCTTTAAGAATTGATAATTGTTGTCAGTTTAATGTAAAATATGCCAGTGTTCGGGAGAGAACATTGTGTGTAAATCGATAAACGAGGAAAAATAGGAATTCGTAAAATCTTGATGGAAAAATGTTTATCAAAAAAATTACCGGACATTGTAAAAGTAATCTGTAAATTTGTAATGTTTTGATGATGTTGTGCATAATATTAGGAAAAGCTCTATTGTAAGTAATAATCTATTTTTATTATTGGATTCCCAGGAAAAGTATTACAGTCACCAAAATAAAGTGAATATAAATATTTTTTAATACTTATAATACTTCAAAGATTGTCCCGCTAGCGGGTAGCGGATAATGTCGTACATTTGTTCAGTGGATTTCAAGAGTTACAAATTAATTGATCATGCCACACGCAACATCCAAAACTCTAAAATATGTTTTGGAAGAATAAAACACGAAAAATCTGTTCAGTAGGATGTTTTCAGGAAAGAGGTTCCCCATTCGATTGCAGAGTCCTCTCAAGCCAGTGTCGAGCGTGGTTCGACGGCAGAAGCATGGAACGCTGTGATGCGAGGACATCGGAGAAGGAGAGTTTGGGTGGTGAAGGGGGACGTAGGGGGTGTAGTAGGGGTGAGGATGTTGGGGTGGCGAAAGGAGGTTACAGACATGCGCTTCCCGCGCGTCGTCTCCCTCGCGGTGACAGTGGGTAGTGAAGCGCTCCCGTGGCCAAATGCGGAACTGCGCTCGAACAATTCGGAAGCAGCAGATAGTGGCAGTAAATGACATGGAAAGATGCACTCATGAAAAGAAAAGTTTTTATAAGGTATTCTTGCTGTAAGAATGCTAGACGTAGAATTACAAGTTACAAAACCTCAGGAGGGAGTTGAATTATTTTCAATTATGTTTCTCTACTGTAACGAAAAACGACAAATAGGAGTAGGTTCTTGTAAGTACTTAAAAAATGTCTATTAAGCTGCTTATCCGCTTTATAGCGCCAAGCCTAGATCTACATAATAATTTGTTTGCGCAAAGAAAAAAGTATCGCTCTAGTAGTTTCCGAGAGACAGTGGATACTACAGCTCAAGTCTAAAATTGGATTATCGTCTGTTTCTCGGAAACAGGAGAAGCGATCAATTTCGTTCTCGCGTAACGTTATCAGCAAGAAATTATTCGAAAAACAGCATTCCAATATCCTTATTGGTTTCAAAGCAACATGCGAATTCTCCAGCTTAAGACTTAATGGCAAGAGCGGCAAACTTTTTATTTGCGCAATAAATTAGCCACAAGTTACTATGTAGGTCCGGTTTCGCGCTACAAAGGGGACACTCTAGCTTAGAAAACATCTTATAAACATAAGAACTCTGACCCATTATCCTGAATGTGAGAGATATTTGTTGAGTTGGCACGATATCTGATTTTTTAAATGTATTTTGAATTATTTAAAGTTATTTTCATTGTTTTGATTTTAACGTAGATTCAAAGCTTACGGAAATATACATTTAAAAATTCGGTGATTCAAACTTCTTCTGAGGTATTCTTTGAGAGCTGAGTGTACAGTTCTCTTTCTGGGTAACAATTTTACTGGCCACTAATTTTTTATACTGTAAATAAAGAATCAAATTTCACCAATAACTTTCAAACAAACAAGAATTATGAAAAGTAGTTTGTATGTATGTTGAGTAAACGGATATTTTGTATCAGAATGAAAGAAATGGCTAATCTTGATTATTATTACGTTTTGTTATAAATATGTAATGAGCATACGGTTATTAAATTTACATAAATAGTGAACAAAATGCAAAAAAAAATAAACTTTTTCCATAAAGTGATTTCTTCATGGCACCCAATAAAAATTATAGTTAACAGACTTAACAAGTTTCAACGAGACATGGTTCTTCCATTTCACCATCGCAACTTAATTTTTTGGTGAGGTAACCAATGCAAATCAAATTGGTGGATAAACAAAAATGCCAATCACTAAAGCCAAGAACATCGTCTAATAAGCTCATATAGTTGCAGACAGAAAGGATGTTATATTTTATGTATATTTCGCCTCTATGCATTTATTGTGTTAAATTGAAACACAACGTTTCGACTCGTGATTTGAGTTGTCGTATGTGAACAAATTGTAAGAAGGAACATATGAAGTAGCAACTGAACAATTGAACATGTTATTCAACGTAAATGTTTACAAAAGTGCAGAAATCACATAAACATGTTATAAAATTGTATTGAAAATACTCGATAGTTATTTTCTGATTCTGTGCAAGATCAAAGTCCCATTGCATTTTGTCTTATTGTATTATAAAGCCTATTACCTGTCAAATCCCTGGCAATAACGATATACTGCATCGAATTTGAATTTAATATTTCAATAATAAAATCTTTAAATAATCAAAACGTGGTCTTTCTATCAATAATACGGGTGAAATTTACGTACAACTGAGAGATAAGCTGATATCGAGTTTATTTTGTGATGTTAAATAGATTCTTAAATTATTCATTGAATATTAAGAGATCATATCAATTTCCTTACTATATTTCCGAAGCGCGTATATATTGTAGTACAAAAAGGCTAAATTACAATATTTAAAATATTTGAAATTAATAAATTTAAAATATTAGAAAAAATTGAAGTGATCGCCAGAGTCGATACTATTATGTGTTAGTGTTGCAATTTTGTTATCTCAATGTTTCGGATTGGTTTGTTTCGGTCCGCAGTTTAGTGTTCACGACGTATGATTTGGTGCGTTCATAAGTAGCTCGAGACCAATATTTTAAAGGACAAGAGAGGTTGGGGTGTTTTGTGAGAATTTTAGTCTCGTTTTGTTGGTATACACGCACATCAGGAGGAGTTGTATTAACGTTATTTATGTTTTAAATGTATTAAAGCAAATTAAAATGGAATAAATTTGTAAATAATCGGTAAAAACATTGTCAGACGAAGATGTTTTAAAAATATTAGTACGTATGCCAAAGTTGAGACAACAAGTAACAGTAGATAAGTGACTAGTGAATATAACAAGTGTTGTTGAAAGAGTTTGTTCAGTAAACATTCGATAGTTAATAAAATAAATTTTGTAATATAAACAATTTATGGGAATAGTTTAGTAAGCATTTGAGATGATATAATAGCGTTGAGTATTTGAGAAATGTGAGTGAATGGGTTGGGAGATTTCTGAGAATATGGTTAACAAAATCAAATTTTTTCTTGAAGCAGAATCAGATGAGGGATGCACATAAATATAGAGAAATTATGACCACGCTTGTGGTTACGTGAAATTTGGGGACCATACGATCATCTGCTAGAAGAAAAAATGTTTTGGGACTAAATAGTTCATAATATTTTTCGTGTATTTCTTATTTTTCTGCTTTAATAGTAAGTTTGTTCATAAGTTTTAATATATTTTAGTTTTAATATATTTGAAATCAAATTAAAAAAGAAGTGGTTATGTAAATTTAAGGATATTAGCCTGAAAGAGTTTCTAAATTTACAAAAAATCAAAATATAATATTGAAGATTTTGAATATTTTTTAAAACCAGAAGTATAGATCAATAAATTCAAAACTGCAGCGAATAAAAATTTTCTTCAGTGAATGTTGCTTGAACTGCAAATCTTAAGCAATATATTCTGTAAAATATCACCTATTTGTTTTTCCAAGAAAATTCCGACTTAATATAAAAGCCGAGTAGTAATAAATCAGTTCTTCATGATACCAATCAGGTCGATACATTCCTAAATCCTCTCTTCTCATGCAATATGCCTCCTACCAACCTAATAAATGCGTTCATCTACAGCGCGAGGGATGGCCGTGAGTACCGCAACGCGACCCACTGCCCATTCGCCCGCGCGGTTCCTCATGGTTCGCGAGGGGGGGGGGAGTGGAAGGTATACGCGCGGTGGCACACAGGCCGAACGAGCGCGGCACCTTGCCAACTCACGTCGCCAATGCGGCGAAAATATCACTGGGACGGCTGCTCGCGAAAGGAGTAAAGCGTGGACCCTCAGCGGGTGAGGCAGGCCAAGGCATGCTAAGACGAAGGCAATTAAATATGGGTGAGATATGTGGTTCGATACTCAGCGCGGTCAATACTCCTCCTTTTAGAGCTTCATGAAAGTCGGTGATGGTCGAATAAGGAATGCATCTTGTTTTGTAAGGAACCAATAGAAAAGAAAATGTAAAAGGAGAAAAGCGTCAATAATAGTACTTGTATCCCTAACAGAATGAAATGTAACACCTTTTCTCTTTATACATTCTGACGTTTTCACGATGTACAAATCGAGATATTAAATTAATTGTTTCGTGTTTTTTTCATACTTTTGCAAAGAGGGTCCACGAAAATCAATTTATACATTTTCAGTTTTAAAAATATTTAATTTTTCTATATTATGACATCTTTCTCGCTTCAACCGTATACCTTCATTCGCAAAACAATTGCATATCGGAACTTAAAGATGCTTTTTTATAACATGATTTACTCAACAAAGAGAAGCAATCTACATAGAAGGTTACATATTTGTTGCTGACAGAAATATATAGTTGAAATACTTGCATATATTGACTGTATGGTGTTACGAAACTCAGAATACTACATATGTGTGTGTTCTAGAACGTAAAAAATTTCGGAGTAGCGGTAACACATACACATTGTCTATCGCAAAGCCCAAGAAAGTAAAAGTGACACGGCGTAATGTCCGATATTCTCGGAGGCCAAACACAACACATTGTCATGGGTCCGGCGCAGCAAGCCCAGTGATTAAGAATCCAGTTATTCTGAAAATTAGCCATTTCCATCTTCCAGTGAGGAGGAACACCATCCTGGAGAAAGATGAAGTCGTTTGAGTCTTCCTCTAATTCCGAAAAAAAAAATAACACTACACTAACATATCAAGATATGGGCTGCCATTCAATATAGTATCGCCGCTCGTACCTGATCAACCTTCTCGGTACTAACACGTTCTTTTGCCTTTACAAACACGATAGGTTTCTTCAAATTGGTGAAACCACTTACGAATACTTTTGTCTGTAGGACTACTTTTACCAAAACGATTACGAAACGTACGTTACACAAAAAAAACAGATTCCGTTTTCGCATTTTGTAGAATACAAAACGCTCTCCTATTAACACACTATTTTAGTTACAGTGATATTAGCGCAACCACAACTTACGCTATCAGCCACAAGGAATACAAAAATATTTTGAGTTCTCCTTAATTTTAGGCTTGTTCTGATAAGTCTATTCTTAAAAATTATTTTTTTACACTACTTTAAAATACCGTACACCATTTTGAATGATCCTGTATTTTGTCTCTAATTCTTCCCTCGCATCCCGGCATTGAATGCTGACGTGCATTTGATACTTTAATCATCATTTCATCTTCATTCGCTGGCCACGAATAATTGAGCTGACAACCTTACAAGGTAACTAACAAAACGACTTGGCATTTTCTTTACTATGGGACTGCCAACTAAAATTTAGTAATTACAAAATCTTTGATTTTGGAAGTACAAACTCCCTAAGTATTTGAAAAGCCATACCTTCCAACACCGAAATTATTATGAACGTGTCGCGCACGCCTCACCATATTCCTAAGGTACTGCGAACTTGTAGTAAATTCCTGTGGCATTGCGGAATCAAGATCTTACAGAGGCCGTCAACGCGTGAGCAAAAGCTCAGCTTCGTCGAGAAGTTGGAGACGCGAGCTCACTGCCTAAGCAGCATCACGAGCTTCGACTGGTCGTGTAATCATGTTTTATGAGGACAAATCCTGGAGCCCTACCGCGCTTTGTCCTCCAGCTGAGAGGATAGATGGCCATTGTTGGGTTAGGATCAAGATAGAAGCGTTGAGACGGCCTCAACCAACACAATGTTCTTCATACGCTTCTGGGTTTCACTTCATTATTACTATATATCCATTGGTATTTCATGATGAACCTGCTAATTACATTTCAGTGATACTGCCACATCACGTGAAATACTGTAGCCCCAGTAAGAACCCAATATTTTTTCACTTGAAAATGATAATATTAATCTACAAGATTGTACCTAATCGTTCACAGAAACATGAGTCTTATCGCCAATAAAAGGAGGTGGGCCATATCAGATGGTGGTAATATGTCCCATAGGTAATGGGAAACCAATAATGTTTTGGAAAATCAGAAAAATTATTAGAAAAAGAATGGAAGAAAAAGAATAGATAATCAGTCTAACACGACTCATAATTTATTAACAAAATTCTCAACAGAATAGAGGCAGGAAACATCCCCAATCCTTAGGTGGACCATAACACCGTCTGATATTCTAAAATAGAAGAAAAATTGAAAAGCCAAGAAATTCTTACATGTTGAAGACTTATTTGAATATTCCTAACCTTTTCCGTTAAATGTGTCAATATTACAAAGAAAAAATTAACATATGGAAATCAAGTACAAAGGATCATTTATATTCTCCAAAACTACATGATAGTGACAACCTATTAGTTCAAGAAATACACCAATAGTAGTAATACAAAAACAAAAACGAAAATTTACTTTAAAAATAAAATAGTATTTTAAAACATTAAGATTCTTCATCATCATTGTCACGTCAAACATTTGTAGTCCCACAAACGATTCGCATTTCTTTGGAAGTATTACGCAACATTTTTGCTTCTAGTGTCAAATTTGTATTGTATTAATAAAAGTCCATTTTTCGTTTTTAATAATTTACTTGAATTCTCATTCGTAAGATTGTGGATAAATTATACACTTCGTTTCACGCATTTGCACATTATTGAAGATATTTTAATTCTCTATTGTAATTAATTATTTAATATTTATTTTACATATTGTGTTCAAATTTTATTTGTTTATTGTTTCATAAAATATAAGTTCATTTCATTTTCATATATGTGAGTCGTAAAACTTACTTGTTACCGTTTTAATTTTTGTATTACTTATTTCATAAATAATCATAGACATGAATTAAATTTTTAGATATTTAATAGTGCTCACTTCTGAATCGTGAAAAACTTGAACTGTGAACATAAATAATTTTAAACATTTGCATGTAATTCGTGCAATTGTTTTCTTGAAAATGAGCCAATATTTACTCAAAAGGTTTGAGTGACATCGAAACGAGCTGTTGCAGACTTCGAAAAAGCAACTTCGGCATTGAATGAACGCGTATTTGATTGACAAATTTCACTGTTCGAAAACAATTCTCTGATTCCGTGTCAATGTGGAAAAAACCCTCCACGTTCAATTTGATGTACGAGTTTACGCCGCAGAGATAAATGACTATCAAAATATCACGATCAAAATATTTTAGAATACTTATCTTAGCTTTCAAGAGCGGGTTAGATAAACGAAGTTTTCCAACTATACGAGTGAGATAATTAGACGAAAGTTGGAAAATTATGTGTTAAACGTGAACAGCGACTGTTGAACAGCTATTATTTATTGTCCTCCACGTGATCATACGCAGTTTGTACTGTTTTTTTGACAATAAATTATTTATTATTATTATTATTTATCGAAATGAAAGCAAATACATGAAGATTTTCTTTAAGACTTTTGAGAGATTGGAAAACATAAAAAGATGGTATTCATTATATTTCAAACACACATTCTTAACACTTTGTTATGTCATGTTAAGTTAGATATTTAAATGCCATATTTTTAATAACTATAATCAAAATTATTTTATTATTGTTTATTTACCAAATACGACTGTTTTGGAAACTTAAATTTGGGAGTGTTCACGGAACTATTCTAGAAAAAGGATTAATATTAGTAAATGCAATCGCTTTTCAATTCTATTCGTTACTTAAATCATTCCTGTAGGGAAGAAATATATCAATTTGATCACTAATAATAACGTTTGATGTACTATATTTCGAATTGTTTGCTTTATTTTCGTGGTGTAAATAACAAACAGTACTCTAAAACACTTGGGTTAAAAAAAAAAAATAATTGTCTTTGGAATGTGTTCAGTCGCCAGGACGAGACAAACCTACTTATTGAACACACTTTGAAGTTGCACAATTTGTCGACACTATTATCTCGATGTCATTATTCCATGAAGGTTTCAGTCTTTTTACTTTGTGAGTAATGATGTACGCTGACAATTTCACACGCACAGAAAAATGTTCCCACGAGCACCCGGCCAGACCTTTACTCAAAGCGAAGAGGAGTGTATAGAAAAGTGAAAAGGTCACTCAATTAAACACTGATGGGAAGACTTATGTTGCTTATTTCAACGGAGATTGTCACTTTATCACTCATAAATTAGTTTGTAATCACATAAAAGAAAGGTAATTCCAAAGTATTCGTTTCAAATGTGTTACGAATTACAACGCAAAATATAAAAAAATATTTTAATTTTAAATAAGTAACTACCTGGTTTAGCACGAAAGTTTTTGTTTTTACAATACTGTCTAAACCTTCCTTAAAATTTATTTTGACAAAAATAGCAAATCAACGGAAATCAAGAGGATTTTTTAAGTAGTTCGTGAAATATAGAAGAAGAAAAAACTTGAAAAAACCTTCACGTCTTAAAACCGGAATTTCGACATATCTTTCCTCAGTAAATATCTACAAGACAAAATCAACGTTCTTTCAAAGTTCCCTTTATTAATACTTTTTCTCTGCGTTGATGAATGAGTCAAACAGGATTACTCCACTTCATAATACCCATACCCTGCAATTTTTATTTATTATCTGTCTTTTGGCGTGGTCCATACCATGAGACCTGCTCTCCCACCTAACAGTGACTTGGGTAAGGGGATTAATTAGAATCATTTTTTGGTGTACTAAAACAGTCACACTGGAGACGGATTTATGTCAATCTAAAACATTATAATAATATATTTTGATTAACACATCAAGAAGAAATCTTTTCCAATTCAACTTAGAACATGTATCAGACTACATATTGAATTAACGTGTAGAGAATATTCTGTGTGTATGAACCAAAGCAGGTTAATGCTTTGGAAAATTCGTTACCTGAAATTCCCTCTTTCCCTTGGACATGTTTGTATCAGCGCTTGGCATCACTGGTCTGATGCAGCGCGTGTAATGGACGGAGTATCGGAATCTCACGCGCCTGTAACCGAATGGGGATATTACTCCGTTACCACCGCTCGGAGCACATCCTCACTGAGAGAGAGCTAATTTTGCCGGGAAGCTAACAGAATTAATCTGCGGTCGGTCTGCGAATGCAGCATCAGACGGAGTTCGATACCGAGCTCCTTAGTACGTACCAAGCTGCGATGTTTCCTCATTTCCACCATATTGAAGGGTTTCATTCCGTAACTCTTCACTTGACTGCCAATTGATTTGGCCTCTAATATTATGCTTATTCTACTAATTAAATGAACTATATAAGCGTCAGAACCAAATTTAGGATCTGACCCTCCGGAGATGGGAGTTGGGTGGAGGGACCCCGGTAATTTTTTAAAATATTTAACTTGAAATTCGAGTTTTTTGCACTTTTTTTATTACTCTTCTTGATATAAACATATTAAAAAATTCTTTACAACAAAAAAGTGTCTATACTATCAACGTGAGTGCTGTAAGTCATGACATTGTAGTACGATGTGAAAAGGAAATGTTGCGGGTCTTTGGTCGTCTGCACTGCCTGTGTCTTAAAAATTTGAAATAGTTTTATCAATTTTCTAATTGTTAGAATTATTTTGTGGTGCCCTAGGCTCCTAGACGCGCACCTATGGAGCCTAAATCCTCTTCTGATAAGCACATTCATTTAGTGAACGTTTTGTTGGCGGAGAAAATGTAAACTGGATTATTCCGCCATTTGGCATTACAAGTAAGAGAGCATTAGGTACCTCTGATAGTATGTTAGAACCAAAGAAAACCTATCACAAAAATATATGTCATCACATCTCGGAAAGTAAGATGTATATTACGATTCAAATATTCCAAATACCAAAAAAAAAAAAAAAAAAAAAAAAGATAATGAAATAATTATGTGTACGTAGATCTTATGATTATTTTGTCACTTTTCGTTCGAAAAGTATACGAT
>NNCF01126969.1:173275-198166 GCA_002313205.1 Laupala kohalensis
ACATTTATTCTCTAAACTTGTCGGGTTATTGCATTATTATTGCCCTAAAGTTTACATAGCACATACATAATTATGCTAGAATTTACTATCTTATAGCATTCGCTTCATGTATAGAACCATGTATTTATTGGAAAGTCGTCATGTCAATTACAATTAAATAGATTGTAATTGTAGACGAAGGAAGAAATCCTACAATGCACCACTTTCTAACAAGAATTAAGATACTTAGTTATATGTGCGTACACTCACAGAATTTACAAAATATCCAAACGTATTTATTATTTTACTACTTATAACGGGATTCTGATATTTTATTCGTAAATTTATGTCTCCGGATTTGGAGAAAAAAGGAACCTTTTTACCACAAAGTGATCTACGTAATGCTAATGAATTGAAAGAATAAAAACCATTCATTAATAGATTTTTTATTGGGACTTTAAGGCTCGTCAACATCTAGGTCATTAAAGCCCTCATTTATTAAAGAGTTATTATTTACAAGTTATTATTTACAAGTGCGTTCAGATTGAAAAGGTTGGAAACAGAGTACATGGATTCATGTGCTTTTGATGAGACATTTAAATGTTTCTGATAAGTACTGTCAGATGAAAATGGCGACGAGTCGGGAATCTGATTAGGGATCTGCTGCTTTTTGATGCTATATCTACCCTTTCAACTTCCACAACTGAACATAATGTTCACCCATAGCACAAACTCCGGAAGAACTGGGACACATCCCCATAAAGGAGAAAGGTGAAATAGAATATAAGTTATATTAATCTGTTTTTGACCATTTCCATACAATAATTACTACAGTATTTTTTCGTGTTGTGGTCTTGAAATAAAAAATCTTCTATTTATAACATGCCAACGTTTCGACCCTCTTTATTTTGACCTTCATCAGGGCTACAACAACAAAAAATTGTGGTTTTTCAACATACAGATAATTACGATATAAACCTCTTTGTTTACCATTAAGACAGTGTGACAAACACCCAGTTAAATCTGCCGTCTTCCTCAAAAGGTGCACCCTTCCTTGTCGCATTTTTGCTATTGTAGCCCTGATGAAGGCCAAAATAAAGGGCCGTAACGTTGGCATGTTATAAATAGAACTTTTTTATTTCAAGATCACAACACGAAAAAATACTGTAGTAATAGGATGTAAATGTTTTGTGAGACGAGCTAAAACTCATAGCAATCTAAAGTAGAAATTAAGACACATTCGCCTCCAAAATATATCACTCATAACATAATCTTAGTCTTTGTATTAACATTATCTTCGATATGAACAATGATGTGTTACTAACATTAACTGGTACAACACTAGAACATGTTATCTAACAAAAATTGTGAACTTGAAGTAGTTAATAACAGTAACGAATTCAAATGAGTACGTAGCATGCACTTAAAACGTAGCACAAACCGTTATACACTAAAATATATCGAACTATTGACATCATTATGCTTACGGATTGTGGAGAAAGATGTTTACGGGAAGAATAAATTTAGAAGAAATCCATCAGCTCCTGTTTTGACTCTTCATAAAGTGAATCATATTATTTATCCAAAATAGTTAGATAATCCTTGAAAAATAACTTTTTAATACCATCAAGTTCTTTTCTGTTTTGCAATCATTTTTTTTCTGATAGTCCCAAGCTCTACATTTAATAAAAAGTTTCTGAAAAAAGAGGAATTCATTGTAAAAAATATTTCTAACATAATGCATATCAATAGATATATTTAAGGATTTATTCATCATTGAATAAATAATCAATATGAATTTATACAATAAATTTTAAAACGTTTGAATTAAAATTATTTTACTAAAGCAGTTGGTAAAATAGTTTCCATCAGTATCAAGTTTCCTGTGAAATGCTTGTAACATCTCAATCAGCATTATTTCCAAAGAAAGTTTATTTCATTAAATTCTGATTTCACAAAATCATTTATCAATTATTTTAATACTATAATATATCCTCTTTCTCTCTCTCTCTTCTATCATCTCCAATAAGGAAGTTTTATTCTCTGAGCGTTTTCAACACCCTTGCAATGAAATCAGGGATCAAAAACGTCTCCACTTCTGTAAATGTGTCCTCCCGTCGCTCTAATTTGAGAGTAAGTGAAGTGCCGTTTACAGAACCACAAAATAAAATAATATTTTTTTAATATTTTAGATACAAGAACGTAATTCTATTATATTCATATATCAGATTATTTACCAAATTGAACAAATTAATATTTTATAATTAACTGAATTAATTTAAGTCAATTGTTCTTGGGTTTAAACAGGTCACAAAATAAATATCAATAATAGAAATGTTTCATTTTAAGTTGAGTTTTAACATATCATGACCGTATTGTTAAATTGATAGACTCTCTAACAATTATTTTGAGAACGTAGGAGTTCCAACTATTATAAATCTATGTTTGATCTTACATAAAAATAATTAATAGAATTAATTATTTCTTATTGCTAGTTGTCCCATTTTTACACATGAGAGGGATTTTATTGTGTTCATATAATCTTGGGGTCAACCGAGACCAAAGAAAATGTGTATAATTTTAATTTTTATTGTTAAAACCACAGTTGCATTTATAATAGGAGAATTTAAATTGTAAAAATATCGTAACCAGAAAGAAGAAGAAATAAAATAATTAGACCTTACGGGGACAAAGAATTGCATATCAAATTTTATTATAAATGGATATCACATCAATAATACATTGCCTCCAATTCATATATCTGAACTGTGTCCAAGATTTTTATACAGTGAACTCAGATACATAAACTAAAACCAAATTGTGTGATATTCTGGTGAGTAATTAGCTACCCGAGTATGATAAACAAATATTAAGTGATCATATTGTGTCCACAAAAACATTTTTGATATCTAGGAATAGTAAATACAAGAATAAATTTTGGGATATAGTTTTATTCTCCGTTGAGATATAAATTTCAGTTTCAATACTGACACCGTGTCTGTAGGAACTGCACGCGGCGACAATATTTTGAGCATGCCCCTGAATGTGCTGCCGTTTTCCCACCCCGCTCAGAGGGGTAGTTGGGGAGGCACTGTCATTACTGCGGCCGCGGCGATCGACAACGCCAGTTGCCGCCCTCGCCATAACCCCCACCCCTCCTACACCCACGCTAACGCCACCGACCACACACACACACAAAAAAACGCGCAGAAACAATCGACGCTGCATCCGGGAGGTGGGCAACTGCTCGGAAAATTGGCGACCGGATAGAAGTTGCACAGAGAACGGAGGAATGAGAACGACTCTGTGACGAGGACGAAGAGGAGAGGGAGGCAGACAACTGCGAATAGAGCGGGGTGGGGGGGAAGAACTGACGGAGCGTCGGAATACTCTGGGCGATGCCCCTGAATGAATGTTTCGCAAACAGACGAAGTTCGCTGCTTCTGAAATCGTCACGAGTGGGTACGAAGCGGGAAAGTATACGTAAGAAGATCGCATCCGAAAAATCCTCATTTAGGACTTTTCCATGTAGCTCGATTTCATGATAGGTTAGTATTGAATCAGCTAGGTAATGATATTCAATTTTAAAAAGAACACTGATGATAGCTGGAAACAAAGTTTGTTAAATGATACAGAAATTTTTGTGTTGGCTAACGAATTGCAGCCATGTATAAAAACTCAAACAACATTCATAAAGCATTAAACGTAATGAATAGAATTTTAGGTTTAATATTCAATGAACCTTAACATTTGAATCATTAAAATATAAGCGGTTTGTGTGTTAGGTTAAACATTGGGACAATTCAAGAAATCACAAAACGATTATAATAGTTTTTTAAATACTTAGACATTTGGTCACTTATACCTTGTGAACATCACTATGTCCGTAAAATTTTCAATTTACGAATTGTTATTGTAATGTTTTGTATTTTTTCTGGGATTTTCTGTCAAATATAATCGAGTAAACCCTTATTTTCATGTATAATTATTTTTTCAAAATAATCAATCTTAAATGAACTGAATCTGAATTTATAAATACATATATGACGTTATTTCGACATTTGAGATCTATAAAAAGTTAATAATGTCTTAAGTTATAATCAATTCATTTTACACACTATTTAATTTGTAAATGCACATGACGATGAAAAATAAAAATACTGACCTCTAAAAAGTGTCGATAGCTGAAGTAGGCAACGATGAGGAAATCTTGTAAATAAAAAAAAAGAATTAGAAACAAAAATTCAATTTTCAAAATGACTCCTATACATTCCAGTAGACAAAGGTTTAATTATTCTTATATCCTCCGTTCACCTTCCAAAACTTTATGATAATACTGGATGAAACTGTAAACGCTTACAGATCTAATTAATTTGAATACATAGTAGTGCACTCTAAATTAACTACGTACCTTACGGGAATATATTGTCTACCCGACTCGTATATCCTATTACTAAACTTAAATAACAATTCATTAAGCACTTTGAGGGAATTGGTATCGAAAGTTTGCAAGTTGTTTATACAACCCAACAACTCTCCTTTCCAATTTCCTTACCCAAGTCATAGTTAGGCAGAAGAGCGGGTGCAATGGTCCGGACCTCGCCATAAAACATGAAATAAAATAAAATATATTTCTGATATCATTATAGTCAAGATTATTCTGGATGAATTTCTAAAATTAAATCCTGTCACAAGATTTCTTTGTTGTAAAAATTAAAAAAATAATCTTACAGATATGTGTAAAATGTATACATGAGACGTGGAATAATTGTTTTAAAAATCAGTCTTAAAAACAAACACTTTGAAAATACAAATTTTTAGATATTTTATACATACAACATTTACATGCATACACAACCCTAGATGCTATCAATTCGTTTATGAGATCAAGTAAAAATTATATACCATATTATAACGGTGAACGATAGAACCTGAAAATGTTTCAACCTCTCTGCTTTCCTATAAAATGAAATATCGATTAACTCAAAAACCAGTTCCAAAATACGCTTACTAGCAATTTTTACGTAGATTTGTAAAGCGTGATAGTATATAAATCAGTTCGAAAAAATAGAGAAAATTTGAATCATCACATCCAGCCCTTTAAAATAGTAATTATGATATATTCTTTCTTAGGGAATCAATTTCTGATCCCTGATAGTCTTTTTTTCAGCGTTGATGAGAAAGTAATTAAGACAATACTCTCTGATGGCTCAGATGGCAGTGTTCTTGCTCTTCACCAAAAGTCATCCCGGCCTCAATTCCCGGTGGGGTCAAAGAAATTTGTAGCCTTACACAAGAATGTCCCAGCCCACATAGAAAAGCTTAAGTAGCACGCTACATTTCCCATTTACAAATACTACAATGGAAAAAAAATGGAAATTAGGACAATGCACCTATTCTCCCTAAAAAAGTAAAAAGCATAAAAAATTCAATACATTTGAAAACTAATTTATGCACTTTTTGATAATTTAACAGGAAAATATATTATTTACAATGAAATAAAATTAGTAATAACTTAATTGTTTATATGTATAACACAATTTACTCGTTCATTTAAACAGTTAGAGTGATCGAGGCAAGAGGTACACGTAACAAACACATTATTTAATCATTATTGCAGCGTCGTAGAAATGAATTTTCAAAAACAATAGATTCTACAAATTACGAGTGAAGAATACTGAACAACACATCAGTGGCAGTAACAAAATATGAAAACATTCATAACGATACATACAGTAGCGTCAGTCACAAGAGTCCACTGAATAATGTTCCACATATTTTGCTACAGTCCGTGAAATTTTATTGCGGCAGCATAATGGACGAACCTCCATTTTTTTCGGGTGGCTGATGACTCAAGCGTTCAACAATAGAATGTAGACCTCACAATCTTGAGCAACAATCCATATGACGACAATGCGCAAAATATCCTGCGAAACGGCACTTAGAGGAGGCTTAGTGACCTCTCTGGTCAACGGTTAACTGAAGATTTCGCAATGATTCGCTTTCACAGTTCTCCTCAACTTCAGCAGCAGTCCTGCATACAGACAAACCCCTCTGTGGAGAGAAAGGTAACCTTCGGGAACACTGTCTACATCGGTGACTTAGGTCCCCACAAGCACAGAATGTTGACTAAACACGGAAGCGGAAGTTCCTACATCAAGAGAAAGACGAGGAACATCTCCACCAGCTCCGAAACATCGGATTCCTCTAGTTGCGAATCAGAAGTTGAGGGATATGCAGATGACAATCGACTCGTCCAGTTAAGAGACGTCGAACATTGGGTGCGTCATGGAAGACTCTTTCCACCGGTTTCATGTCCACAAAAGCGGAAGATATTTCGATATTTGACTTCTCCAGTTGTATCACAATTTGGATCATTGCGACGTTGGTTCCAGAATATCATTTCAAGAAAATCGATTTCAAACGATTTAGCAATATCATGGTAAGTTAATAAAAGTTAAGTACGCGAGGATGCATTGAAATTACATGCACAGTAAAAAAGGAGGAAAAAGATTTTTCAAATAATACGAATTTGAGATAGAAGAAAGTGGATCACAAATATCCTGGAAGTAAGCAATCTCAAGAATCAACATTTTTACCCAAAATTCACAATACTTTAAATAACTTTTATGTGTATTTATCTATTAACTTTAAGTGAAGCGTTGTGTTTGGAAAAGAGCACATTTTAAAAGCTGATACAACACCGTAGTGGTATTGAAGCGCTTATTGAACAGGTATTGATCATATAGTTTTATTACTCTGAATACGTTTTCAAACCAATAATAGTACAAGAAAGTGTACAAGTACCAGAAATAGTATGACAAAACCCTACAATTCTCAATATGTTCATGTAATATTTTACTTTTAAACAGTCTTAAACTTGTTATTTTGTATATGTCTTCTTTTTATTATCACAAATACACGGAAATAAAGATTAGAAGTTGTGATTTTAATGTGTTGATTTAATCTTGGTATTAGGAAATTTTTTAAAACTGCAACTACAATTTGCAGTACTAAACACTATTTATGAATTAGTTTGGAAAATTGTTTCAATTAGGAGCGAGAAACTAGGTTCTCGATCGGGTTCCTATCAACCACTGGTTTGTCTGTGGGAAATTTACTTTTTTTTTTGTGCGTGAACAACGAAAGTTCAAGTTCGCTAAAGCATAATATAAATCATAATATAAAGCATAATATAATGAAGAAATGAATGAAAATTGAAATAGATATGATAAATCATGTAAAACAAGGATACTCGTATTTTCATGGTTGACTTCATTATTTTTTGTTCTCACTCATGAGAAACATTTTATTCACATTTCTTATTTAATTTTCTTCTTTTAAGGCTGCCTACTTTTCAAGATAATCATCATAAAATTCATTACCTTATCCATTCTTGGACATAATTGCCTTTAAATAATTTTCAGTACATAATTGTCTTTAACTCTCATAACAGACGCATCAGATTTTCTAAGATTTTACCATTATCAAGTAAAGAGAACGTCAACATATTAAAAAGACAATTATGTACTGAAAACTGTAATATACTCGCGTTATGCCTAAGATTTTGTAATTTATTTGTGTTTTTAATATCCTTTGATATTAGATTTTCATTTTGTGCTCTCCTGACAGGGTTAATAACCCCCATTCCGTGGGAAATATTTTTTTCTTCGGTTATACTGTTGGCATTTACTACTTTGTCAATATTTTAATTATTACGTTTCATTTATGTAAAGATGATACATTAAATCTCTAGCCAAAACTTGAGAAGTCAGAATTATAAATATTTCATACAGCCTTAATTACTTCATCCTCAAGCAAGACTGTGTGATTTGCTTTCCTACCCTTGAAAGAAACGAAAATACCTCGTTGTGAGAGAGACAGTGATAAGCATTTGCGAATTCCTGAGGAGAATGGGTGCTGCTGGAGTTATCTCAGTCACCATCTGCATGGCGGAGGGCAGTATGCGAGGTGATAACAAGTGGCGGTCGCCCTCCTTCCCTTGCCGTGGTGGCTCTTCGTCTTGTGTCGGCAACAGGTCCCCTTGCGCCAACCAACGCAAGCGCTTGCACCACACGCGCGGCCTGATGCCACGACGCGTAATGGCGCGCTTTATCTAAAAAGAAACGAAAACAGCGCAGCAGAGAGTCGCGCACTGCTTCGCCGGGTAAAACACGGTGCGTTCCCCAAGGACTTTTCGGTAGAATCGACAGAACCACATATTGTGTCTCACAAATCACTTGAATGGGTTGCATTTTTCTTCCCTGTAGCTCTCACGTAGAGGTGATACTAATAGGAAAATAACAATTTACTATGAAATCACACGGAGAAAACAGGTGTTGATGTGAGATCCAAATTTAAGGGAAGAAAAGGATTTATTCAAACCATTATAAGTGACTTTAACCTTTGGACATGACACTTTAACCTCGTACGAGTAGCATACTAAGTTTGAGGTGCTATAACAAAAGGTTTGGAGAAATCCTTTGCTTCCATTTAATTTGGATCTCTCAACCAATCCATAGAGTTTTCTCAGTTCGAATGAGGAAGATTATTATTAAATATAAACAATTATATGTGTCAGTTCCAACACATCTCCTAATCCGTACTCAAAGCAAAGTACCTCGAATGAATTTAATTTTTCCAAGAAAAACAAGTACAAGATAACGTACGTGTTATTCTTTTCTATCGTCTTCATTTAAATCTCAAAATCTTGATATGTAATATAATACTTTATCCAGATCATCATGGTATAAGCGTACATTTATGTATATTTTTTCCGTATCTTTGTTTTTATTTTATACTCGTAAAAGTGTAATATCAGAGAATTTTTCCATGCTATCTAGATCTTGAAAATGGTTTCATTCGCCTCGCCCAAAATATTTACATCAGCTAAATCGCAGTTGGTAAATTTTGTTTTGGAAGATACGATTCAAAATTTCATTTGCGTCACGATGCTTTGCCCAGAGCATCTTGGAGGTTCAACGTTAGAACGAGTTGGGCCGCTTACAACGAAGCCTGCGGTCGCAACGGGAGAAGGGGATATACCCGCATGCGCTCGTATTTCCTTGATCTTTATCCTCAGTGAGGGCGGCGTCCGTCGGCCTCAGGTGTGCACTGCCCGACCAAGGTTTTATCCTCCACCTCCGTTGGGAGAGCAGGAGACGAGGTGGAACAAGAAAGATACCGACGGATGATGGGAGAGAAGGAGAAAGTGCACTGCACAGGTGCTTGTGTCCCTCTGAGAAAAATGTAAATGAGTTTAAGGTATCAGGCGAGTAATTCATACCAGGCCTTCTCATAATCCTCCGTCAAATGAACAATTGCGTGGTAAATCTTGAGTTGTCACCAAGATAAAATATCAGCCAATAAGGAATAGCTTGTTCACTGGGGAAATGTATGAAAAATGGGAAGAATTTTCTTTGCGAAAGAATATGGAATCCATATTATTTTTATAATATAAGGTAAAATGTATAGGGTCTTAACTCACTGAAGTGCGAACATTAATATACAAATGTTTTAATTAAAAATTATATTATATTTTAAATTTTATCAATCTAGTTTCGTAAACAAAAGAATCTAAATTTGAGTAAGATCAAAGTGGGAGAGAATCGATAAAAATTGAACTATCTCCTTGTACTTTTTACGAATTTCTACTCAAGGTTCATTCACAAGACATTTGTTCAGTCAACGTAAGATGAGTTCACGAATTCCTCTGCCAACGACGAAAGTATTCATTGATCAGATGTTACTAGTCATAAAATCCGTAAGAAGAATGCTTTTGAGGAAAGTTGCTCTTACATCGCTGGAATTATTAGTTCTGGCAAATTTTTTGCGAAAAATTTGACAGAAATTTGATACAAATTCAATACAAATATCTGGTATCAACAATAATTTTATTTCTTGTGTATAATGAAAACAGGAAATAAGGTTTGTAAAAACCCAAACTATCCCACTTCATTTCCATGAAACAAATTTTATTTCTTTGTATGATGTTTTTGTATTCTAAGATATTGCTTTGGTAACAAAGAGCGCCATTTAGAAAAAAAATACATAGAATAATGAATTTACTACGAATTTTCAGTTAAATAAAGGAAAATTGGTTGTAAATTAAGAAATATTTCTGTAATCGCTAATGTGTTGTAAATGAAAACACTATGTGTACTCGAAGATTTCAACGGTTTTCTGCAAAATACCTTAGGGTAGTTACAAGTGGGCACTTCATATTTAGTTACTTCATAAACAAGATAATACCCCAGGTAGTACATTCATGTTCACACTTTTCTCAAAATATTCAGAGGGTGGATCGCAAATTATTATCACGGAAATTCTTTTTCTGGAAGGTTAGAGATATTCCTATTTATTTTAGGTGACAATCGCAACTAAATGATCTAAGTAGTTGACATAAATTTACCTAATAAATGAATTCATATGTAGTGTAAATGCGGCCTCTCCTGGCCATTTAATAGCTTAAATATGTAACACCACTCCATTAAAGTTTGTTCCACTGGTATGTTTTCAGCTGATGGTAATGCAGGGCTTTTAGTGTACAATTTTGGCGATAAAGTCTCTCTGCAACCCATTTCTCGTTTCCTGGCTGAATTTTTGCTTCTATCTGTTCACCATTTTTGCTATAATATGCATATTTAAAAAATTCTTAGCATCAGTCATTCTTTTTTAATTCAAACTACTTTAGTTTATTTGATGTTTTTATCGTTCTTTACTTCATTTATGAGGCAATATATACTCAAATATTAATATTTCAAGAGGTATTTTTATGAGCAAAAAACGTATATAAATTATTTTCCTAATTTTTAAAGAAATCAAAATTTATTATTTATACTCAGCAGTGAATTGAAATGCTGAAATGAATAGGTAAGGTGAATTTCATGACAGCCGTATTGTGCAGGTATCACAGGCTATCCGAGTATCGGAACGAATGCATGATGGCAAATCTTTCGCCATTGGCGTTAAATATTATTTAGTTTTTCACCGACCATTTATTGAATATTAGTGCATCTTATGTAGAATAGTTTGTTAAATTCTTTTCTGTATAAACAACGGAAATTTTGCATCGAAAATGAGTATTTTTTAAACCAATCGTAGCTTCATACTTCAATTAGGTTTTTTGTTCAGCGATACAATAATTTATTTGATTTATTGTTAGCAGTGAGAGCTGGTTGTTGAGTGCTGTGTAAAGTGTGTCCTGCTTATGTTTGTAACAAGCAAATAGTGGATAAAATTCATCAAAACCCATTATGAACGCCAAACATTTTGAAACTTTGAGTTCATCGCAAAAGAAATCGTCCTGCCGAAAAATACTATGAAATTGTTTTGTATGAGAAATTAAAAAAGAAAAAGAATTGTTTTAAATAATAATTTTTTTGGGAAATAATTTAATTTAATTAGAGGTAAGATATAAAAATAGTTCCTACAAATATTTTCTCAAATCTCTTTGTTTCAGTCCTAGAGTAGGATAATCTTTCGTAAATTCATTGTTTCGAAAAAATAAATATAGTGTTTTTCTCAACAAGACTCGAATTTCGACGAATTTTACATTTTCTACGTTTGAATCTCATCTTATATAAGCCTTCGTGTAACTCACTCATCTAGTAATCATAAGTGTTGGGTACCTTGTACTTGTTGTACAAGCTTGAAACTTGGTTCATCTTGTAGCTGGACAATGTCAATGAATGTTAAAATTCCTTATATTTGACAATGTTAATTTAAAAAGTACATTTTACGGTGATTGAATATTACGTTTATCATACAAATTATTGCTTATGTATGTGCCATGCAAACTTGTCAAAGCCGCTTTGAATTTTTGTTTACAAAAGTATTGTACGTCTAATGGCGGCGAACTGCAGCAGAATCGTATTGGGATGTTAATCAAAGAATAGCGTGCAAGTTATTTAAGGTTTAATGACTTGTTAAAAGTATTGAGAACTATAAGCGTTTCATTGTTTTGAGTCTTTCTGCAAAAATTAAGTGACATAAATCGTATCTTTGAAAACTAATTTGAAATGGAATCAATGACTAGTTCCAAAGCGTAATCGTAATCAAGTTTCATTCGTTGTAATAACATTTAATCATTAATGTGTTGTATGCATTTTTGTGAATGTTTGGCTAAGGTACGTATTTGTATTTTATTTACTTAGCAAATATGCATATTGTACACGTTTTCAATGTGTGTTTTTAAAAACATGTGATGCTTGGAAATGTACCTTTTTCCTAGATATGTATGATATAATTCAGATATAATTATTTAGCGCAAAAGAATTAAGCAAGAGGAATTGAATGAGTTCAATATGAATTGAAAACACTTTTTTAGAAAGACGCAATCTAGGATTTCAAACATTGGTGTTCACTGCTTCGTGTAGGAATTAATAGAGAATTGGTGTCAGGCTAAGGTAGAGAATAAAATTAACTCCTGTTGAAAGAATTTTAACCAAAACAAATCTGAATGCAGTTATGCCGTACCATGCATATTAATCTCACTTCTTATACACGTGAATATCTTCCTATAAAATAGGTATTTTGGAGTGTAGTAAATTGAGCCAGAAAAGAGCCAGTAAAAACTGAATGAGATTAATTTTCATAGAAAATTTGGAGTCATTTATAAAATTTTGGAGTCAAGTAAATTTACCATTGAAGAATTAAGCAAGAGGAGTCGAATGTGACCAATTAGAATTAAAGACGTTTATTGGAAAAGATACAATCTAGGTTTTCACTATTTTATGTCGGAATAACTAGATAATTGGTGTCAGGCTAAAGTAGAGTCTAAAATTAACCCGCGGGTAAAGAAACTGCTTAAAAACATATATGAAAGAAGTTATGCCCTCCAAAGTACATTAACCCCATTTTCTAAAAATGTAAATATCTTCTGTTATTTTACAAATTTTGAAGTTCAGAAAATATAGCAAAAAAGAATGAAACAAGAGGAAACGAGTGAGAGCATTTTGAATGAAAAACGAAAATTGGGAAGGACAATATCTAGAATTTTCAAAAAAAGTGTTGACTATTCTGTCACAGAATAACATGAAATATAGTGTCAGGTTTAAATGTAAATATCTTCAGTTATTTTGGAAATTTTGCAGCGCAGTAAATTTATAGAGAAAGAATTAAGTAATGAAAACTGAATGAGATTAATTTGAATAGAATATCATAAATGGGAAGGACACAAACTAAGATTTTCAACATGGAAGAACAAATCTGAAAGAAGGTATGCCCCCGAATGCATTTAAACATAACTTTTTATAAAGGTGAACATCCTCGTATTTATTAGGTATTTAGAATTGCAATAAAGTTAGCAAAGCACAATTTGATTTAAAAACTTTAATTGGGAAAGATACAATCTAGGATTTCAAACATAGGAGTTCACTATTATGTATCGGAATAACAATATAATTGGTGTCAGGCTACAGTACAGTGTCAAATTTTAAACCCATTTTCTATACATGTAAGTATCTCCGGTTATTTTAGAAATTTTGTGGTGCAGAAAATTCTGCAAAAAGGAATGAAACAAGACGAAATGGATGAGAGCAATTAGAATGGAAAACGAAAATTAGGAAGGAAAGAATCAAGGATTTCCAACAAAGGTGTTCACTATTTTGTTACACAATAACTTGAAAATTTGTGTCAAAACTAAAATACGAGTTCGAAATTTTTATTGCTACTATACGGTGCCGTCGAAACCTATTTCCTGCTTTTAGATAAAGTGTCACCGGACGCACTACGCGTTCAATGGACATCGCGGTGAATCATTTAAATATAGCAAAAGGTGTTTTTCCCCCTCTTGATGCTCTAGCACGGGCGCAGCCCGTTATGGGGTCTGGGGGTATTACCCCCAGCGAGCAAGGCGAGTCTTTTTAGTATTGTCAAACTGCAGGTTACTTGTAACGATTGGGAAACACTTTAGTCGTTTAATATAGTCAAACCGACATCCTATGGATCAGTTTTAGAAAATCTCAAACTCTCACCCTACCTTACAGATGATGGTTGGTTGGGGGTTGTTTTGAAAGACTGAATATTTTTTAACCCCCGCTTCCATTGCAAATTTAATTGAGATCGTTCACGAGAGATTAACCTTCTGTGATGTATAAAAGTGCTCGATAATACTGAAATTTTCTTCCGCCGACACACAAATGTGGTATCTCTAAAATATGAATGGTATCTCATAAATGTCTCCTGAGAGTCTCTAGTAAACGTAATTTTGGTATTGGGGCAAATCTTCACATGGATATTTGAAACTATACAGGTTATGGAAAAATGAAGTAAATGCACCTCTAATTATACCTCGCAATCTATAATTTTTACTAACTAAATTTATATACACATACATTGATGATAGGGTAGAGTTGAGTGATTATTGAGTTTGGGTGGACCGCCATCCACCCAGAGGGCTGACAATAGAATTTTTTTCATGATATAATCAAACATATTTTATCTTGAAGCGCGGAAATGTGAATTCTTATAAGATATTACAAGCGAATCACTGTCCCAATAGAAAACATTCTCTAAATGCTAAGATGTGAAACAAGCAAACATTTAGGGTATTCTTTTAGCTAAACCTCGAAATAGAAACACAAAATTAGAAGTGTCCAGAGTATTACGTATTCATTCTTTTAAAGATTGACAATATTTCTCCCAATGTGATATGGTGACAGTAGAGCTCGATCGAAAATATTTCTTACAACGTCTAATTTACTTATTTTAGAATTTCGGTCCGAGTTTGCGCTCTGTAATTGTCAAAAGGAAGAAAAACATTTATCGAGACCAGAATTGTTATTATCGTGAATGCAGTACTTTTACCAATGCCGCAGAATACACTTAAGGAATAAGTACCTTATTTGCAAGTTACGTACGTCTGCATCAGGCCAAATAATTTAATTATCATGATAATTTGGGAGGGAAAATCATAGCAAGTGTCAATAATACATTAACAACTTACATAGGAACACGATAGAAATGTTCTCATGATACTGACGCGAAGGGGAAGGTGACAATACTTTTCTTCACATTTTCCATGAACTATTTGTATATTTACTAAGTACTTAAAAAAGATTGTAAATATATTAATGAGTTCCAAACAATAATTCCTATTATACTGTATTTTAAATTGTACAATATCTAGCAATCATTGGTTTTTAGAAATCATAGAAAAGTTCTAGAAAAATAATGTACAATACTCTCGATCTTTTCATTAAACACTATGTAGTTGCAATGGCAGTAAAATATATTTACATTTGTGCAAAACAGTTAACTCCAATTATTCTCTATATTTATAAACTTCGAACATGTCTTTATTTTTAAGATTAAATGAAAAGGTTCGTATTATACCTAAATGTTTTAATTATATTGTGTTATTTTTTACTTCTTATTTTTTAACATTCTTCAATAATTTAGATTTCTTAAGGAGATTCTTAAATCTTTTTCGAAAAGTTTCCAACTCTTACTTTCTAGCCTATCGATATACGTAGCCATAGGAAGTAAAGTAGAGCCAATGAGCTCAGAATAATAAACCAGTTCTAGATAAAACCAGAGCGAAAGAAAATAACAGTACCGTACCAAAATAATAATTTTATAGGTAGTTAGAATAAAGAGTTCAGTGTAATAGGAAACGAAATTGGAAACGTTTTACAGTCGAGGAAAGAATTCTCTCATACAGTGCTCTCCATTAAAAATTCTTCCAGTTCAACTCATGATTCCAGAAGATAAATAAAATTTATGTTGTTCAATAATATTTTTAACTTATTATGCGGTCACTTGATTTTTTTCCAACGATAGAAATTGCTGAAGGTAAAATATATTGCATATTCTTACCTTTCAAATTGGCCCGATGTCAGAATTACTTCTAATAGGCAAATTATACGATGTAATTACTCCACTCATAAATAATTCGGATTTTGAGATCTTTTCCTAATTTGTTTTCACATTAACATATTTACGATCCATTGTGTGTCAAATGTAGAGTACAGAGAACGCAGGTTGGAACGCTTTTTTCAGAAAATATACAATAACAGGTCAACATCTCCGAGAAAAAAAAAGGTTTGTAAGTAGCTCACCAAAGTCGAAATAACAATAGTAATGTAGAGGTGTAATTTTATGAAAGAAACTAGTTTAGGATTCCGAGAAAAACAATTTGTGGTTGAAAAGTCTGCTTGTCAATGCTGCGTTACCCTTAAGGTTTCTGTACGATTCAGGTTTACGGTACACTAAGAAAAAGCGTTGAGTTTTCTTATGGTAACAAAATTATTAAGTTTTTCTGAATGATATGAAAAGATGGGTATGATTCCTCTCCGTGTTTTATAATGACGTATGAAGTCATCAGGAAATATTGTTACAGCTTTCAATTCTATACATTAATATGAATAAAAGTTTCATTACGTGTGTATAAACAGGCAATGAGACCATCGGCACAATTTTCTTTCGACGGATTATACCATAAATTTTACCCTTGGCTCAATTTAGTAATGTATAAGAAGCGCTAAATTATCCATCTATAGATTTCAAGTTTGATCTGCGGGTCATTTGTATTTTTTGCTAAGACTAAATTATAAAAGAAGATTTAACCAGCTCTTTCAAAAACTAGTGTTAAAGTTGTGTAGTGATGTAGACTTTCACGGCTAACTTGATTTTTACAATATGACGACGCGACGTAATACTCCAAAACAATTTTTAAATGTTGATAGAGTTGTGTTTTCTATTAAATACATTTCAGGATATTAATTGAAATTTTTCATTCAGCTTGGTGTTTTGTAACTAGATTTCTGTACCTCCTAACATTGCCTTAGCTATTGAAGAAGAAATTTAAATTTATGTGTCCTCATTTGTATGCATTGAACTTTTTGAAGTCTAATACTCAAACCTATTGACATTTATTTTTTATAATATTTACTCAAAAATAATTATACATTCCCTAGTCACTTAAAATTTAAAAAAATGTCCATTAATGAAAATATCTGTTTATTTATGCTAATATATCTACATTTTTTATATTCTTTTGTGAAACATCAATTCTTATACACTGTATCAATTGAACAAGAATTTTATGGTTGTAAACTCTGAAATTACTTATGGGTCAACCTTTTGTCAGACTTCTAGCTCTATTCCTGGTGCAGACATATACATGCTCATTGCATATCTCATCACTAATATTATATTAATGTTTACGGAAATATTTTTTTCTGAAAAAGAAGTATGAATTAACTGAGATGTATGTTTCCCTAGCGCAATGAGAAGTCAGCATTGTCAAAGTTTCTTTAAAATGTATAATATTTAGACCTGCACTTGTATGATACAATTCAATTCGTCTATGTTTTGAAGATTACAAGTGTTATTTCTCACATCGCTTCATGGTTATTTTCAAAGTTTCGACTTTAGTGTACACCAAGGAAGGAACGTATTCCAATAGTTAAGGTCTATCAAATTCTTTTAATCTATTTTCATAGTAATATGTCATTATCCGACATTTCCCTTCCTGATTGAGAACCTTACTCTAAGTCTTGAAATTATTTCAATGGAGTTTAGACACTTGTTCTCGTAGTCAAAAATAAAATTGAATTAACCATAAGTTCAGGAACTGTTTGTTCCACCTTCAAGAGAATTTTGAAATTTCTAGAAGGAGATGAAATTATTTACGTCTCAACATGCTGCAACGAGTCATTGTTTCATTCTTTTTGAACTTAAAATTCTATTAAATCGTTATACGTCACGAAATTTGAGGAGTACTTTTATTCGTGGTGAACGTTCGCAGGAGCACGTGTGACTAAAAAGTGAAGAAACAGATGTGAAATAAAAGAGTGCTACACGTAAAGAAATAAAAGTCAAAGACTTCTGGTATTAAAATGATAAAAATTTATTGCTTTATAATAATTTTTTATCACTTTTGTTGGTAATGTGAGTTGGTACTACTTTGAAGTTAATTTTTGTATTGATAAACCCAGAAGGTGGCTTAGAAACGTTTGCTTAGAACAAGTTGATATTTTTAAGTGGGACCATTTCTACGAAAAAGAAATTCTGTAAAAGTATTAAGTATTGTACGTCTCCTTAACCTATAGGATTAAAAACATATGCACACCAATCTCATAAAAGAATGATAATTAAATTCTTAAAGTTACGACATTAAGAGTTTAGAAACTTTCAGTTTATTTTAAAACAAATGTGAATAGATGTGCAATTCTACAGTCTTGATTATATCTGTCACTTGTGATTTATTCATTTAAATGCGAACTGTTTGCGTTATGGTAATATGTGTTTGTGTCTTTTTTGTTCGCTTTGAAATTCAAGCCCGCATCCCAATTGGAGTAGTAGTAGTGGTACGTGATGGACGTGGATATTTCGAAGGGAAGGGTAGCATTACGATACATGTATTAAGAGAGGGTTGTTGTGCGTGGTGCGCCTCAGGTGGCGATTGCGTGTATGTTTGTGGGAGAGCGTGGTAGTGGGACTGGTGCTGTCAGAGGGCCACAAGCGTAGCGCAGCCATCCATTTCACATACGACGACGACGAGTGGAAGGGAACAGTGCCACTTAATCGAGGACGTACCGCTGCTGTTGCACGCTCGCCCCAGGCGCACCGGGCACGCCACCGGGCACACCAGCGGCCGGCGCCAGCACGTGCTGTGTGTGAATATCCCTTGTCTCTCTGCTCTGCATTGCGTATCATTCGCGTGGGAATCACCGGAGCGCGCACACTCAGTGTCTCTTCGGACTCTTAATGAAGTCACAATATTGATTGTGAAAATTATTAATGTGGAAACACATCTATGATGAAACGGAACACATATTAATTAATTCTCAGCACATCTCATTGGTATGGATATGATGCCTGTTAACAATACATGGCGTGTTTATCCACGGCGCTGTTACACCATGAAACAATCCACGCTTTCATATAGAAAGTTCGCTTTCGTGTTCTGAATATCTCCACATGCGTTTTTGTCAAAAATATTAAAAATAAGAATAGTTTTTGAGATTCAGAGAAATATAACTAGTTCACCAATGACAGGGTTTTAGAACTTTATAGTAAAACATTGTGACATAAACATACTTTTAAAATGGTTTGTAATATATCTTACGGACTTTTTGACCAAAAATACTTCGTTAAAGAAACAAACACGTTGTATTCCCGTAGCATCTTGTAGTTCTGTAAATGTAAGTTGTTCAAAGTTGTGAAACCCAGTTTTTGGTCTCTATTTGAGAGATAAATATTTAAAATTATGATTGTTAATTGATGGTTTTATAGATAATTATAAATTGTTTCAATAATAACAATTCAATTATTGCATAAACAATTATCTCGATTCAAGAAGAGTTTGTGGCATCAACAGTTCTCATAATTCATTTTTGATGATACCTGGTAATCTCACGAAATTACTTTTCTAAAACAAGAGAACAATTGCATTTATATTTCAAGAATTTCTTATAGTTGTCATGAACAATAATTTATTTCAAGAACAGTTTTTATACAATACTAAAATATTGTTATCAAGCTTATTGTTATTAATCAAGTGATTTTTTTGTCAAAGAACATGGGGGACTATAAATTAATTTACTCTCCGAGGGCAAGAGAGAGTATCCTGTCAAATTTGATCAAGGGCACAAAGGCAGTAGTTGTTTCAATAGATATAAAAGAAGTTATTTAACAAATACATATATTTCTATTTCCAAAATAAATCACATTTATTAAAACCAATAAAAATTTGATATAAATAATAATAATTTCATTTACGTAAGTTTTTTGTTGTGTGTATATATATACCCAACGTATGACCTATTTTTATCCCTCTGGATGTTATATCCATTTATACCAGTAAAGCTGCATCCGAGAATGTTGAGAAGTAATCATGATGAAGTAGATATCTCACGAGCTCTCAGTGTGAGGACGTGAGACGTTCCGTAGCAAGGCTGTGGAGCCCAAAGGCATGTCTTGCTCTCGCAACAACCCTTCCCATCCATCTCCACACTCAAATACGCTTTCTACTCCGCCTCACTCACACACGGATGCACCGGAGAGGGTTGTCTGACCGCGGGCGGTACTGAAATATTTGCAACGTACTGACCGAATCGACCAGAATCCAACCGTCCAAGTTCGCCGTATTGACGTAAATAATCTGGGTGTGGCAGGTAGAGATGACATGATAGAACAGAATTCAAAATACAGAGTTCTGGCAGAGCATGGAATGTTTGCTAACTGTTGTAATTATCACACGAATGTTCTCGGTTCACGATTGACACAGTTGTAACCGCAAATGAGCAAATTAACTAGTCATTCGAGTTACTCAAGTTGTTCTGTAAGTGAACATGAAATGCATTTATGATGAAAGCACCCTTTCGAAAACGATTTCATACTAGACATTATTTCAAAATACGACCAAAAACCAAACAAAAACTTCGTAATTTTACTTTATAGAGGTAATTTACTCGTAGTGAAACTGATAAACTTATTTTCAGACTACTAGATGAGTTGAGGAAAAATTACACGTGTTCCTATCTTACACTGTTCACTGCCAATTATCCTTACCTAAGTAATCTAGAATGAGAAAAAACGTTTACTGGAACTAGATAATTTGCAAGAGATTTGTAGTTATTCGTTTTATATTTTCACTACTCTTTTAAGAATTTCTTTGTAATTTCAGTATCTAATGTAACGATACAGGATAAGCATAAGGAAAGAAAAAAGTGGGAATGCCTAATCTCACATGCACATTTTCTGATACCTACTTTCTTTTTCTACTCTCGGATTTTGAAATAGTATGAATATCTCAGAATAAGTTCAGAAATCGTGCATTACCCCCTCTCTCATAAATTGTATGAGGATGATTTGGGTCGTCGATACTTTGACTGTCATTAATTGTACTAATTTATAATGTTAAATTGATCGTAATGTTTCTACTTTACCCTACATAATAAAATAGTTTTTCATCATTTACCACACTACCTAGTTTCATGTTTTAATTTTTATTGAGTAAAAATGTGTCTGTCCGCATCGCACCCGCACTGTAGAAAAGAAATGAGTGTTGCATAAACAATCAGGAGAGTGTACAGAGTGCGTGACCAGAATTTGTAAACGAAAAAGAAACAAAAATTATTACTTCTCATTGTCGTGACTTCCCTTCCAGATCCGTCGAGCGGTTGCCGGCCTGGACGGGTGTCGACACAGTTTAGAGAAAAGAAGTGAAGGAAAGGAGATGGCGGTTCGTTCGAGAGAAACCCCAGATGCGAGAAAGGTATTTTAATACTCACGTCGTGGTAGACCTGGGCGGTTCAGCGGAGGTTCGCGGGGTCAGATGGTGCGGAGCCATGGCAGTTGGTGAAGTAGCCAGTCGATGGTGTGACCGCAACGTATTTGGGCCGGCCCATGGCATGAAGGTCTTATTCTGGCGTGGACTGTAACCGATCCTCCGACCAGCGGAATAAGAGTGCTCCAGCCATCGAGAACGAGCCGACGTACGAGCGTGCGTATGTACGCGAGCGTATGCGAGTCTATCGAGCGAGAGCGAGCCTTCTCCGGGCCCTGTATTTATATGAAACTAGTAACTATGTCAAGCGACCGACTGACCCCCTTCTTCGCTTAGACGCGCCAGACTGACCCAGTTAACAAATACCATGTGCCCGTCACGACATCATGTTCCGAAGACGATGAAGCTGTATCTTTCTTGTGATGAGGATTTCTCGGTGCTAATCTCAACCATTCGATCGGCATGAAGAGTTTTTTTTAATCTATTGTGTGTCATAAAAAACTGTTTGGAACACGCACTTCAAATTTGGTGTCCAAATACATTTAGGTCATGCTCATCTTGGGCATTAGGTTTTTGCAGCAACTCATTCGGAGAGAGATGAGTGAGGGGAGGTAGAACCTATTTGATCGGATAGGGTGATAATTCAAACTTTGGTGAAATGAGTTGCTTTTACCTTCTCCCATCAAATGAATTGGTTTTTATTCAAACTATTTTGAATGAGGAAAGTACAAATGTTAGAAACGGGTTGACTCGTTTGATGAGATAGATAGAAAGGGATTACTTCTAACGGTGGGCAAAACTTAAACTGGGTTGCTCAATCACAACTAAATTCTCCTGAGCCATTTTAGAACATATGAATAACATACCACAGGATAGAGGAAAGGAAATTTGGGTTGGGGTGGTATTAGAGAATGTACAATTATTTAACTTGAATTCTCGAACAGGTTTAATTGAGTCTTTCAAAAGAGAAAATCCCTCCTTGACATGAAAATGATTTTGTGCACGTTTAATGCGAAAATTTCACCCCTTCGCGCACCTCGCGAAAGAGATGGGAGCGAATTCTCCCATTTAAAAAGACTCGAGTAAACATGTGGAGGTATCTTCACACAAAAGTTCACATTGATACATTTTGATAGTTAGGTGACAGTGATACAGTGAGGTAAACTAGTGCGAACATCTCTACTTGCAATTCGCAACGTATATTTTTACTTATCTGAAGGAAACCTTTTGGGAAGTAATAGCTCCGAAATTTAATAATTACCACGAAAATTTCCATTCAACACTTCAGTCTGTCACCTTAAATAACTTCAGAAGTCCTCCGACAGTTAAACTTTAGATTGAAATAATTATCTAAGTGTAAAAACAATTACTCGAATATATTTACTCCAATTAATCATAAAGGTATTTCACAATACTGATATTATGCATAAATTATTCATCATGACGCTTAAAGGCAACTTTTTATGATATAAATGTTGTGTATGGTTTCTGTGTTTTTGCTTCATTGATTTTTCTCTGCTGTTGCTATGTATTAAATAATTTCATTTACGTTACTAGGATACTGTACTATTATGCATCACTTGACGAAGGCGCAAACCACTGAAAAAACTTTATGACTGGAATATACTTTTAATCTGAATAAAGGTTGTTTGAGTGAAAAATTTAATAATTTATGACAAGATATTCAAGAAAGTACGGAATTCATTTTCCATGAAGAATTATCGTTTGTGGAGAGAGAGGTATCAGCCAAAACAGCAGGATGGTTTGAACTGCCGTGTACAGAGAAGAACCTTGCGGCATGACCTCCACTTCCATCTCATAAGCATTACTTGTGCTCTGATTCGGACGATAAGGATTAGTCCTGTGAACGGCGCGGCGCGGTGGCGGTTGCTCACCATTCACAAAGTGGCCATCTAGCCAACCATTAAGTCGCGCTGCCAGCGGGTGCACGTGGCTCTTCAGCCGAGTCATGAGTCGCTGACGGCGGGAACGGCGGGCAGCGGTAGTACCGGCGGGCAGCGGTAGTAGGAGCGAGCGACCACACACGACCAAGCCTTGGAACGCCGCCGCGCCGCATCGCTCGATGCACCCGACAGTACCCGCCTCCACTGCCATCGTTCTCTGGTCCTCATTTCGCATTGCATGCGGATTCTCTCGCCGTTAATGTCGGTGCGTCTTTCACGCGATTCCAACATCTCTCTCGTATAAATGGCCAGATATTCGCGGAGTAATCTTTCATTTCTGATCAATGGGAGGAGTAGGTTCACGTTAGATGAAACAGAGGTATATTATTAGTACAACTCTATAATTTGGATGATTGATGCGATGAAAAGATAAAATATATAGCATTTTTAAAGGAGTAATTCTCTTTACATGCATCTATAATTCTCATACATTCTAATATTCTTAATTTGGAAACATTAATATTCATTAGTTTCTTTTTTGACATTTACATTTTTCTCACAATCTTCGTCTTCGTAACTTATCTTCTTACTTTTAATCTTCTCCCGTTTAAAATTTTGACCTTTGCTGTAATTAACATCGTATTTAGATGTCCATCTTTGATATATACTTAGTATATTTGTGTTTATTATGTAATTGCTCAGAAGTGATTAGAGTTCCATTCGCAGATAATACAAAGAATTATTTACGATTATTTTCGGAATCTATATATTAATGTTATCTAAATAGTAATACGTTTAATAATAAATTCATTTAAGTCAAATGTATTCCATTGCACTCAACTCATAACTAAATGGTATACACAATGAAAAATATTGAAAAATTATTACGTAATAAAACGCATTTTAAAAGTACACTTCCACACTCATAGAATCATTTGTTGCGATTATATAACCTCACAATGAATATGGTTAGAATATACCGGTTGATTCAGAATTCCTATTACACTGTCGTAGAGAGGACTCAGAACAGCAATATTTGGTAATAAACCCTTGCCCGAAAATGCGCCGTTTGTAAGATAAACGACTTTGAACGATGGAACGCAATACACATTGACAGAGGACGGTGTCTCGTGATATCTTGTGTGACATCCTGTCACGTGTCATCAGAGAACAATCCAATGAATTGTTGCGCTTGTACATCAGTTGTCACTGAGCAATCGAGAAAGACGGCGCATTACATAATGGCGGAGTACACGTTTTCCGAGTACACCAACATTTTGCTCATCTACGGCGAAAGTAGACGAAATGGTCGAATAGCACAACGCCTTCCGGATCGTGTCCGTCCATCACATGCCAGTTTTGCAAGATTGGAACAACGGATTCAGGAAACCGGCACTTTCAAGGCTCATAGAATTACCCTGTATATCATAATAAGCAATTAGTAAATAACACCATTATGCATAACACCATTACAAAAATGTTCAAGTCAATAATGTTACAAACCACTAGGTTGTAAGAAATTGTTAATAACAATTACTATATTGTTAATAACTATTTGTTTCTATTTATTGTTATTTATAATGTTTCTCTATACTAGCATTTCAAACCACCGCCAGTCGAGTGTTGACCCATATCGTTCATGCAGTCGATGTACTCGACATATCGATATATATCGATATCTTACATAATCGATGATGGAACCTTCTAGAAGCTTCTATGCTTCGAGCTCCATGGAACATTACCTAGGCTCACTGACCAGCTGCAAGACAC
>NNCF01126969.1:202921-215211 GCA_002313205.1 Laupala kohalensis
GAAAACTAGAAGTGATTCGACCCATGGGATCGAAAAAACTGTGAATTGCGTAAATGTGAAATGTTTAGTCGATGTTTACGTAATACATATAATACGGAAACAGGTTGTTAAATGGTTGGAAACAGGTTGTGGAATGGTTGGAAATAGGTCTGTTCCATTACATGATACCAGAGATGAGTAAAATAAAATCTGTGAAGATTTGGATCTATTTATCTGGTAATTATGGACAAAATTAATATAAATGTGATTATATATAAGATGGTGGTGAAACAAAAATGAAGAAAAGGAAGGTATGGAATGCTTTTAAATTTTAATAGTGTGCAAACTACTATTTAGAAGATGATTTTCATACACAACTGCATTAAAATGCTAGTGAGTTAAAATTTAATAAGAGCGCTTAGTTTCGTAGATTGCAAAAACGGCCATAGAAGTTGTATAATGATATTATGGAGTACTGCGTATTTATTGCTATGTATTGGATATAGAAGTGAACAAGTATTCCACAAGGATGAAAGTTGATACAGAATTCCAAAGTTTGGAACGGATAGGAGGTAGGAAACACCTTTTGCAAAAAAGTGGTAGAGTTTAGGGGAAGAAAGAAACCAAAAAAAAACTACTTACAAAGGTGAATCTACGAAATGAGATTCCTAAAGAGGTAAGAACACCTACAGGGTCACCAACAAAGTACAGCCTTAAGTGCAGCACAGTCATCGCAAGATTTGGCAACGCCTACATCAAGAGTGAGTAGAGGAATGAGGAAAGGAGTAGTTATGGCTAAAATACTGGAAACAGAGATACAAGGAGTAGAAATGATGCAGCTACGTGGACGAATAGAGCAGTTAAATGAGATATTCAATGGAGACAATTTCAAAAGATTAACTGTAAATTTGCAAACAGCAATCATTGATGGATTATCTGAATTATGTAGAACAATAGTGCGTTTATTGATGAAAAATGGTAGTTATAGGAAATATGAAAAAGGAAGATTATCAGCAAATACTGCAATAAAGAGAATTAGGGAAAATAAAGTTGAGGAAGAATACTAGAGGGCTCAGAAAGGCAAATAGCATCGCTAGAAACAGAGACAGCAGAGCATGAGGGAAGTCTATATGCAATAGATAAGGAAGTACATGGAAGGAATGTGGGGATGCGACTAGTGGAAATGTAGTAAGATATTCGAAGATTAATTAAGGAGCAAGGTGAGGAACAGATAAACATTTTAGATACAAGGATAAATTATTTACAAAATAGAATTCATCGCATACTACAGAATGGATAAGAAAAAGATTGCCAGGAGCTACAGAAAGGGACCACGGAAATAAAAGAAGAGTTGGAAAACGAAAACGAGTGAATAATGCTACAATGGAAGCACAACAAGAATTTGAAACAGTTTGAATTTGCAAAAAAAACCTCGCCACTCATTTGTACATAAGGAATATTTGTAAATAAAGCGCCCTATTGAAATTGAAATTGAAAATTGATTGTGAAAAGAGAGACAAACAGTGGGATGACATACAACGAAAAATCGGAGAAAGTATGCAGAGAGAAACATATGCGCAGGTGGTAACGGGAAGTATACCCCAAAAAATTAGATGTGGAGCAATACTAATACGAAACAAAGAGGACAGTGAAATGGGTGTGGTAGATGGACTGCGTATGCGTCTCGCATAACAGAAGGCGTATGTAAAAATAAATACAATACGATGGAGGCAGAAAGTAGAGGTAGAACTTTTAATGCTTAATAGAGAGGAAAAGCACAGAGTAATGAATATATTGAGTATGAATGAGGCAATATAATTAAAAGATTTTGCACGACGACAACCCCGAATTAAAATTTATGGATGGTGTCAAGAAAGGAGAGAAAGAAAAAGAATTTATAACATTATTGGCAGAAAGAAACCTGACAGAAAAAGAAGATCATGAAGCATTCATCAAGCATGCGCGAATATTATGTAGCGAAAAATGCAAGTCAACACAATTAGAAAATTAGGTTCTAGAAATACCAGGAGAAGTACGTAGAAGATTGCTCAAATATGAACGTGCATATGGAGAATTAATAAATTATCGCATACAAGAAGATCTCCAGCCTTTTCGTTGTTATCGTTGCTTAAAATATGGCCACATTGCTCGCACGTGAGAAAGAAGAATATTGTGGTGATCAAGGATATCAGTACATAAATTGCCAAAAAAAAACAAAAAAAAACAGGAAGAACAAAAATGTATTAACTGAATAAGGAAGAATATGTCAGCAAGACATGGAGTTCAGGATCGAATATGCCCGGAATACTTATCTGCGAAGAGGATATTAGAGCAAACAATAAATTATGAATCTTAAAATCATACAGCAGAATTTACAGAGGGGACATGCAAAAACAGCAGAACTGGGACTTTACATGGAAAAACATGATATAGACCTGGCTTGTGTGCAAGAACCATTAAATGCATATGAAAAACCAAAATATGTACCATTACGATATAGAGTTGTACATGCACAAAATTCATGGTCAGCAATATTAACAAGAAATAAAGGTGCACAAATTATAGAAATAGTTCAACTAACAGGATATCATCATTGTAATGTAGTGCTACTTTGACTCCAGTGTTAAGTGAAAAAAACTGTAATTTCAATGTTAATATGTATATTGCCTAAGTTGAAAATACTTTCCTCGTCAAGAAGTGATTGCTTAAAGGAAACGGATCTATTTTGAAATGTGAACGGGACGCTTCTGTACCCTTCGGGTGACGCATGTTAAGGAACTGCATATTTGTTTTGAAAGTGAAAGTGTTTCTTCGCTCGCCTGAGCGTCGGTAAATCTATGTTTGTAAACAAGGGGGTTGCGTTGCTGGCCTGAGCGTCTAGGAACAAACAAAGGGCGCATGGGTAGATCACGTGACTGTCACTATATAAGAGGATGCTTCATGATGCCTCGGGGTCTCACATGGTAGAGTGGCGAGTCCAGGCGTATGCCAAAAATTCCAGGGTGATCGCAGAGAAGCCTGAGGGTTTCTGAGAAACCATGTTGTTGGTTTTGTAGAGTCGCTGAGGTATTGAGTGATATTTACTTCATTATCATTATTTGTAGAGTCGCTGAGGTGACTTGAGTTGACTGCTTTATTGAAAGCATTAGTATTTTGTATGATATTTGAAGTTTAATTCATAGTCAAAGTGATATTAGTATATTATTGGATATTTGTGTCCATTTCATCACTTCACTTGATTTTTGTTTGAATTTCAATTGAACTTCGTTCTACAGAACAGGCAACCTTTTTATTCAATTAAATTTTTTTATTATTGTTTAATTGCGTGTTTGGTTTTCCCCGTGGACACGGGGTGGTGGCAGCGGTACCTTTACGTGCAACTTAGCGAATGTAAGTCGCTTCGTTGCGTTTCGGTGGTTACAACTTGGTTACAATCATGAAGTAATAATATACAACATAGGGAAAACATTTAGTAATTGTGAAGATGTATGGCACATTTTCAAACAGCATAGATGCGGATATAAATGTTTTAACAGGTTTTATAAGAAAATTTTCTCACAAATATATTTTATTATGTTTGGATGCAAATGCGCGATCTCGCCCATGGGGGGATAGGACAACCAACAAACGGGGTAGAAAATTTGAGAAATTTATAATGATGGATAATTTAATAGTGCAAAAAGAATTTGGGGGAAAGTACGTTCATAGGGGAAAGAGTATATTAGTTATTGATTTGACAATAACGAATACTTGGAAGCATCATACGATGACGACTTGGAAATTAACACCTGGGGTTGAAAGTGATCACGCGGCTCTGGAAATGATTAACACAGAAAACATAAATATAGTGCAGGAAGTTACATATGCCGCAGGAATATGTATAAATTGGAGTAAATTGGATAAATCAAGATAACAATGGAGCCAACAGTCAGCAGAAGCGCTAACAGAACGTGACATAAATAAGGAAATAGATAATATACAACTAAACATCTTGACAGGATGTGTGGAAGAAAGGAAAGGGTAATATGAAAAACGAGGACAAATATGGTGGACGAAAGAGCAGACAAAACAGAAAAGGACTAGAAAACAAAAGTAAACGGCAACTTCTGAGGAAGCTGCGAAAGCGTAAAGATGAATTGTAAAAATATACAATTGCACGAATAGAGTTTAAGATCAGCGTAATACAGACAAAGAANAGAAAACAAAAGTAAACGGCAACTTATGAGGAAGCTGCGAAAGCGTAAAGATGAATTGTAAAAATATACAATTGCACGAATAGAGTTTAAGATCAGCGTAATACAGACAAAGAAAAAAGATTGGGCGCAGTATGTGACACCGATGCTACAATGTTCCTGTTTGAGATTTCCATATAGAATAGCAGGAGGTAAACTACACACAAAACGAATACTGAAGAGTTTATGTATCCATGGTGAAGAACAGTATACACGGACGGATGCAGGAACCAGATTATTAAAAGAACTATTTCCGCAACAACTATACATAGGTTTCCCGAAAATAGAAATAAAAGGTGAAGATATCCAGTACTTCACAAAGGAAGTGTTAGAAGAAATAATCTCAAAATCGAAACCTAAGATATGTCCTGGATATGATAATATACGGCATGAGATGGTACAGCAAGTATACAAAGAAATAAACGACCGCCTTCTGTAAGTAATCAACAACTGCGTACGTTAAGGATATTTTCCAGCGGCATGGAAGATTGCAGAGCTGAAGTTGTTCTTAATACCTAGACGACATCCGCAATATTGTAACCATATAAATATTGTAAATCATATAAATATATGATCGTTGGATATATCAGCAAGTACATGGAGGACAAGGAAAAATTTAATAATAGACAATATGGATTTAGGATTCGCAGAGGAACAGATGATGCACAAGCCTGTTTACTAAGTGATATAACACAAAGAGAGAAGAAGTATTGTCTACGGGTTTTTTTATAGATGTTGAAGAAGCCTTTGATAATGCTAATTGGGAGATATTTGTTCAAATAATGGCGGAAAAAGGTACACAAGCTTACTTACAAAGAATATTACACTCTTATCTACAAGATAGGTATTGTTTACTAAGAATCGGAGGTGAACAGATCATACTTAGAGCAACAGGGGGGTGTTCACAAAGCTCAGCGACGGGACTTTTGTATTGGAACATAATAATAAACAAAATATTAGACACACTACAAGAACAATCGATCAAATTCATGGCATACACAGATGATCTCACGTTTATAATTGGCGAAACAGTAGAAACGTTATACAGAATGAGGAATGCAAGTGGTGAAAATAGTAAAGAACATGTTTACACATAATAAATTAAAACATTCAGTGGCAAAAAACTAGAGTAATGTGGTTTGGCCATAGCTGCAAGAATAGACGAAATCCATGTATCAAATTACACGGAGACAAAATAAAATTTGTAGCAACGCATACATTTTCAGGACTCATTTTGAATAAAAAATTACAGTTTTTAAAACATATTGACTATGTGGCAGAAAAGGCAAAACAATTTTATTATGGAACGATTCGTGTAGGAATAAAAAAAATATAATATTGATCTGGAAGATAAAATAGTGTTATACAAGGCAACTGTTCGACTTATGTTAACATATGGCTTGTTCTCGTGGGGATACAGGGTTGCTACGGGTTATGTAGAAAGAAAAGTGAATTCTATATAACGAACATGTCTCCTTTCAATTGGCGGAGCATATCGGACATTATCTCGGGAAGCACTGGAAGTTATCTATGGTGTGATGCCACTGGATTTGTAAATAGTTAAATTACAATAAATACAAAAACAAGTATGTCGGAGAAGATCTCTGGTTGCTTCGCAAGTCTCAGCATGTAGGCTTGCTTCGCAGTAAGATTTCCTCCTCTCCAAAATAAAATACTTAAAGGTTCAATTGGAACAAGATTTATTCTATCGTCGTAATGTTGAACAATGAACGACACCAGACGGCGAAAACCAGCGTAGAAAGTTCAGTGCGAAATTGTACGTGTAACTCACGACTGATTTCTGGCGAGTCGGTGGTCGGAGATGTCGTGCTGTGTCTTGGAATTGTAGAATAGGTTTCTGGTTGTCGATGATCCAGGTTCTTGGACATAGGATTTTTCAGCGGAGCTGGGGCTTCTCGTAGGAGGTCGCGACGTGACCTCGAGGAAAATCGTCAGCGTAATAATAACTTAGAGTTATTTCGTGGAGCGAGCTGGGCTTGGTGTTGAGGTAATCGGATATCGTTGTGCTCTGCTCAAGAGTTTTCAGCGTAATCAGCTGGAGTTCTTGTTCGAGGTAAACGGGCGACGATGCTACCACGACCAACGTTCCCAGCGTAATCTCATGTAATCTGCTGGAGTCCTTGTTCGAGGTAATCGGGCGGCGATGTGACCTCGACCGATGCGAAGACTCAAGTAATCAAAATTCGTTGCTACGGTACGGGCCGTAACACTATGTCGAGGTTCGTTATCAAGGAGTCATCAAGGTGGGCCTCAAGGAGTCTCCCGTTATTCATAATGTTAGGATTCTTTGGCGTCGTATGTTGACTCTCTTGTACAAAGAGTGATGGCATCATGGAAACCAGTTAACAACATGTGGGAAGTTTCAGTATATGTAGGATTGTGTCCCTACAAGTAGATGGAAAGGAAATTTTCACAAATTATAGTACACGCATGGCAAATACGATGGAGGAAAACACTAAATGGGCAAGTAACCTTCAAATACATTCCAGAAAATCGAAAATGGTTTCGACTTAATTCATATAAATAAATTTATTGTCAAAAAAGCAGTACAAACTGCGTATGATCACGTGGAGGACAATAAACCAATTTGTATTCGAATTCATCATGACAGCTTTAATAGCTTTCTTTTAAAGAGAGGAATACTGGAAGAAAAGATATGCATTTGTGGAAACAAAGAAGAAATCAGAGAACATTAGATGTGGGACTGTGAATGGTATGGAGAAGAAGGAGCAAGATGTATTAAGGAAATGAAAAGGTTGGGAGTATTTGGTACTGAGGATAAATTCACATGGATAGACACAAAAGAAAAGAACGAAGCATTTCAAGATTACGTGACACAGATGGGTATAGTGAGAGATGAGTTAAAAAGAGAAAGAGAAGGATACTAGATTAGTTTGGGAAAAAAAAGAAAAAGGGAAGATTATTTTTATTATCATCATTATTATTGTTACTTTTTGAAGATATGAAAATTTGTAATTAAGTTAATTTGTACTAGATATGTAAGTAATTCTTGTAACATGAATACTTGTAAAAGGACCTTGTAGTGAGAGTCAGAAGATAAGGCGGTCTAAGGAACCATCATTAAAAAAATGAAAAAAGAAGATGACAATTAAAATTTAATTCCTCAGTATTTCGTCATTCATCATTTCACAAATTTAGTTTTATTCGAAAAGCATTGATTCTATTTGTTTATTTATGGCACACATGATGATGATGGAATAGTATGTGAATCGAAAAAGAAACACATGTTTATAGATTTCCCCTATATTAGAATAGACCATAGAACAATTTTCTTTGTTATAATCAAAACTTGACTTCTAAAATAATTGGTATTTGTTATGTCCGAATTTATATTCTTAAATGAAATATACAACATAACAATTCCATGGAAATGTACCTTCAATAAAAATATTTGAACAATAATGTATGTTAGTCACTCGAAATTCTCCAACAAATAGGACAGTAATATTTTTCTACGGTATAAACCTGTAACAATCATATCATTTAATTTGCGATTAAGTGTGACTCATGACATATTCATTCTCTGTGAAACTCATTGATCCGATAAAATTGTTTGTGGCTGGGTTTGTGTTATCTGCAAAGACGAAAATCTATGTCAATAGTTGCGTTACCTGGATGCCATCCCTCCATGTACATGTCCCCTGAAATAAAAACGGACGCAGAACACCGCAAACCAAACCAATACCTGAAACCACAGGGAGGAGTGGCATGTATAAATCATAGTACGAATCGAGCACTATTTCTAGGAGCTTCTACCAGTATAGGATGGTCACCACATACGCAAACTCCTATGTATTTAGAGTACATTTATATAATGTTTAAAAATATTCATAATGATATTAAAATGTACGAAAATAAAATACTATATTTCCCCCCTCAGATTTATATTTTTTTGATCATTTTGCAAATCACATGTTATCTGCCTTTCCGTTCTTCGCACAGTTAAGTTAATACTTTAAAATACAACTAATATTAGCAAGAAAATCATTTACAAGAAACTTATGAAATTGACAAACTACGAAATATTTTTCGGAGATAATCGTACATATTTTTTATTATAACCGCACCCATTCAGTTTATCACTATTGTATAAGACGAAAACTTAAACATTATTTGCACGGAAAATTTTAAAAGGCTAAATTAATTGCCTTCCACGTTATAATACTTCTTTTCTGATTTCAACTGTACCATTGTGGACGCTCGAAACACGTTACTAAATGTAACTACTATTACGAAAAAAATATTCCAATTTATTTTTCTGGAAAATTTCTGGATAAGAGAAATGAATAAGTTGCATAATATGTTCGCTCGATTGCCGTAGACAACTTGAATATATACAAAACTCAAATTGTAATAAATATTCAAAATAAAGTTATAGTTAATAATACAACTGAATGAATAGTTTTCACGGACCTTGAGGTCAGGTGGCGACACGCCTAATCATTAAGTTAAATTCACAGATTTGATGAAACGGTTCTCTGCCACATAGTTAAAATACATATAAAGTAAATTTCATGTGTGTAAAAAAGTGTTTTGCCGGTGCAAAAAGATATTTACACTGGTATAAATAACTTTCCTTTTTGTTCACGAAAACATACTATTTCTAAGGGGTTTGAACCGTTAATGATATAATAATAATAATAATGCCAGACTCACTCAGAATCAATTGACCACATGCCTTCAACTAGCTCAGCATGAATACATAAAGAGACATAACAAGGTATGTAATTACATTCACTGGAAGACGTGCAGAGATCTAAGTTTGCCAACCTCGCAAGTTTGGTATAAACACTAGCCAAGGAAAGTAACAACCACAGAGGAAATCACGATACTGTTCAATTAAGATATCCACACCGACAGATGCATCCCTGCAATAACCCGAAATTGTAATTAAAGACCTGAAAAAACAGAACATGCTTGCTGATTGATGTGTGAGTGCCAATTAACGAGAAATTAGTACAGAAGCAGAAGAGCTGCTGAAATACAAAGATTTGGATATCGTCTACAAGGATGTGAAAAGTTAAAACAAAGATTAACCCTGTCATTGTACATACACTCATTTGGTGCGCTATCTGTAAATTTAAAGAAGCATTTTAATTCCATCCCAGGCAAATCAAGAGAATGGAAAATACAAGAGATCGCTCTTTTTCACACAGTCAATTTTTTAAGAAAGTGGATCTAATCCTTTAGATTTTTTTAATTTTTTTTTGTGGGGCTTTAGGGCTCGTCAACATCGAGGTCATTAGAGCCCAGAAAAAGAGCGGGTAGCAACCTGGGATTATAAATTTGAACAAGATAGAATACCTTTAGAGTTGTGAAGTAAACATCACTATATCAAAATAATAATAATAATAATAATAATAATAATAATAGTGCAATAAATATCGCGATTNTAAAAATCGCGTTTTTATTGGAGGAAAAAATTTAAATAATTGAACTGAAAAATTCGAAAATCGATTATAATCGCGTGGAAGTAGTTCACCTTTCCGCATTTTCCAAACTTCAAATCAGCTTTATGGTTTCTCTTGAATCTTCTTCCCTTGTCTTAGTAATAAATCTGGGATCTTTAAATATAATAAGTGTATACTGTTCATTGGAATATACTTACGTTTTGCGGATCGACATATAAAATATTTTCTATTTATTATGAGTGCCATAAACGAGAATGAAGTTATTAAACAATTATAATCAAGACAATAAGTATTAAAATGAAGAATTATATAAATAAAATATCTAATGGAAATACAAAATATGATGATTGTAAAATTTAATTTCCTTTAATAATTCAGATTTTTATTTTGATAATTTTATAGGAATTATATTTTTAGTTAGTTACAGAACAGATAACACTACAAGGAAAATAAAATAATAATCTGACTGTTAAAAATAAGAACCAAATGTTTTAGAATTGCATTGTGAAGTGATTAATGAATATAGTGCCAAAAGCATAAAACAGAAATTGAAAAAATTATTAGATATTCGTATGATACCTGTGATCCAGTTGAATAACTTTTTTTTTAAAATTTGTAACAGCTCGCGCGGATGTGATACTATTGTCGAATATTCCCTCTGACACTGTGCGTAAGGGAATCCGTTCGGTATGAAATGTCCATGAGAGAGATGGTATGCTCGTTGGCTCGTGGATAGCCATCGCGATATACTGGTCCACCGAACAAGGAATGTACTTCTAAAAGTTTCACTTGTAAAGAATTCGCCTCTCTCCTGCAAACAAACGCGATAACATCGTTGAAAAGTTGGTCGTGCAGCAGGAGTGAGTTCACAAAAAATGGAACGCGATATTTTGTAGAGGACGAGCTCACTTTCTTTCTACTTTGGGGGGATCTGTTTACGACTTGGGTCTTTACTTGTTGATGTCATATGGTTTTTCATTTAGAATTCTAGAAAGTTTTCATTGCGCAAAATCGTAATTATTATCGATATAATTCCCTCGTATAATTACGTCATGGGTGTAAGTAATATGACTTAAAATTCAATTCTTAGTTCAAATATTGTATCATAGGTTATCGTAGATATTCCTAAATCTCCTTTACATTGGTTGTGAATAGAATAGAAACTAAAATATATGTATAAAAAATATTTGAAGGAATCCCGTATATTTAAACTCACATCTTCCGAGTGCCTACTCGTGGAGGAGTGTTTGCAACGCCAACAGCCAGGTGGATGTTGCGTACGGACTTGGTAGTCGAGGCGGGTGGTGCAGTGGATAGCACACCGACGGCCAGAGCAGGAACTCCCAGGTTCGAGTCCCGGTCCGCCGCAATTTTCACCTGGCTGTTGACGTTGCGAATACCGTATACGTTTGTGTTTGGCTGCATTTGTCTGTTACGCTTTGTGTTCTTATCCCTGTGCAGAGCTGATAACATCTGTTATTCTCTTTGTACTTCACAAAACTTAAAAGTGATAGCATAGTTTGCTGTTGTTCCGAATTAAGGAAAATCTTTGTCATTTACCTGGAATTGAGAATTGATGAGATCTGTGCTTTTGTCACGCATTGCCTCATAAACATACCGATAAAGAGGAGACTTATTAGGGTGGATGGTACATAAAACATATATGACGAGTTCCGATCTTAGTAAAAACTTTTCAAATAACTGGAGTACTAAAAATGAATATAGGACAGATGAAAAGAAATATTCCTCAGCAAACAATATCAGTTTTTTCAAGAAACAACATAACTTTGTTAGAATGTACTTCGAATTTTCTTAGAATTTGCAATGCGACACATATGAAAGCTTACATAAGTATGTTATTTATGTAAATTTCTGTAAGTACATTCAAAACATACTCTCTTGGACCATCTTTTTAACTAATACTGAGACTATCGTTGCTGATAAACACAAGGTAATCCTACTGATTTAAGAGACCTATAATTTACGCATATCGTTCCCCTTTATAATCGGTGAAAATTCGAATTCGTTTTCACTGAAATATTACAAATCTCAGTACCAGAACAAGCTTCTCGATGAAAATATCTGGATTATGCCACCTCTTAGCATTCAGCAGTGCAATCTGCAGGTGATATGTCACAGTTTATCACATATACCCATGGTCACACCTCTTTTTTTTCCTTTATTTACAGGCTCTAAATTTGAAAGCTCACGATTTCACATTATTTCTTGCAAGTTTTCAATCGATTTATACCGGGGGGTGGGCAGGACACGTAAAACCATAAAACTATCTATACCTTATGCATTAATCAATCTCATATAAACACATCGAACGTTTTTGAAACTGAGTTTTAAACTCAGCATCTGGTACATTTTTACTATTATGCATGTGCTCAGAACATATCTGAGGTGCATCCTTAATTCTCATGGAATTCGTAAGTTAAAAATTTACGCTTAAATAATTACAATTTATTTTTATTTTACTTATTACTAATTTTTTCCTTATTACTTGGAAAAGTAATTACTGGTAATATCACAAAACGAACACATGCAGCTAATTTGATTTGAAAAAAATAAAACGTATGAATTACGAAATACTACTGATTCTGTATTACGATATATATATATA
>NNCF01126969.1:215480-225526 GCA_002313205.1 Laupala kohalensis
TGATTAGCATTGTAAATGATGAAGTGAGCGCCGAGAATAAGCGTTTATTGAGTAATCGACATCGGTGCTTGGGACGACTCTCGAGGAAGAATCTCGTGCTGAGGGATGAGCACTATCGCATTCAATTAGCAGCATTAGTTGGCCGCTCGGCACGGCGTAGGATGGGTCAAATGGTGAGATGGGTTGGGAGGATGAAGCGCATGGGGAGCCATGGGGATGGACGCGTGTGTTTACAGATCGCAGCGCGGAGTGTGGATGAAACACGAACCCTTTTACCAGCGCCATTGGTGGAAACCACTCGCAACATGCACTCAACTGAATTCGCCTTTTAAGTGTGGTCTCGCGAATGAATGCTTTGTTGTTCGATGATACGCACCACTTCTTGAATAATAGTTCATGTAAGTGAAAATTACTTCTTGAATCATTCATTGAATCATTGCCAAAGTTTTCGAGCACTTTTAATTTAGAATGCCATTAAAAATATTAAATATTGTTCAAACTAGTATAGTTGTTATTCTGGTAAAAATGTAGGAAGAAAGGGTTGATTTTATCAGTGCTAAGTCGACGAAAAATATTCAAGCTTCCACGAAATAAAGCTACAATATTGCTTAAAACCTGACTAAACGGGAAATCAAAAGAAATAAAATGTAAGTTACCTTTCTAGATGAACTAGTTTCAACAAATCTCTTTGTCGATTCCCCTTAGCGGTGGAGGATAAATTGTTTTCTTTTCATGGAAAAAGATAGTTTGTAGGTTAAACAATCGTCACTAACTGAAGAAAATTTGAACGAACCAATTTCCCTACCGGGTAACATGCACCTTCAGCAACACGAGTATGATTTTGCATATTCTCTTACTAAGCTACTTCAGACACAATAATTTTTTTTTTCTCTTACTGAGCTAACCCTGCCTATTCTAAAATTCTATAAATGTCACAATGAAGTATTACATGTTTCAGTGACTTTAGAATCCTTATGTGTTTGATTGACTGATATAAAAATATATGTCGATAATGAATGGTTAATTTTTACTTATATATTTTCAACAAACTATTTCTTTAACGATTCACGAATTTAAGATTTTTAAGTATTAAGTAATTGAATTTGTTAAGGATCCCGGTTCAGTATTAATTTTTCAAATAAAAAAAATATTCACATTTGTTATAAAGAAAAATTAGTGTTAAACAAAATTTAAAACAAATACTTATCTCTTTAAAATTTTGATTATTTATGAAATCTGTAAATGACGTAAATACGAAGTGCCAGACTAATCACCTGAGAGTAAAGTTTTTTTGGAAAAAGAGACATATGCTGCGAATTATCACCAGTACGTTTCAACTATAGCTTCCAGTTTTTTAAATATTGTTATAATTTCCAAGGTATTCAAGATATAAACACAAGTGTCACTTCTAGTGAAGAACTAGTTGCGACGAGAACAAAAACCTCCTCTTGTAAATTTTTTTTGACTTTGAAACAAAGAAAACCAGTTTTCTCAGAGGACGAGGTACCTCATAAAAATGTATTTTCACTTATCAAAAGTGAATTTTTTTCCCTCACCTGAGAGGGAATACCATTTCGAAGAATGTCTCGTCGTGTAAATTTAAATTTATTTAAATTTAAATTTATTGTCAAAAAACTGTACAAACTGCGTATGACCACGTGGAGGAAAAAAAACTAATTTACTCTCCGGAAGCAAGCAAGGGACCATCCCATCAATTTCGATCAAGGGCCCTAAGGCAGAGGCGGATTCAAAAATTTCAGCAAAAGTTCCTAGATAAGATAAAAAGTTAGCTGCGAGTTATAATACTAATAGAATGTCAATATGTTTGTAATTTTAAGCAAAAAATTACATGTACAAGTTATTATCGAACTATAGATTATTCTGAGTATAGTGTTTAAAAATCATAAGAATTGAAATAACACTAAATTCACGATTTATTGTAAACACATTGATTTCAATTTAAGCATGGTTAAAATGCAGACGAGGCAGAATTTATCGTTCAATACAAAAATATCGTTTATATGAAAAGAAATTATTTTAGTTATAAAAATATTTTTTCTTAATTTTCAATTTTATAGGAACATGAACATGTCAATCCTAATACACGTTTCGAAGGCCATGCGTCATAGTTATGCGTCGTTCTTTATGTAAAGTTTACATACGACTTATATTACGACTTATTTGCGTGTTTATGAGTCACGTAAGCTTTCTCATCTGCCAGTAAAAATGATCTTCGGAAATATTGCATGTCGCAGCAAGTATTAAATCCGATTTGGAAGCGTTCCATTCCAATTGGAAAGTCTTTTTTCTGACGAGATTAAATAAAGTTTGTGAGCAATATATTGAAGTATTTTCATGTTGACTGCGGTCTCTACAAAAATTTAATCAGTCTTATATTATCGTTACTATGTGACACTTCTGTTAAAACAATACAACTATCAGTGTAAAATATTCTTCGGTATAAATCATTTTCACGAGAATAGTCTTACCAAAAAAAAAATTGAAAAATGAGCAAGTTCAAAAATCAGCTATGTACCGGTGCTATGCAAAGTCGTTTAAAATGCATGTATACAATTGAGGCATGTAAATTGAGAACGTTGTATCTACCAATAATATGTTTTTACAGGGGACACAAAACTGTTTGAAAGCCATAATTGATTATGAAATATTATGGACAAATTTTCATGGATTACTTGATTTTGCAACAAATAAAACTTTTAAAAATAAAATGTAAAGTTTTATGATGAAACTATTGTAAATAAATTAAAAATGGAGGATGTTTGAATTGACACAAATGATTTCCGAAAACCTCACCAAGTAGTACTACGGATAGTATTCAAAAGAGTACACGTGCCAAGTTTGATAACAGTAATTTTGCCAGGCGTTACAACAAATTATTGTCATATAAATATAATTTTAAAAGATAATTCACTCAATAACTCGTGAATCGCTTGATTCTGCAATAATACTAGAGAAGTATATTGTGAAGGAGGAATGAACGAAGAGAGATTTATATGCAATGCAAATTGTAAAATGTCCTGCATAACAATCTCTTATCGTTGATACACTGTGAAAGGAAAGATCATCCGGCACGACACGTGTGTACAATATGGATACTAGAACTTTGCTTAGCTATTAGTTAAATGTGGATATTGGCCATTGAAAACATCATTTTTTGACAAACGCTGTTTAATAGCAAATCAATCCAAGGTGCACATGAAGTAAAATTAAATGAGTCGTACACATGTATCCTCCTATTTCCTCGGGTCCGTTGGAAAAATGGGCAACAGGGCGCGAACTCCTGACATTCACCTGAAATATTCACTCTGAAATCTTAGATATTCATCGAGATACTGATCTTAATTTTTTAAAGTTATGTCAACTACTTTCTTTTTTTTTTTTGCAATCTTTGACAAAAAACCCAAATAAATTTCGACACGTAAATTACCTCGGAAAAGTGTGTAATTGAAAATGTGTATCTAACTAACACGGATTCCTCTCATGAAAAGTAGCTTAATATTTTCCAATAGTTTGATCTGTTTCAAATGATACTTCAAGAAAACTGTGTAGTATCAATGTGTTGAATATTTAAATATACAGTATATTTATTTATTTACCTCTATTTTAAATTATTAATTAAAATACTAATTTACTAATAATTTATAATAACACATTAATAATACTAGTGTTTCCTTTCTAACTTAAACAAAGGTTTCAAAAAATACCTGAGATAATTTAGCTTCTTTCATTTTGTAGGATAAGAAACAAGATAAATTCGTTAACAATTTGGTAACTTACAAATTTCTTTACAAAACTTTGAATATGTTCTATTCTAAAATGTGTAATTTTATATTATTAATATATTTTTAAATCTATACCGACACACCATGGATTTAACATTTCATCGTTAACTTTTCATCAACCTATAACTTTTGTGTTCTCAAAAGTCTGATACTAGAATCATTCCCAAAAGACCACGATTTATTGGTGAACTGCCGCGCGTCTTATAACAGATGTGAGAATTATGCATGCTCTGTTGATTGTATTACAATAGAGGGACGGTGTATACAGAGGGCACATCATTGGCGATGAGCGGAGTCGCTTACGCTGGATGACGAGGGATGAGGGGATGAGTAGTGCTGGCTAAAGCGCACGGCGGGATCAACAGCGTGGGTTGCTGACTCACTGGATGCATATTTAATGTCGTAAAAGCCTCTTGGCTGCACACCTCTCTGCTTCGAGGGAGCGGGTCGAGCTCTGGAAACAATGCCTGCGACTCGACGAATACCTAGCGGATACCTAACGGTATGACCACATCATGGAAGCTGAGCTTCCCTCTCAATGGTGCAATGGTGAGCTCCTAAAATACTTTTGTAACATACATCATCTCGTAAATAACGATTGAGCAACATTGAGTGAAAATATTAATGATGATTCATTGACTTAAAATGGGATACGAGACTTGAGTTCGAACACGGAACATTCATTTGAACTAAACTTCCCGGATTCTAACTTCACCTGGATCCTTGTTGAACTTCAATTGGAATCCTCTTCAGTTGACTGTTGCTATAAACTACCAGGGAGGTTCTTAAGGAAAGATCTCCATACTATAATTACTATAAGGTCAATACACTGCAATAATTATATCTATTATATAGGTGAGAAATATAAAGAATGTACAAGGTATATACGTAGTTGATTATAGTACGTTGTAGTAGTGCATTATTAGTGAGGTGTACCTCTTGTTCTTTTCGATCCCGACGCTATTAGGGCTAGGGTATCTTTCATTTTCCTCATTTTTTGTCCCCCTTCATTTTTTTGTCACCCCCCCTCATTTTTTGTCATCAATGTTTTGATGTATGTTTTGAGATATGTTTTGTGTATTGTAATTCAGGAGGGATTTTAGTGGGTATGGTTGAGTCATTCGACGAGTCCCACACGCGGGGAGAGTCATGTTTTCTCTTCTTAGTGCGTAACTGCATTTTCCCTACTTGCACAAGCTTTTAGGGCTCTAATGACCTCAATGTCAACGAGTCGTAAAGCCCCACAAAAAATAGTGCGGTGTAAAAATTGAAACAATATTTTAATATTAGTAGATCAGATGACCATAAATCTTGTTGTTAATGTTTTAGTTCCGAGGAAGATAGTAAATAAATCACGTTATAAAGTAAAGGGACTTTGAAGTTCAGTCGGACTGACGACCTACCGATAGTTGCGGATTCGCACCACGATCCCGTCTCCCATTTTGATTCAAATATTATCATTTAAATATTTCATCTCCAAATTCTTGCATTCTTCGTGTAAGTGATACTTGCGTCTCATTACGTTTCTGTGGTGATATTTGAGAAGCGGGCCTTTACCAATGATAGGCACTACATAATTGGAAATGACTATTCTAAAAATGAAGTCGTTAATTGGAGCGAAATAATCTTCGGAACAAGAACGACTGGTTTTCGACGCGGTATTATCATTCCAATGAACGTGTATACAATTAAGTTAAAAAATACAATATCTAAAAAGATTGAAGGAATTAAAATCGTCAAAATGAAAGTAAATACAGACATGAAAATAACCAGTGAGCGTGATAGAAAATAATGAAAGATATGATAAAAAAATTCTGAAAGAAGTCCTTTAGTATTGGAATATTCTAAACATATTTGTGAATAAACACATAAAATGTTTGACCAATGGTTGAACTCGGACGAACTATTTCCATATGACTCCTCTTAAGTATCCCGTTGGCCCTGTAATCAAAGAATCCTATGTATAAATTATCGCTGTACCGTGTGCGAACGATGCGTATTTTGGGGTCTTTGCTGTCAAAGTAGACGAGCCGAACGCCTCTTGGCGCAAGGGCAGGTAGCGAGTCTTCAGCAGAGAGCGACGGTGAGAGATTATTCACAGCTCAGAGGTTGAGTGCATATCACTCCTTTGCTGGTGTATCTTCAGTTTACTTTGCGAGATGTTTGCAGTGTACATTTCATGAAATTTTGCATAAAGGGTTTCACTGAAAAAGCAATACGAGGCAATTAGTGTCTTATATGTCTAAGTGGAAAAAGAAACAAGTGTTCTAAAAAATTGGAAAGATAGATGATGGTCACGGGAAAATTTTAAAAGCTACCATTATAAATTTTATTTAGATTTTTTTCAATTACAGTTTTAATTTAATTGAATTTTATATAAGCGTAAGAATATAAAATTCTCGTTTAAAGGAAATAGTATTAACAAAAAAACATTTTTTTAAATGAGAAATCATAAAATTATATTTTTTATTAATTTGAAGAGATTCAGAATAAAGAATCTTCAAGACCTTTATGTAAATTCAGAACCATTATGTAAATCCTTTTCGTTTAAGTTAGCATATTTATTAAATTTTACGCTGATGTAACTACAAATGTGGTTCACCTACTGTAGCCAATCAACAATATCAATTCACAAAAAAATAATACCTATACAAATAAACAATTCAAAATATTATCTTAACATTTCTTCAACATCAAGGCTGACTTCCAAATTATTCGGTCAGCTATGAAAATGGTATTGGGTCCCAGTCGAGTCAAAAACAGATGAAACGTAATGCCGGTCATATCTCCTTATGTGTCCTGAACACTAAATAACGGGTTTTCCTTTTTTAAAACCCTGATTGGCCAGCTCAAACTCTTGACGGTTTACGCCGGGTTCATGGTGTGGAGGATACGGTGGAGAAATTATTGAACCAAATTAACAGGTGTTACATACGCAATATAAATCGATATAGACATAACAGGTGCTTTTGATAATGGAGATTGGAGTATAATAATATTTAGCAAGGGAGAAAAGGGATCCCGCTTATATATTAGATATGTATTGTGAATATTTCACTGCCAAACATGTATGTGTTCAGTCAGGAGGAAATAGGATAGTAAAGGAGATCGGACTAGGTTGTCTGCAGGGATCCATCAGTGACCTAGTACTATGGAATACACTAGTAGATAATTTAATAGACATAATCCAGAAGGAAATAATAGGCGTTATCGCATATGCAGAGGATATAGTGCTTCTTGTGGACGGGAATAGTCGATTAGAAGTATAGTGGAATGCTCTAAATGAATAGATAAATGTGATGGAGAGACGCAACCACTTAAATTGCAATTATCAGACACGAATACTATGATGATGTGGTTTGGCTCTTAACCGAATTGTAGTACTGAAAGGGAAGAGGATAAGAGTAGAAAGAAAAGTATTGTATCTCGCGGTAGTAATTGACGAGAAGATGCACTTAATGAAGCATTTAAGAGTGAAGCAAAAGTTACACGAATATACAATGCAATGATAAGGATAGAGTATTTAAAGTATGTGATAACATCTGAGGACTTAAAGCATCTTTATTATGGGGCATTGCGAGAAATGATCACGTACAGAGTATCAATATGTGGACATCGAATAATAAATTGCGCTATGAGCGCAAGCTAAGAGCCTTACAAAGGTTACTTCTCCTCAGGTTGTCGGGATGTTGTGTCAAATGATGCATTAGAAGTCGGCCAAACTCCTGTATTAATAGATCTCCAAATTATGAAGGTAAAGTGTAGAAGAACTTAAAAGAGGGAAGGGAAAATATTGTTAACTGACGAGACAAAATAATGGTAGACAATGATGAACGCAATGATTATTGAGGACATGGAACATAAAATGGACGAAAAGTAAAGAAAGAAGACAACCATGTAAACACAGAGTAAATATCGATAATGGCCAAGATAACGGTAAAAAATAAATCTATATATGTTAGAGGCGTTAACTGGACGTGGCTATTTACGAAATTATTTACAATGAATAGGGAAGGTAACCAACGGACTATGCACTTCCGGTAAACACCAGATGTCTGACCATATTCTATGGGAATGCGACTTGTACAGACAAGAATGAAGACAATTTATCAAGGCAATTTAACAGCTAGTACTGATGACATTCAACGAGAAAAGGAAATAACACTAGTCAAAGATAGTACACGAAGCTTCTGCAGAATATGTAGACAAAATTGAAACAATTAAAGCAATGATGCGTACTAATACAATACACGACACCTGGTTACGAACGAGAAACGCTGAAAACAGCGGCAAATAGGCACGCTTTAAAAGATTGGACGATGAAACAAAGATTCAAGAGACCTCGAAATGACAATGTTTCAAACGGGTATAATAATAGAGGTTGAAAAGGAAATGAGCGAAATATGTATTACACTAGGGAACAGCAATTTCGTTGCCTTAGATCTGTCACTTGTTTTTGACTAACTTTTTGCCTCTGAATCCAAAAATAACCTCCGTTTTTGTCTATCACGTCAACTTTTTCAGCTATAGGATATCCTCCCTTTGTCTCAAAAGTCAAACAAAATATGCATATGAAGGAAAATAAAGGAAAAACTTACCAAATACTCTATTCACAAAGTATAGTTTTATTCATACAAATCCTATATGTAGTTACTGCAAGTTAAATTTTCCTCATACAACTACTAAAGTATTTTTGCCAAACGGTAAAAATGCATATGAAAGTAAAAATTTTCGCTTATGGCTTTTTCTAAAGTTTTTAACCTGTTTCTCGCTTGATTCTCCAACAATAGTCTGTCATCACATGTGCATCCCATTTACCTTGGTACCGTGCCTCCACGACCTTCTAATCTTGGTGGAATCGCTCATCCTGGTTATCAGTTTTTTTCGGGAAGTTATCTGATTGGAAATATAAAAATGAAATTTGATCCTCATGTTGCAATCTAGCATTTTAAATATTTCCAAAAGTTGCTGGACCATTTCATAGTAATTCCGTGCTCGTGTATTTCCCAGAAAATCTTTGACAATGTTTTTAATGCCAACCAAGATTTATTTTGAAGTTTTGTCATTGTTCTGGGTAAAATATTCATATTTAAGGAGCTGCCGAATCTGTAGACCATCAAAAACACCGACCTTTATCTTTTTAAGTGACAGGCTAGGAAATGCCAAAATGTGATACTTGAAACAGATACATTCAATTGGCAAAGCTTTAACTAATTACTTCATGAGACCCAGTATTATATGCAGAGGTGGAAATATAATGTTCTTTCTTTCGACAAATTGCTGACGTAAAATTTTTGGATCACCAGGTTTCAGATCAGATCCTGGCGCCCAGTTCGACTGCACCCAATGCTTCTCACGAGCTCTGCTGACCTATTTAGAAAAACAACAACAGGGATGCTTGGTTTTACCGGCGTTGCTGACCAAGGAGGAAACAGACAATTTTAAGGTTAACACATATGATCCATTGGTGCATGTGATGTAGCAGCAAATCACTGACTCTCTTTCTGTCTTCATATTCTTTACACAAACAAACTGACTGGCCCATTGGGATTGCATCAAATACATTTCCATTGTAGCATAGCAACTTGAAGCATAGTACTTCGTATGATCCACGCTCAATACCGCGGAGTGTGGTCACATTCACTTAAGGTGCAGAGAAAAAACTTGACGTGGTAGAAGATAAATAACTACAGTTTTAGAATCAGCATGTCTATTTAACCCTAAAACAGCTCAAAAACCGAACTCCTTATTATTGTTATTGAGAATAACTTGAAAAAAAGGTCGCCTCTGCTACCGAATTTAAACTTTGAGTACCTTTTAAGTTGTAAGATATAAGTATAATAATCTTAATATTGACGATTAAACTGTAACAGAATGTTAGAGGACTATGATAATTATGTTGTATTAGATAGGAGAGTTGTTATGGTGATGATTATTATAGAACTGACGGATTACGTGGTTGCCCGGATTTTTCTGACTTGTTAGATCAATCTTATTTACAGAGGAAAAATAAAATTTATCTGGAAATCTCTTAGATTGCGGTGAACCTCACCGCCAGGTAACAGATTAATCATGTTACGTCGAATGAAAATGGTAGACGGGACCGGGATTCGAACCCGGGACCTTGAGCTTTACGCGCTCATGCGCTTACCGACTGCGCCATCCCGTTCGCTTCTCGGGTCCGTCTATCATTCTCATTCAACTTGTGAAACCCAAAGACCTCTGAGGTGGTCTCGTAGAGAC
>NNCF01126969.1:225605-259018 GCA_002313205.1 Laupala kohalensis
AGTCTCTACGAGACCACCTCAGAGGTCTTTGGGTTTCACAAGTTGAATGAGAATGATAGACGGACCCGAGAAGCGAACGGGATGGCGCAGTCGGTAAGCGCATGAGCGCGTAGAGCTCAAGGTCCCGGGTTCGAATCCCGGTCCCGTCTACCATTTTCATTCGACGTAACATGATTAAAATTTATCTGTTAAGTAAGATAAAAATAATTTTACATGAGGGTTTTTTAATCAACTATACAGCACCCTAGTTTCACAAATTCACTCTAATACAAATTTAATACAAAACTTGATTGTACACAACATTTTGAATTACCTCCAGCAGCAATATTAAATAAACCTGCGGATGAAACCACCCTTTAGTCTAGCACACCATCTCACTCGTTCCTCTCCACCCATGGGGGTTCTTGGACAGTTTATTCCCCACTAAAGGTGGTCCAACTCTGACATAATATCAGTAATATAATATTCATCTCGGCATCTTAGGTAGAACGAACCCACTCGTTGGGAACCACACAGTTCGAAATTTTGCTTTTGAGGTAGAGCGCATGCACCATTTCATTAAGTCGTTTGTATAATCTAAACTATTTTTTTCAAATTTAACTATTTAAAGACGTTTTCTTTGTTAAATGCACAAAAAGAAAAAGCATTAAATTTGATGTATTCTTAAATTTAAGCATTTAACTATTCTATTTTTATTATTTTTTCGATAATTTTGGTTAATCTTTATAGATGTATGCTGTCGCGAAGTTTTTGTAGAACTGTTTGAAACAATATTACCAATCAATATTTTCACGTCTCTAATTGTTTAGGTAGACTAAGCGAATATAGCGGATATGTGCCCCGAATTTATCGTCAAAAAACTTCTTCTATCTATCTTTCACACACTAAAAAAATATTGCATATGTTCATCATGTACAACTAAATTCTCTTGCAAAATTTCATGACAATCGGTTCAGTTTAGCCGTGATCAGTATGGATTTAAATACAAGTTAATGTGAAAATATGGGGTTAACTTTTCTGGCTTCTGTAATTGATTCTATATAAATTATTAAATAACATTTCAGTGTAGGTAAAACGCGATAAAACGTATTATTGAGCAGTTAAAATAGACAACGGATCCTTTCATTAATTTCAAATCAAAGCAAATAAAATTCCAATTCCATCTTGAGAACGAAGGTTCGAGGCCGTCTCGGTGAATGAAAGGTGATGTAACTGTGTAATATTTTTCTGTATGTTATATACAAAAACTTGAAATTTATAGTGTAAATCTTTCATTGAATTGATTATAATAAGTTATTCTAAATGTTACTTAATTATACGTCATTACTTACGGACGATTCATAATTTATAGCTAAACTATTAGTCGAGAAATGAGAACATTTTTGTGATAAATGCGTTCATCAATTGCTTTCCTGTCAATAATGATAAGTTTTGGAATCTCGTTACTTTAATGAATCTTGTGATGTATGAGTCGTGAAAATCAATATTTGTCATTAGTTAAAAATTAGGAAATAAATATTTGTTGATGTAAAATACAGAATTACGCGTTTTTCTCCACATAAAATATTTCATTGTCAAATGTTAATATTAAAACCATCAAATAATTTTCCATTAAAATACAATAAACGTGCAAATAATATTTGTAATATTTAGTTAGTAATGTCCGAGGAGATATTTAATTAAAATCAATACACTATTCTTTGTAATATATTGAATAGGAATATTGTGTGGTTACTTAGGTTTTAAGTATCAATAAAGGAATAATATTTCAAACATTTTCCTTTCATCCGTAGAAAATACTCATCAATGGATGTTGAATGCACACGCGCTATTTATGATACATTTTATGGGATCTTTCAAAAATTGTGTTGTGGTACATCCATGGTGAAAGTGATCCTTTCTGATCTCCCAGAAAAGAAGGAGCATCTATATAACCGTCTCCAAAATCTATCATTTTTTGTTCGACCTAACCTTCTACTTTAACGTATGAACATTTCGCGTCATCATTTCTATTCAATCAAAGTGTAACATTTTTATCTCCTGTAAAATGTTTTTCTTAGCTTATAGCCTTAAACGATGAGAGAAGTTTAATCTCAGTTCATTTATTCTCCATAGTTTTCATGTTTCACTGAAAATGGAAGAATTATTAAAAACAGAAATATACAACATGACATTAGGAATTTGAAAATCATACAAATATATTTTACATCGTTGTCCCAGAAACATTTATTTCTTGGATACCACTTCCCTTTCAATCCACTACAGTGTATATTAAAGAGTGGAGAGGCAGTTTATTAGACTTGTGTGTGTGTGTGTGTGCGTGCGTGGAGAGGGAGATAGGTATACTTGCATATTTTATGCACTTTTTGCGATCGATACGCTATTGGTTAGGAAATTCACGCAAAAGAATAAACACACCGTAACTGAAGCTTTTTCACAACATAGCAATGAATATTTTTGTGTTCACTCAAATGCCAATAACATAAATATTTCACTTCTTTACAGTGAACAAAGGTACTAAATTTAGGTACTCTTCACTAGAGAGGATTCATTTCTCACATTTCTCCTTCAGCTATATGTTCTGAAATGATAACTTTAATATTTGAACATAATAAGGGCGTTCAATATGGATTGCATAATTATATTACTTCGATTAAGAATTAAATAAAAAATACTTATAATAAAATAACGCATCACACATTTTATTAATTATTTTGTTCCTTTAAGTTTATTGTCAAAAAATTATCATACATATGTTGATGTCATCGTATTGTATTGTAGAAACTAGGGCTATTTACCCTATTAACAAAAAAACCTTCTGAAACCGTCTTCCAACAGTTGAAATACCTCATTGTATCACTCACGTTTTGATGCTAGTTCAATATTCTGAAACCAGAGCGCTAGTTTCTTGCGATGTTTTTTTTACATCTAATCATCCTACAGAGTTGTACTACACCGGTTCTTCGAATATTATGGCAAACACGTAATTCAATTCGAGTCATTAGCATATTCTCACAGGTTTCGGTTTGTATTGAGGAATGAAATTATTTTGGGAGAAAGGTTGATGACATTGTTAACTGTACTCGGAGGTATACAAGTATATACAAGAAAGTTTGTATTATACTTTCTTGCATAAGTGTACTTCTGATATAAGTGTTTTAATGACACACTGATACCATAGTGCAAGAGACTCGCTCGTATATGAACAAGTAATTAATGCCACAAAATATTCGATGACTATTAAGCAACAAATTCATGTATTCATGGCGAGAGCAATTTACACTCCCACTGAGTTTTGTTTCACATGACCAACAGGAGCATTCGTCACAAAAGGAATAACTAAATTTCGAGGTCTGCATAAAGAAATGCGAAAAAAGTGGCAGCGTCGCAAAAAAACAAAAGAGCGTCTGCACGAAAGCTACATTCCCATTCTAACTCCGATGCGAGTTTCAACTTGCTAACGTGAGCACTTGTTATTCCGTAATCAGTGCTTGTACTGTTCATGTATACCCAAGATAAAAAAGGAATATCGAACCACGCAATGCAATCGCATTTTCTGCGAAACTGAAGGGTTCTCTGCCGAACGAGTGGAAGGAAGGATTGAAATAGCATTTGCGGTTACTTCTGAATCTTCAAAGCAGAAGTTTCATTTGGTGGTGTTGCTTTTAAAGTACCCATGTTTTTAAGGTATTTTTTAAGGTTGTAAAGATTTTAAAACTAGTTAGAATCTAGGTTTGACAAGAAAAGTCTTACCTTTAATAGTTAATTGTAAAAAAATGTCTAATAACAATTTTGAGGCCAGAAGAGTCAACAATGTTTCGAATACTTTTATTGACATCCAGCATTGTGATATGTATCGGAACAAAATTAACATATTTTTATCTTTCACTAAACAAAGAATAAGCTATGAAAAGCTATGACTTCTGCATTGAAATAAAAATCTTAAATAATCTTGTTAAATTAACTATACAATTCTCAACAATATATGGGAAGACATCATAGATAATTCCAACATCTAATAACATGTTATCATCCAGTGTGCCGATGACAAATTAATTACTCTATCTAAGGATAATGTCATCAAAGAACTGCATTATATGTGAATTTACAGTTCCTTATATATATTTCTAGAAGAAAGGTGAACTGCGGAGGCTATAAAGGGGGAGGGTATAATTATTTTTATAAACATATTGAAGTAGAAGAGGTGAAAAATAGGAAAATATGCACCGAGAATGTGATAACCTAAAATCGGTCTGTAAATCGTAGAAATGTAACGTAACGTATTCACTACACACGTTTCCCATTCAAGTAATGTAATGAAATATGGAAATCTTAAACCCAATTTATCCTTAAAAATTAGGATAATTCACAATTTTTGCCTTCATAATATATTTTTTTCTATTTCTTTGGTAAAAATAACTACATCATAACCTTTTGTCTTTTACGTGAGATTTGTAGCGAGTAAAAATATATAATTACCTTCCAAATCTGCTTTACACACTTATAATTCTCAAGAATTAAAGTGGGTAAGTTGACGAAAAAAGCCGAAATACCTTTGAACGCTCTTCGTATTTTGGGTGCATTTGGGGAGTATTAAAAAATTATTCAGATTAGAAAGAATTCTCCTTTTGAAATATTTAGTGAATGTATGGTCAAAAACATATTAGTCCAAAAGCCTGTCTTTTAAGATTTCCTGTATTAGTTTTGATAGATACCGGTTTTATTGATCGATACTTTTGCAACATTAATTTTTTTACAGGAGTTATATCTTCAAGTAAGTAACAAGATCAAACGGCCATTGCAATATCTATGACTCCGAATATAATCGTAGTTTTGAATATATCTCTTTAGGAGTCCTTCCGAATACATCAGGACGTAGAGGTGATGGTGGCGTTGGTAATAAGGGCGCGACGCGCGACTTACGACCTTTAACAACGTGAGTGGATGTGAACGAGTTTTCAACATTAATTTCATTCATCCTATCATCCTTCCCTCAACATCAATCATTATCACAGTAATGCACTATAAGCAAGAAAGTTGGTGAAAGCAAAGGAAAGAAGCTTTGCTGAAATATTGCATTATGTCACCATTCGCAACAGGTCCTGAGAGAACAGGAAAAGACAAGCTAAGTAAATTATTACATTCCATTGAAATGTTTGATTTGAATGTTGTCACAGGAATACCATTAATAATATCTTAACATAATAAAATCAATACTTCTTTATTATTTATTCAAACATGTATGTAGATAACGCGAATTAACGTATTCTAAACCTAGATTAAATTGTAAAAATGTATTCGAGCGTATATTGTTCATAGTGGTTGAAGGAATAAAGTAGAATACACTTCATATAAGTAAGACCATGAATTATGTAACCAAGCAAATCGATTTTAAAATACAACGTGACTGTTATTTTAAATTTTTCAATAATCATTATTAGAAATTAGAAGTGGCAAATATCCCTGAAAATATTTGTGTATGAGTCGTGAATAACCTTAAACACAAATTTACATTGCGATCACCCCAAAATTACAGATGTATATTTTTAAATGAATTTAAAATTTTTGATTTATCAAAATAAATTTAATACATTTTATCAAAAATTAAATTAAAACAAATTAAATTACTATAAATTAAATCCCATCCTGACCCGGATTTTCCTCCGGTTTTCCATAAAGTACAGTAAGATTTTGTATAGAGGCTTTCTAGGTTCTTGCATAGGGGCAATGGCAACTGTAGTAATTTATCTCGAATTTAGAAATATTTTAAAAGTTACGATTTATAAACAATGTATTTTGAATTCAATCTATACTTCGATTGTATTACGTATTTGTGAACTTTTTGTACGTTTTATTAAATAAAAATTTGTTTGTATTCTGTCGATTTTATAACACGTAGCAAACTGTTTATTCTTATCTAAGGAGTGTCCTGAAATTTTCAATCTACATCTACCTTACGGCCCTTGATCGGAATTGATGGCATGGTTCCTTGCTTGCTTCCCGAGAGTAAATTAGTTTATTGTCTTTCACGTGGTCAAACACAGCTTGTGACTGATTTTTTGACAATAAGTTTATTTATTTATTTTATTTTATTTATCAACGGTAACTCTCTCAATGAGGCAAGTGACGTATTCTCAAGAAGTGGACTTCTGCCGTTTGCTGCAGGGTTTGAGTGCAAGCGAAAATAAAACCTGTGCGTTCATTCCAGCGTATTATGTGTACTCTGCGCATGTTATAATGTTCTTCATCTCTAAAGTAAATACTTGTTATTACGAGAAAGAAATCTAGCATACGTAATATGAATGGAAAAGTTTTTAATGTACATTGAATGCGTTATTTTCGGACTAATGTAAATGCTAGTAAAGAAAAAACTCACACTCAGAAGCTCATTGAAACTGTAAGGAATTATTCCGTTTTCACGAACATGACCCACCATTCGCGAATTCTGGGCGTCAGATTTCCAAGGTCCAGTACCGCCCTCTCAAAAGATCGCATCAAATCTGTCTTCCCAGAATCTTTCCGTTTGGTTGTACTTAAGAAGAAAATGAGAAAATTTAACGGAGATTTATTTTTAACAATGACTTCTATATTGTTGATTAACTCGTTGACTATATGGAAGTATAATATATCTCGGATAGTTAACTTCTGAAAGCGAAGTAGTATTCTACGGCTTAGAAAGAAGCAAACTATTACTACAAAATTTATTATTATGTAAAATACCATAAATATTGTGTTAAAATCCAATTTTTTGCGACAAAGGATTTCATATAGCAAAGACTTTACACAATTTATTATTTTGTGTGCACCAACAAGAGAACTTCGTACTCTTGTATTATGCAAGGCGTTTAATACAAGAGTTTTCGGAGAATAACACTACTCAGAAAATTATGTTATATTCCCAAAACGACAGGGAATCTTCACGTGTTCAATTTCCTTCTGAACAGCAAATTTACGAACTTAAAACAAAAACAAATCCAATCTGTAATATCAGCGATGGCAAAGGAATTTATAGACAATGAAATCCAACTTTAAAATAAATCTCTTCAGCAAAAATAAATCAAGTTCATTTTATCAGGAAAATAGCATTCTTAATTTGCTATACCCTCTTTACAATACGCGTCACATCTATGAATAATCTCCTTAGCAATGTAAACGTATGAAGGGAAAATACGAAAAGACACATTCGTCTGAAGCGCCTTTTTGTATTTTGTTACGTCACTGGTGTCTATACGTCATGAAAAATATTTCCTTCCATAAACAACATTTATTGAGCCATATTATTACTTTCCAATTACACATAGTGTGAAGAAAGTATTGTAATTGGTCGAAAAAACAATTAGTGATATCTTGGGATCTTTGCGAATTGGCTTCAGGAAAGTATATTCTCAAATTTTGGCGATGTTGTCCAATTTTGTATGTGAGTATGAGTTTATATGTATCTATGTAAAGAATTTTGTTCCTCCGACAACTAATGAACAAATTGATGTATCAAAACCAAACTTGGAATTTGACATTGAGGTCGTTTAGCATAGAAACCTATTTCTGGACAGCTCATTTCGACTTACACACCGCACTCCACTAAATATTCAAAGTTTTGAAAATATGCATAGAAGCATTTTGATTCGTCAGTTAATTCAGTGTACAGATTGCGAAACCGCATTTCTGTACGTCGCAACGTTTTCGAGATACAGCGAAAATTTATCTTGAAGGCGCTTGATTTAAATGTGACAATAAGGATATTTTAAAGATTTTAAAGTGGAAGATAATTTATGCAATCTTTGCTTGAATATGTTTTTAAGTTTTTTTAGAAGTTCACCATGTACTGTGATGATAATTATTTTGAAATCGATTGGTCTTAGAAATATATCGTATTGTTTAATAATTAAAAAATATTATTTTTTAGTGTTTTTTCATTTTTCTTTAATTGTTAGTGTAATTTAGGATGTTTAGTGCCGTCAGTTTTTGTTATGTTTTGTAATTGGAAAGTTCAGTGAGGCACACTCCATATTTTTTATTTCTTTTCTCATTTGGGCAGACTTCAAAGTAAAATAATAATAGTTAGACGTTCAATCTACCATTATATTAAGGATCGAAATATACTAGAAGAAGTAATATTTAAATACTCATGATCATTACGTGGTCACAGTAAAGCTCTAGTACAGTGGAACTCAAATTATCCGGTCAACTGGACCGGGATCCGTCCGGATAATTGGATTTCTTTCAAAAAATGTTATTTTTTAAGACAAATGACAAAAAATATCTCATTGTTGAGGAAAAACAAAAACTAACCCACAATATGGAATTAGAAAAGCAATTTAATAAAATCATAGGTCTCTAGTTGCTACAGCCCTGACAGAATCAAGTTCGTTTCAACATGGTGTCGTTCATGCTTTACCGCGTTTCAAGTACGTGCGAAGCGTGTTTCGAAACCGGCAAAAGCACGTGAAAAGGATGGAAATGTGAACGCTACCATGTTTAGAGTCCGTCACGACTTCATAAAGAGCATGTTTCGAAACGTGCTTCGGACTGATACAGTGTGATCTGAAACATGCTAGTTACACGCTAGTTAACCTGGTAGCGGAAGACGGAACGACGAATTTCGGACAGGTACAAAATTTCAAGCTTTTATTTGAATTTTCAAACTAATATTTCAGACCGTCCTAATATTTAGACTGGACCAATATTTCAGGTATTTTTGTGGCCCAATATTTCGGGTGGAAAAGCATGAAATTTCGGACCGGTCCGACATTCGTCGTTCCATCATCCGCTTCCAGGTGGTCGTGAAATCGGGATCTCTTCTTGGGTGCACTTTTCGCCTATAATTAATTTTTCCTCTTCAGAGTAAGCACTTCACAGTAAATGAAATTCAAAGGATCTTTTATTACTCTTTAACATCTCGTGTGTGGATTTTTGCAACCGGAAAATCCGTTGTCCTCGATGGGAATCCATTGCAACTTTTGAATAAAAAACTTGTTGATTTTTCAAACAAGTAGCCATTTTGTTCAGTTTTGGCAGCTGTAAAAAATTTAAATCCGTCACTGCCTTTGAACCCTTAGGTTGGAATTACGTCTCGAGTAAATTTCATTACGCTCAAACTCATTTTGTAACCAGTGGTGTATTGCTAAATAAAAAAGTACCGGAACGCTGATTCTTCAAGTATTAAAAAATTGTAATAGGAATCATCAAATGAAAGATAAGTAAATATAAACAATATTGTTTTGCATTTTACGAGTTGTATAATATTTATTTAAATTACATATCATAATTTTCCAATTTATTTATATTTTATTTTTACAAACAGTCCTATAAGGGATCATATACATAGTTTTTCGTGCTTTTTTCGTTTGAGGATCTGTGACTACGTAACTGACTTATGTTTTGGGGATCTGTGACTACGTAACATATGAATTTGGGTTCTACGAGTCTAGGGGTGGACCATGTAGTTTAATAAATAATCAACTTGAAATATGGTCAATACGAATACGCGACCTCTTATCAGTCAATATTAAATTCATACAACTAAAACCAGGTTCGCATTCTGAAGAACTACACGCAATCATTTTTGCACAGGACATCAATTCCTCCAAATCTATAGGAATTGAACGACCACCGTTACCTAAATAATCTGGGTACGTTTTTCAAGGTTTTTTTAAAGGTGTATGAAAGCGTTTGCACAATGATTCTATTTCAACTTTTCCAAATTGGAAAACTCATTCACCAGTCGTAGGTTCTTCATTCACCATTTCACTTTCACTAGAACATTCATATCTCGATATTGCTGATGGACGAGTACCCATGTTAGTATTTGTTTCACATACTTTTTTGATTTTCATTCAAATACCTTCACATTTAAAATTTTTATTCAAAAAATTATTTAGTGTTTTTTTTCTTGCGCTTTGTACTCATTTCGCTTAATTAATAAACCAAGTATCGGATAACAGTGGGTGAAAATTGTTTGGAAAAAAATAATTGCAATGAAGCATTCCAACCAAGTGTAAATTACGTGTGTTTTGGAACACACTTTAAACATGATGCAGCAAAGTGTCCGTGTTCTCAGCGAAACATGCTTGAAACGGACTTCACACAGACCTGGAACGTATTACTCCGTGGTAGGATTCTGTCACCGAGTTCACTCATTACGATAATCAAAATAACAATAGTTTAGTGTAATATAATTAAAAGTACAAACATTTTTTCTCTTCTATCGATCCGGATAATTGTTGATCCGGATCATCGGAGTTCAGATAATTGAAGTTCTACTGTAATCTGTTAACATTTTGAGACGGGAACGTACTTTAATGGGAAAAATACTATATTAACACTACTTTCTATGAGGAGATCCTTCAATACAAGTTACGTTCTCTCAAGTCCATTTTTCAAAACGTATACCTGGCCTATAGTTTCCTAAGTCTCTAATCGAATTAAATAAATATTGTAAATCTATATTACCGGGAAGAAATCTATCTTAAATATATCTCCTTAAAATTTTGGATTACAGAAAATCGCAAACATCACGAATCGTATGAAGAATCTCATATTGACGTTGTTCGTAACCGTCGTTTTTTTAATCTCTTTCTAGTATAATAAATGTTGTTCTTGCAATGCATTTTTTCCGTTGTGTGTTTGAAAATACCGTATGCACTAATAAGGTATATTAATTTATATTTAATTTGCCTTTATTAATTACGCGTTTGCAAACACAAACCTGTTCAAACAAAATTGTTACAGCCTAGGAATATTGGTATCAATCTCTCTCTCTACCAGTATTTCATAAATGATTAGCCTTGTAACGTTAAGTAAATTTTCTCAAACTTTTATCTCAACATTCTTGTTTTATCTTTCTCTTAAAATTATTCTTGTCAGATTTGTATGTACGTATGTCGTATATGTATGTATATCGAGAATTACTAGTGTTGTAGTGGGAACGCTTAACCATTTAAAGACAGTGATAACTGCAACCAGGAGAAAAATTGCGACGATCTGTGTATCTTTTAATCATTTGATCTTCCCGTGACATATGTACGTACATGGGAGAGAGATTTCTCTAGAATAGTTGCTCTTGTTTAATACATTTTTAAGTTAGTAAATGTTTAAAGTATGCCCCTGATTCTCGTTTTGACATTAACTGCAATTTAAATTCGTCGTCACAAATATAAAAGTAACAGTTTATTGACAGATATCACTAAGTAGAATGAAGTCACGGAGCAAAATATGTAATTGGAATTATAATAACATTTATTAGAATAAATCATTTAAGGTTGGGTATCTTAAAAACCTAATCAACAGTATCGAGTAGCTGTAAGCCACCAAGTTTAAAACTCAGTTTGTGACTGGGAGTGCATTTGAACCAAAGCACAGGGAAGCGAAGGCGCTCCAAAGGTACCTAGGTGAAAACATAAAATACTTGAAAGCTCTCCCAACTGAACGGTCGTGTGCAGGCGGCGGCACAAACACCCTCAGGAATACTAACAGCTACGAAACATTTTACGATCCACGACTAAAAGAAAGCTTCGGAAAGAGACTGGTATGAAAGGGATAAAAGTTTGTAGAAGTTTTGATTATAAATACTGGTTACATGGCTCGGGAACAAGGGTCACAAATCGATGAGATTTTGTCGGAATGATATCTCCACAAGAGCAATGAATCGCAGTGATGGCCAGGAACGAAGGGTCAGACTTACGTAGCTGGCGCCAAGAGAATTTGTGTACTTCTATCACCTCGCCTCACTTCGATTGGCTGCTCGCCAACACATGACGTTTCCACCAGGGCTCAGGATTATTGGCTGGATGCGTCTGAATTTGGTGGCAGCGATAATCGTTACTGACAATGTCACGGTTAAAATTAGATTTACTCTTCGCAAAAGAAAGATGAAAATGATATAATTAAAGAAGTAATTAAAAAGATATTAGACTTAGCCTACAGATATTTTAACAGAAGTGAAATTTTAATTCAGGATTTTCAGTCACAAATTTTTAAAGACTCAGAGAAGGTGTATAGGATTTGCACCAGAGTACAAATTTTCCAGACTTAGAGCCAGATTCCTAAGCTACCCCATCACTAGATATCGTATTTAACAATACAAGGATGATATATTCCTTTAAAATGGTGGATTGTGGAAGGTAAGAATAGCTGATGTTACATACAATATGTATATTTCTTGTTTTTCCCTGTATTATAAGGTTATACACAGATATGATGATTTAATGCCCTTATTATTTCCAACCCACATGTAAAGATCACTAATATTTTTTTGATTGAATATGAAATCATTTTAATACCATGCACACAACCACGTACACCTTCCGAGAAATTTGTAAAGGTAAACGTTATCTATTGGCAGTGGTGGATCCAGGATTTCTTTTTACGGGGGGACTGAGATCCATGGTCCAAGCTTATGGAATTTTAAGGTCCACTTAATTGTTTTTTTTTGTAATATAACATTTTTCACACAAATCAGCTTTTTGAAATCTCATCATTAGTTTTCTTTTATATTGACTAAAGTTGATGGAACGAAATAATAAGTAAATTAAGTATAATAAAACTCTCTATTTTTACCCATGTATTATTAATTGTGGCGTATTTTTCATTATCATTAATATTTTTGCATACAAAATTACCTAAGTTGTACATATTTGTATGAAAACAATAATTCTATATGGTAGAATTGAATGGCGTACCAGGTTTAGACTCCGTTGTTTTTTCCATTCAAATCATATCCAGGAGAAGGAGAACCATTGCCAACATGAAATGCTCTCTCTGTACTTGCACGTTTGCATTTTACTTCATTACCTTCTGTTTCATATTTAAAGATCTTTTACATACGAATGACAACAAGCTTGCTTCTTTTCATTAAGGTGTGTGGATGCAGGTGTTTCATTTACCATGCAAAATGTCTCCCCACCCAATCCACTACACCCCTATTACTCCTACAACAATTGAACAGACGCTGAGGGCAAATGGCGTCATTGGTGGGTCATAGGCGAGGAAGATAACATGGTCGTGAACGTGCGTAAAGAAAGATCCTCAACAATGAGGTAATATTTGTTGGTATTAATGATGTAGAAGCGTTCTTATCGGTTCCGCCAAATGTACTGATTTTAGTTGTAATTAAAATTAAGTGTAAAATAAAATTAAGTGTATAAATTATTATACAAAATGAAGATTCTGCAAAAACTAACTACTCGGTGCAAATAATAGACCTACGTACTAAATATATATTTTACAAGAAACAAAAAAAATCACACATTTGAGGGGAAGCTTGGACCCGGAAGCCCCTCTCCACGTAAATCCTCCACTGCTTTGTCATCAGCTTATCAACTCTTTGTGACCGTAATCCATCAGCATTTGATGTGAAAATATCGAGTAATATCTCGTTTTGCTTTCCGTTTGAATTGCGTTAATCCAAAACAAAACGAGTATAGTTTAGCTTTGAGTACTGATAGCAAACGAATTGTACTTGTAGACCACTTGTAATGCCGGAAATAGAATATCCCACTGAAGTGTAGTCCACAAAATTTCTTTCTTCCATTTCGGTCGCCTTTCTTCTTTGAGAAATGGAGTAGGTCTCATCAAATGAGCCAATAAATAATTCTAAAATGACAGGAACCCTTTTATCATTATAGAACTACCCTCAAAAATTATTTTGATTAAATTTATTCTTAAAAGCATATGCAGAGTTGAATAACAATAATACACAAATCAAATCATTACAAATTTACTAGATATATTTTAAGAAACTTACCTGTCAATAGTGAGCAAATACTTCTAAATTAAATGCTCAAATTGTACGAAATACTTAGGAAGTAAATTAAACAAAACATGAGAATGTTGATTCACATTAAAGAGAAAGAGAATTTTGTAGTACATTATTCTCGACTTTTGTCTTCCTGTTCCCTAAATCCCTCTTCTAATCCCAAGAGAAAAAGATTTTTCATGATTTTCGAGACGAATCAAATTACAAATTATGTCAAGATAGATTGATTTCATTTTAAAAAATCTTTGTGCTCAAGTTAAGAACTTTATTCCTGTCAATCGTATATAAATAATTATTTTTTGTGTTATTACGTTTGTTCGATGTTCTATATGATCAATATCTACGTCTTATCGTTCACTCAGAACACATACGATCTGCGAAGCTTCGGACACTCAGTATGTGTAACGAGGAACCATTTCATGAGCACAACTCCTCATAAGGGCAACAGAGCGTTTGGAGCAAACATGTTCGCTGCTTGTTGGCGTGACCAAGGCGTGTGTTTAACAAAGCAGTGGGCCATTTCGCCACCTGGATGCCTCGCTCCTAGACTGCTGAATAGAGGAACTGTGTGACTCACTGTGTCCGTGCGCCGGGCCGTCCGAGGCGGTGGTAGGTGGGGCGCCTGCGGCGGGTGACAGTAGCAGCAGAGCGGCGAGAGCAGCGCCGGGACCGTGACCGAGCAACGTCACATTGCCAGGATCCCCTCCGAAGGCTCTCGCGTTGTCGCGCACCCATTGCAGCACGGCGATGGCGTCCCACAGGCCGTAGTTGCCATGCGCCTCTCGCGAGTCGGGAGGCGACAGGAAACCTAAGACACACCAGACACAACACATGTATACACTTAAATAACTATTTAAAGAAATTTAATAACTAAATAAACTTTATTGTAAAAACAGCAGTTGCAAACTGTGTATTACCACGTGGGGGATAACAAACTAAATTACTCTCCGGAAACAAGCAAGGGACCATCTCTTCAATTTCGATCAAGGGCCCAAGGACAGTGGCGGATATATTTATAAAAGAAATAATTTAATGAATATGTACTCTTATCCATGTATTATTCCAAAATGAATTTTTTATATTTTTTGCAGTAAAAATTCGAGATTAATAAAACAGAAGTTATTAATGATATTTCCGTTCATGGAAAATCCGCAATTACCCGAAGGAAAACCGGAGAAAACCCTGGTCGGGATGGGGCAACAGAGATAATGTACACAAGCGTGCAAAGGTAGCGTACAGTTAGAAATAGACTATTATGAATAAAAAGGATTTTAAATCTGATATTATTGAGGATGGAATAGTTATTGAGGATTGATTATGTTCATGTAATAATAAATGAGTGGACAATAGACTACCTACGGTGGAAATGTGGGCTGTGTGGGGAGGAGACAGAACGGTTTGAGAAAATTATGAAAACAAAGGGATTAATATAGATACCAACACGCATTAATAGAAACACGAGGAAAATGTAAGGTATTTGTTGACTATGTAAAAACAAATATGGGAGATAAAAGAAGGGCTGAAGATATTATAAATTGTGATGAAGAGAGAGATTGGGGTTGCAAATCAAAAATGAGAATGAGAATGAGGATCACCAAAGAAGAATCAGCATAAAACAAATAGTAATGTAAGCTATACAAAGATAAACGTAATGTATTGTGATTAGATGTTAGCTGACATTAAATAATAATATGAAAAAAATAACACCATGTACTGTAGGTCGTCGATTAACTGAACTAATTTTATGGTTCGGATGATCAAAATTCACTTTGAAATAAAAAAGAGAACAAATATAGACTCGCAATGAGTATATAGCAAACATTTATAGACTCTCTGCCTCACAGTTTAGTTAGGTATATATGTTATATCCCTAAAACATCTAACAACACACTTTCTAAGAAATACATACTTAGTGGTGGTTTTCCTCAGAAAAGTTCGTGAAAAAAATAAAGAGGTAAACCATGAAATGAATGTAGTAGTAATGGAAAAGGAAGTGTACAATATGTAATGTCGTAGGACAAGAACTGGAGATGAAGATAATCCTTAAAAACTGAGAATAACCATTATACTACATAAAACTATTCAATAATACAAGGTCTGTCTAGAAAGTAATGAGACTGAATTTTTCGCACCAAGCAGAATGCCAAAGGGGTGGAGTTTGCGGGCGATATAGGTGGTGGGGGTTTTCAGCTGCAGATTCAGTCGGAAGTCAGTTGGCCTTTAACCTTTGCAGCGCACGGATCGCTCGTGAAACATATACGTGTTTGAAATTGCCGTTAGGTTTCCAGAATGCAGCGGAGTGTCGAGCAGCGATACGCCATAAGTTTTTGCTTTTTTGTAAAACTAAACAAATCGGCTACTAAGACGCTTGCCATGTTGCAAGAAGCCTACGGGAAGAATTTTTTGCCCAAAGCTGAAGTGTTTAGGCGGCACAAAGCCTTCAAAGGTGGAAGAGAGGACGTCGATGACGAACAACGCGCTGGGCGTCCAACAAGTTCTCGAACTTCAGACAATGTGGCTAAAATTAGAGCGCTTTGGGACTCGGATCGTTGGATAAGTGTCCGAATGATTGCGGAGACGTTGGGACTTACAAAATCGATTGTGTATCAAATCGTCATGGAAGAACTTTAATGCGGAAAATTTGTTCCAAGCTGGTTCGAAACATTTTGACCGACGGGCGGAAAGAAAACCGAAAGAGTTGATTTCGCGTGAAATGTTGCAGTGTAACAAGTGACCCTAATTTTTTGAAGCGAGTGATTATTTGTGACGAAACATGATATTTTCAGTATGATCCTGGAACAAGGAGACAGGGTGCAGAGTGCCACACGCCCCAGTCTTCTCGTCAAAAGAAGGCTCGAATGAGCAAAAGAAAACTTATGTCCATGTTCATCGCCTTCTTTGACACCAAGGGAATAGTGTACAAAAAGTTCGTGCCACCCGGCCAAGGCAAATTTTTGCAAGGAATTGCTTCAAAGGATTTGAATCGTGCACGTCTGCCCGGAGCTCACTAACAATTGAATTCTGCACCACGATAATGCGCCGGTCCACACATCCGTCAAAGTGACTCAGTTCCTGGCAAAACAGAACGTCGCAACGCTGTCCCAACCGCCGTACAGTCTCGGTCTGTCACCGTCGGACTTTTCTCAATTCCCTCGCTTAAAATCCAGCTTAAAAGGTAATCTGGAGAACTTGCAGAACAACGTGACGCGCGTTCTGAACAGCATTCCATTGAGAATTTCCAGGTGAGCATCAATGGGTTGCAGAGTTGTTGGAAACGATGTATTAATGCAGCAGGAGGCTATTATGAAGAATATGAAGTGTCTGTAAAATTATTTTCGTATAAACGAATTTCATGGAAGCAGTCTCATTTATTTCTGTACAGATCTTGTATGTATTCACGTTCCATTATTCAGGGTTAGAGACAATGTGTTTTGGCTAATCCACAAAACACAAGAATTTGTTGGTACACCTACTATTCGTTATACTTTATGCCTTGCTCATGGTTAACATTCCACGTATACCTGATAGATGTGTAGAATATGTAATGGTATATCCAGGAGAAGATGATATGAATTATTAACGAAGGAAGAGCAAATAATTGTTCTTTTGTATTAGCCAAGAAAAAACATAATCCAATCAACTAATAATATATTGTTTATGGTACCTTACCACAGTCGATGTAAAAATTTCCCATAAATGACGTTTTGTGTGAAAGTCTTTGTTTCTACGTGAAAACAAAGTCTTTGTACAGTCGTGTGTCTCTACGCAGGTTTATCCCACGTTTATTCGTTTAATTATAGTATCTTTGCCATCAACTTTACGTTTCAATGGATAGCGTCACATACGGTTACCAGTGCAACAAAAAGATAAAAACCAAAGTTATATCTTAACTACATACAATCACTTTTAGAAATAACCAGGAAATCCCTTTAGTCTTTATCAAAATTAATGCAGGAATACCATAGGTCAGCACGTGGTCAAGTATTCTCTTTTCATTCCATATTAAAAACATTGTACATTGCCTGTACTCAATACAATGTCGCAAAAGACATTGAATTTACTGTGAAACTGGAAGGTTTAAAGAAAGAAATGTCTTCTCCGCATTTCGCTACAAGTAATCTAATAGAAAATCAAACCAAAGGAAGGACGAAACCAAACAAAATAACAATTAATGCTGAAAATTACAAATCAATTATGTTCACGTACAAAAAAAATGAAACAACGAAAGTCAGATAGTTGTAAATTATTCTCCCATTCTCTTGTAAGAGACAGTAAAACACCGAGGACTTATCTTCAACCACAGACTTTTGTGACAACATTGTCAACAAAAAAATGCACTCAAAGACTAATGGCCTACTTCCCTTAGTACGTACGTACGGGTAGAATATCCTAGATACAACTTAGATTATTTGTAATGCATGTATACGGTAGCGAAGCTTGTTATGGATGTGAAGTGTGGGTTTGTGCCTATCCGTCAAATCAAGAACAACTGCTGTTAACTCAAAATCATGAATTACGTGTGCTGACTGCCATGTTACGCCACGTTAGTAATTTAACCACGACAAACACATAACATTACACCCTTAATACAATTGCCAAAGACAGAACTATCTATTCAATGATCCTCTGACGTATTCGTAAGGTACTTAAAATATGCTCAACGGGTTAATAACCCCATTAAACGAACGCGTACTGATATTCCATAACTCCGCGCTTTATCCACAATAATACTATTTTTTAATTTAAGTTATATCCATATTTCATCTGAAAGTCATATTATTATCCTTCGTAGACTTCATGGGCCACTCGAAGGATTCGTATTTAATACAATTGTGAAACACAATTACATGATTGCTTTCAAGCATATATGATTATTTTCAGGAAGCATAGATATAAAACTATTTATGAAAAATTATCATAAAAGTAATCGTGAAAATTTCATACACAAAATTATTTTGTAAAAAGTCGTTTTTCTACGATCATTATATACTTGACATTGGCAGAAAATAAAGAAATGAGGTTACAGCAGAGCACGAAACGAACGTGGAAACAATATTTTAAAAATACCGCGAAGAGTGTCCTATTTCTTTGATGCACCGATTCAATTTGTGAAGCATCGCATCAAAAATTTCACAAAAAATTACAAACTTGAAAGACAATACACAATCTATTTGAGAAACGCACTATGAAGTTATGAAATGAAACAGCTTGTTTACCAAAATCACTCTTCTTTGATTGCTGAGTTGAAGGATAACATATTGCTATCTAGCGTAGAAATAATTTATCATATATGCAAACATTTGATTATAAAAGTAAATGTGATAACAGTAAATGGTTATAAGCAAATAAATCATAAAAACCCGATCGTATATTCATAATTTCTATACTAAAGAAATATGTCAATGAGAAAAAAAATCAGTTCTAATGTATTAAGAGGTGCGTAATGATGTCGACTAAAATGAATTAAAAAATAATATTTCTATAGCTGCACTCGAACAGTTAATCTTATGGTTGCTTCTAGTGCTACCTGGGATACAATATATGAATTAGAAGTTTCGTAATTTGGAAAATTCACGGAAAGTCACAATTAGTAGGAAAATGGACTCTAGGAGACATGTTTAGCAAACATGTTCTGAGACCGCTGGCTGCAACGCGGTTCTGTGACTACAGCGCGGAACTGTTAGTAGAATGGACGTCTTAGCAAAGTCATGAAAATCTTCTTTATTCCCTATCAATGTTTGGGTTGTCTCACTGTCGTTTGTAGGAGTTAAAACGACGGGTGTAAATTCGGTGACATTCCTTCCACTGATTCAATAACCTCCAGTCTCTATGAAATTTCATGGACTCTCCTCTCAAGTGTTAGATGTGGCAGTGACGTTAAATATCGCTAACAAAAGACATAATTCAATTAGACACAACAGAAACTGTCCAAAACTCAAAAATAGATAATTAACATTTATTTTTCAGTAAGATTTACTTTAATAAATATAGTTCGCATGTATAATACGTTCTATAGAGCTATTTCAACTCATAAACGAGTTAATGGGCAATTATGAATAATAATTCATGCTCATTAGTACTACATGACATATATCAACAAAAAAGTTTTCTTAAATGTCATTTTCATAATATTTTGCAAATAATCACACAAGAATTTAAGTGTCAAAGTTATTATAAGTGTTCTTCGGACGTTCGGAGTAAAGATTTTACTCGTTTCAAAAATTCATATTATATGAATAATTGTCTCTCGGATTACGGGTTTTCCCATTTATAAGTCGTATTCTCATTCAACAAACCGAATTTCCATCCATTTTTTATTATTTCTCTTTTTTGGTGTCGTACACAAAATACAAGACGTGTTTCGTGTTTAATGTATTTAATCGCATCTGATTGGTCGTTATCACAGCAAACAGGGATAGGATTTATTACACCGAACATCACATAAAATATCTCCCAAACACAGAAAGGCCTGAGCAATGAATTTATCACTCATTTAAATTAAATATTAGTCGCGATTCGCGGCGAAGAATCGTCAACACCCATTCTACATCAAAATCCTCCCTAGCAGCAATTCTCGGATTTCCATTCCCTTTCATCCCTCTTCCCACGAATCATAAATCTAGTCCCGGCTTTTAGTTGCTTACCCTTCCCTCCGTTTCTCTTTCATTTCTACGCTGCCCTTGGAATCCCCGCCCTCGACTCGTCTCTGCCGCAGCCCGTGCCGGTTATCCTGTACGTGCCACTCTCTGTTGCAGTCGCTTACTTCGTCTCTCAACCCTTCCCGCGCCGCAACCGCAATCCCAATCCCCGGCCCGGTCTGTCTCCGCTACCCCGCCATCGCCTTCATTCTGCCCCGCCCTTACGAGTCCCTAATTGACCGACGGCGGCTGCGAACGACGGCACGGTCCGTCGGTGCTGGCGAAGGGGCAGCGAGGACGGGGGTTGCGTGGGAGGGTGGGTGTTGGTGCGCGCGCCAATCTCGGCGCCGCAGCCGTGGCTCCCCAGTGGGTGTGTCATCGCAACCATCGGTGGCGAACAAGAACACATGACGCCTCCATGACTATTTGCTGCTCCGGCACGTATATTAATACATTTACGCTGCAATTAATTCATTAATAAAACAAGTATCTTATTCGCGGATTTTTTAAATATAGGGTCTATAGGCTCTTGTCTAGGGGCGGCATCTATTAAAACAATAAATATTGAATTTAGCGTTATTTTAATACTTACAAATTATAAACACTATTATACCGAAAAATGTATATCTCGATAATAATTCGTAATTGTGAAAAAAAATTTTTGTGTTAAATTACAAGTTTGTTGATATTCTATTAGTATTATAATACGTAGCTAACTTTTTAATTTTACCTGGGAGCTTGCTTTAATTTTTCAATTCGCCTCTGCCTTAGGACCCTTGATCAGAATTGATGGGATAGTCCCTAGATTGCTTCCGGGGAGTAAATTAGTTTATAGTCCTCCACGTGGTCATACGCAGTTTGTACTGCTTTTTTGACAATAAATTATTTATTTGTATTTATTTACATTGTGATTATTATTTTTGCAAAAAATGTTAGTTTTTTAACTAAGAAATAACTGATCACCATGATTTCATTTTTTTCAGAGTGAGTTCAAACTCTTTATTTAATGATAAAACCTTCCACGTTTTAGGCAACAACAGAATGTGAGGCACCATTATTTTTTGTTCTCTTTTTTGTGTCATTGTTCTTTTTTCGAAAATACTTCAACTTCGTAAATAAGTTTATAATGAGTAAAATTAAATGAAATGTTGATTCAAAACTTTCCCGACCCTTTCTTGTTGTTGCTTATCAGCATATCGTGGTAAGGAATATTATACACTCAACGTAACTCTGAAACATTGGAATGAAAAATGTTCTTGAAGGGTGTTTACTTATGTTCACGGCCTCAAGCTCAATGAACGTACGTGTTTTAATTGTTTTTTTAAATATGTTTGGTGAATATATTAAAATAATATACATCACAACGCATTAATTTTGAAATGCAATGTTAGTTTTTTCTCGATTGTTTTGTCATTAAAAAGTTCCACCACAAATACGAATATTTAATGATCTTTATGCTTTTACGTTCATAACTGCATTTACTGAATAGACTGTTCGGGAAACAAATGGGTAATATGACAACACAACTTGCAGGTTGCTAAAAATGTCTCTTGATCTCCCGAGCAATGAAGTTTGAAAATGTGCGTTGTTCAGCGCTGCGAACAAAATTTAAGCCATGCAAGTGTAACATGGCTAAGTGACAGGGTGCACTGTCCAGAAGGGATGAACTGCCACGCTCATCCTCTTTCAGCGACGAACGCAGTGAACTGATGAACGGCTCTGTTGCTCGTGACGTTGATCCGTTCGAATAAACAAGATTAACCGAATGGCGCACGCTATTAGCGGTGATTCTACTGTGTACTTTTATGTAGAACACTTACAAAAGATTCCTTCGTTGTTCGGGCAGTGTTAGCTTACTTTTTGACGAGTGAGGTACGTGATGGGAAATATTTATTTAATTCGATTTGCACAAAAGATATGATGGTTCATTATACGTTTATTTATTTTCTCTATGTCATTGTTTTTTTTATATATGTAGTTAATTTGTTTTTATATTTGTAACTAAGATAAAGCAAACGAATTTGTTGATATGTCCACACACTAACGCATATCTGACGATAGCAGCAATATACTGCTGAAATGTAGTGATACTATAAATAAATAATTATCTACAAAAAAGGTTGATTTAATCATTCAATTCACTTAAAATAAACTGATAATTGCCTCACCATGTAGGTATTGACTCAAAGGTGTGCATAATCACGACCTTATTTATATACGAGACACAACGTCACGTTAAAAATAAGAAAATATTTGAGATTCTCTCATAAGAAAGCATTAAATTGAGAAAAACAATGACATTGGGGTCGATGCCTGGGAGACACCTATGCTTAGAACCAATTGAAAACGAAAAATCAAAGAGTGTCTTTGGTGGAACCCACCACCGAGCGTACTGGAAGACAAGTCCCAAAATTCAGGATTTGACGATAACCGGTGTGAGTTAATTAAATGAAATAATATTAAAAAGCTGGAAAGGGCCCCCTCTAAACTTTCCATGTACAATTCATATCAAAAACTGTTGGTACTAAACACCCTACAAACCACTAAAAATTTAAGAAAACAGGTATTAACACTCCCAAAAGAGAAATAACACTATATTATAATTATTAAAAAAAGATATTCATATATTTCAACAATAAAACAGTTTCAAAATATTTATCATAACAATGCATAGTAAACTCCTAGATAGCATAATAACATATGCAAAAATAGGTTGCATGAGGTGTCTTCCACATTTAACTTTATGTCATAGCCTTATCGTAAAATTAAAAAAAAAGCGCCGAGATCCGAAGAGATCTCAAAATTTATTTTTCGACCAATTACCATACTTTCTTAGCACACTCAGTGAAATTGGAGAGTAATAACCCTTTTATGCGTAATAACTTTTCGCTGTATCTCAAAAACGTTGCGAGGTATAGGAATGCGAATTAGCAGTCTGTACGCAAAATTCACAGACCAATCAAAATGTTTCTACGCGTTTATTCAAAATTTTGAATATTAACCCATTTCTGTCCAAATTACTTTCCGCCTATCCTTTTCAGTTTTTTTCAAAACATATATTATCATATAATTTTAGGTTATATATTTTTTTTAAGTTTAAACTTTAAAATTACGACATGTCGACAGTGGGCATGAACGGGTACAGTAGGATGGGTACCAGTATTTTTCGACAATATGCGTGTGTGCGTGAGTTTTTAGCCTAACTATCTCATGTTTCATGTTTTAATATAATGCATTTTTTATTTTTTACGTCTATCTTTCTATTTTACCGTAAAAAAGAGGTAAATAGAAATAAAACGTAATTGATTCTATACGCAACAGAATAATTTTACTAGTTTACTATACAATTGTAACCTTTTTTAATTACATTCATTAAAAGTGCATAAGTATGCAAGAAAACAAGATTAAAATATTCATAGTGGGTGAGTATGGAATGCGTTTGTGCAGAGAATGGCATCCATCGTGACATATCTAGCATTACTTGCGGGTTGCTTTCCCGCCTTGCGCACAGCGAATTTGCTAAATTATGAGCTCTGCTGTCATAGTGTATCTTAGGCAACACTGGATGAAACCTTTATTGGCCAGTACCATTTCTTATTCGTGACAATGCTATTTCCTCATCTAGCTAATAAACTCCATCCAATTTAGGTTGTACAAAGCAAGACAGGACGACCGAGAACCAAGGATGCGTTCCACATCGCTACTTGACCTGCTGTTTTGTTGTTGTTGTTTTTTACTTTGTCCACGTGACAAACACAAGCTACCGTGGATGCCATTGTGAACACGTTATTGTCCTTATATCAAACATACGTAATGCAATTGGCAGTGACTGTCAGTTGATGAAATGTCCCTCTTAATTCTTTTTATGCTTCTTTAGCATCCCATAAAAGAGATTTCTCAACACTGTCAGCTATTACTGTCCTAGTTTCCTTACGACCTCTTTGTTCAACTCTTCTGTAATAAGGTGAAATTATTGACGAAAAGCAAACAATATTTCTTATCTTGAGGGAGCTCAGCCATTAGGTCTATCACGTCCAAGTTCCTAACGCTTAGTCCCGGTTGGTAGTTACAATGTCTTTGCCCTGGTCAGGCTTTGCCTGTACACCATAACCTAATCGTGCGGCGAAAATCCAGATTTTGTAGCCAAAACGGACAGGCTTTCCGTGGAAGTGCTGTTTTGCTCCGTACCTTCCAAAATACGGCACCATCAACTCGCCGAGACATAAATAAATACCCCCTGGAAAGTATCGGAGATAACGTCTATTCAACTAAGAACACAGCGAACTTCAGAGAACTTGTCCCATTCATTTAATTTTGTTTCTTCACGTTAAGATATCTCAATATGTCTTCAAAACTGTTCCGAGACATTGGCTTAGATACAGTGTCACTGTAAACATATTCTGATACTTCCACAAACATTCGTGTACCGGTTCGCTTACTCAAGAACATCGTTATCAAAGAAAAACTCTAGCGCACCTATCAGCGAATAATCATAATTCAAAAACTGCTCGACTGAATTCTATTTTGTATTGTTTGAACTTGTGATCTTCTCGCTTTAAGATTTTCTCAGTTTCTTTAGCTTTCTCTCATCGTTAATGTCAGTTCGATTTTCTTCCAAAAAACTATTTTTTTTTCTTTTCAAGAAATTTGACCTCCCGCTGATTGTTTTCGTTCTCACATCTTTCATGTTTCTCATCCCCAATAGAAATCCTCATCTTCATAAAACTGAAGATCGTGTTCAATATCATTGGTTATTTGTATTTCTGTCAAACCGGTGGGATCATCGACGCCATCATTCATTGATGCGTTCTCCGGAGGATCTTTTTTTTTTTTGTGGGGTTTAGGGCTCGTCAACATCCGGAGGATCTACAAATAACGTACGATCAATTGCATCATCGTCTTATTCAGACAATTTGCAATGTATCCCACTGTTAGTGTAATAAAAACCCTCCCTCTCATGCCCACTGTCGACATTTGTTGACATCAATAATAAAACACATTTAACACTGAAAATGAACTAAAATCTACGAACAAAATGGCCCCATCATAGAAAAATCTTCAATACATTAAAGTTCATATAGTGTAATTTCTTAAAATACTTAATAAAGGTTGTAAAATATCTCACGCCACGACATGAAGCATCAAAACGAAACATAACGTCAATCACTGTGAATAAATGAGAGGTCGAAATGAGCAAAACTTACTGCATGAGTTTGCAAAAGGTATCAAAATAACATAAAATAATATTGCAGGACTCCCACAACCATAAAATTTATTTACAAGAATTTTTGAAGTAAACGTCGACATTGAGCAGAAATGGGTTAACGAATGGGAAGTGGAGCGCAGTGTGTAAATGAAGCCGGAATGAGCTTCTGTCCGGAAATTGACTTCTATTCCCAACGTATTCATAGTAAAATCCCATGTTTAGTTTCAGTATATCAATTTGTTCGAGTCTTATCGGGGAAACAAAATTCTTAACATACACACATACGACATTGGACATCATCGCCAAAATTTGGAAATAGACTCTCCTGGAGTCAATTCGCAAAGATCCGAAGAGATCACAAAAATTTATTTTTCGACCAATTGCTATACTTTCCTTACACACTCTGTATAATTGGAAAGTAAAAATTGAACAATGAAATGTGATTTGTCACATCAATAGCTAATTAGAGCTATTTTTTCCAAATTGTTATTGAAACTATAATAAAAGTTGATTTTTAAAATTTTCTTTTTAAAAATTTCGAAAAGTTATGTTGATTTGAGAACATTACTAGATTGGAATAAAAAAGAATGTAACAAAAAAATTTGTTGCGAATTGATGACAACGCTGTGATTTCACTCATGTGCCCGTCGCGTTGGTTGAGTTGTTGCTTTAGTTCACTTGTAGAATATCTGCTCAGTCTGATAGGTTGCAACGGAGTGGACGTAAAACATCGATAGTTACAGTGCTAGCAGCGAAAGAAATGGAATGAGGAAAGAAGCCTAAAGACGATATGACAGTCAATGTCAGTTTTCCCAGATTGCCGATTCATATGTCATCAGCCACTCGCTGTAGACACGTGAGCGTTTTACTCGTGTCAGCAGAATCTTAGTTAGCTTCCGATGGGATACTGCCTCCAACATCAACCAAGATCCGGTAGTAACTGATATGCCAACTGTGACGGACAAAGTACTGGTCTTCTACCCTTCGGCCGGAATGAGGTTCCCTGAAGTTAGCTTTTCCTCGGTATAGAGCAGCTTTTGTGCGGATGTCGTATTGTACCTCCTGGAATGGGTGGAGGAATGGGCCAGGCCATCATCACAGCAGACAACACCGCGCCTGCGCTCCACTTACTTTTCTTTCACTGTGAGGGCTATAGTGGCTATCTAGGGATGAGTTCTGACAGCAGACGGCGTGTCAGGAGCGGTAGTCAGGTAGAACGATGGCTCTGACAGAGCAAGGGTATTTGTGACACACTTCGCGGGCAGAATGTGGTTGGTTGTAATGACGACTGCAGGGTCACCCTTTTTTTATCCTGTTTGTCTGACGCAAAGCGCAAAGATGAACAAGTCAAAAGATTGAAACCTTAACTCAAACGTTCTATAGGAGGGATCGAAGAGGATAGCCAAGTTATTTTCGTTTTCAATTTCATTTTCATGAAATATACGAGAATATAGTTGGGTAAAGAAGGTAAATAGAATTTCAAATCATGAATATTTTTCGATTGTTGCATATTTCCTAACGTTTTGTTCATGACATATTACTAGGAAACTTCTTATCTTATGTAAACACTCGATGATGACCAAAAGCCTCTCTGAACAGTTGTAAAGTAAAATACAAAAGTTTGTCTATAAATGATTGTAAAACTTCACAATTCAAAAATATTAGACGTAAACAGCTTTGCTGTTCTTCAACTTAAATTTTACAAAATTAAGATTGAAGTTTTTTTGTTTGTGACATTTGCGCGGCGCAGAAACCCTACTAAAAGCCTGAAGTTTCAAATTTTTTTCGTATTATCTAGCTTAATACAGAGATTTTAATATCTACAGCTTTGAAATTTGTTACACGTATTCGGAGGGACGGAGTATGTTTTCCCCGTAACGAATGATTTGAAATGCACAAATTTCTTTAGTTAATTTTAAAGTTTTTTATGCGTCATATGGGGAGTGATGAGTTTCGAAATTCGGCACATATATTTTCTAAGACAATCCATGATTTGTCCATGATTTTTTCGAAATTCATTACATTCATTAATGACGATTTAGAAACAATGTTTGTACTTAAAACAACATTTTCACGCTAGCAATGCAGCAAGTGCTTAGCTAGTGAATAAATACATCACTTTCAGTCAATGAGGAAAAAGAGTTCGTTGTCTGCGTCACGTAATTCCCCTCTTACCGATCGTCGTCTATCGCCTAGAGATTTCTTGAATCTACATTTTGAATGCCTTTGCAAGCACTAATTCCATTACATTCTTAATCTCTTTAATTGCATATACCTCTCCTAGTACTCTCTGTTTAAATCGTTTTGTTTTCTTTACAAATGAGATAAGTTCATCAATTCCACCAATAGCCTTGAAAAGAGAAGTTCGTAAAATAGTGAAAATTATTGTACGGAGTAAAACTGTATCAAAAGGCAAAAGTTTTTTAAATCAGATATGATCAAATAGATTCTCTTCAATAACAAATTGAAAATAAACATGACAAAAGGAAAGAGAAAGTTCATATATAGATAATTGTCCATTTACTGCATGTATCTAAAACAACATAATTTGAACAAATATACCGAGTAAACTTAAATTTGCATTATAACTATATCCCATCGAACATATACGATTATTCACAATTTGTTAAAAACGAAACCAAAATGAAATACAAAATACCGATTTCAGTTAACAAACTTGACCTTGATAAGTCTAAAACAACCAGTGAGAAAACATAAATATGATTGTCTTTATTGAAATAGACTTTATAGTTCCTTGCTGGAAAATTAAGGTATGTAAATGTTGTAGTGTAAAGCAGATTTAAAAAAGAAACATATTATTACGACACACATATTTCAAAAACGATTGTGTTACAATTCCTTTTTTGGAAAAATGGGTTCTAGCCGATATTTTTGAATTTCGTGAAAATCCTCCTCCATTATGCTGCATTTGTTTCCCAGCAAACGCACACCGAAATTCGATGAAAGGTTTTGTTTCTGCTCTTCAAAAGATTCGAGGAGGAGATATGCAGTGGCGAAGGGAGAGGAAGCGTGGCAAGCACCGAAGTTCAAGAACAAAAGCAGTGTGGCGGGCGGGCGGGCGGACGCGCGCAAAGGAATTCCCCGATGGCGGGCGTGAAGGAGCAGGCGGGGTTTCCCCGCAGAGCGCCGCGCTTCGAATGATAATCGGCCGGCCGCGAGTCCACTCCCTGGAGCTCTAATCTGAATTCCTCGGCTGCGGACGGACGCGATGGCTCTCGCTCCATGCAAGCGGTGTAATTTAAGTACCCGACTCTTCGCATCACAAGGACGTGCTTACACTCCGTGAAAATGCAATTTAGCGCTTCAAACGGCAGCTTTACTTCTTGAGGGGATGAAGGAAACCATACTGCTTTAAATATTCAAGGAAGGAATTCAATGTTAAATGTATGGACTGACTAGAATAGAGAATAAGTAATGCTTTTATTATTACCCTTTTAGTTCAGAAATTGAACCCATAACTCTAGTAATAATGAGATATTTGTGAATCTACCAACTCAGTCTCTTAGTCGGCTTAATGAGTATGGCGAATGAAATGTTTATTTTTTAAATTTGTTCATCGACGCTAAATAAGACTGTATAAAGTGTCATCTTATATTCCAGTTCCTCAACTATCTCACGAGCATTCTCAATTTCATTTTTTTCATCTTTCAACTTTGTTTATTTCTTGTATTTAATTACATTGATAGTGATGTAGATTGAAATATAAATATAAACGATAAGAACTGTTTGATGTAAATGTAAAGGGTTCTAAGAGGCAAAATCAAAATTCTACAGGAGACACTAATCACTGATTACACGCCATCATTGATTATGAAAAGTTATAGATAAATAATAAAAGACTACTTGTTTGATGTTGCAATTAATGGTGCTTTAAAAATATTGTTTGAAAATTTCAGATGTTGTGTTGAAACCATTGTAAGTGCTAAATAATTAAAATGTAGAGGATGTTTTGAAGAGCCACATGAGTTTTCCATAAAAATGCTTCAAATGTCACGGGTAGCACTAAAAATAGCGTATGTGCCATGCATAACAAGTATCATTTCGACAAATTATTGAAACAATAGTAAACGAATGGTATACCAGCAATTTCTGTTGTTGCATGTTAGTCTCACGTCGATGAATACGCCCACGCTATCTTTTGTCTGGCTAATAAACAAAAGACGCTTAGATCGATTACCAAGGAATTAGCATTGTAAAAAAAAACGTTTTTCGACAGAAACAAAAATTTAGACACTTATGACCTTTTCCATTTACATGCCTCAAATAAGAATTTTTCAATAATAACAATTACACTCCCTTAGTTCAGAAAGAACTTGTCACATAGTAAATAAACTTTCTATAAATATAACAGAAATCTTGAAAATTAAATGATTCCAGTCTTCTCGTAAAGAAGTAGAAATTAAAAAAGAAGAAAACATAAAAACAATCACAGAGAGGAAAGACGTTTCGACTTTCACCTTCACCCAGAATGTTACTCTGTAAAATATTCCTAACTTTTGGTGACTTTTTTTTTCAATATCTATACATATTACATATGAAGTTTGATTCAAATTTTGTTTTACTCTTCTTCCTAAGACAGGAAATACGTTTTCGCGCAGTAATGTAAGATAAATTGTTGATTTTGTTGTATTTTATACCTGAGCATAGAGTTTCAGAGATTTGCAATCGTAGAAAATTGGTTCAAGACGTATATCCGAATTAGCTTTGAACAAAATGGAAGTACTATTGAGAGCAGTTTGGATAGCTCGACTTTCTAAATAGCGGATTTCCTACCTTTGTCGAAGACTATAAATACGTAAAATCGCGTACAGAGATAGTGGTATGTATCTGACCTCTGCATGCGTTAGTTTCAGTGTACCAAAAGCGTATTGTATATTTCATTAAATTGATATATGCTTTACATACCTCATCAGTTTCAAGAATTATTCAAATATTGTGATTTGGTAAATATAGCGAATACAATAAACTATTTACATTTTTTTTTATATTTCTTATAAATTTATTTTGCTACAATTTAAATATGTTGAAATTTATCATAACTCATAAGACGTAAAATATTAATGAAGAAATTAATCAGTGAAAAGAAACAGACCAGATAGAAACGTTTTCGAAGACCTTGCCGGTTGTGTCAAGTGGAACAGCGTGTACATAAGTCACTAGCGCCCCGCGGTCTTCTCCAACCTCTTTCACAAGGTCCTAATTCAACTTTTGAAGAAAATAATCGTATTTCACTATTTAATGGATCGTTTTTCTCGTAAAAGGAAAAATAACTAAAATCCACCTCATTGTAATATTTGTAGTTTATTTTATAGACGTTTGTACTTGGACATAGTATATAAAAAATGTAAATTTTTAGTCAAAACATTTTAGAAAAAGCAATGGCACCTGGTCTATATTTTAAACACTTAAATCTTATACGTAGATTCTGAGCACATGTATTTATGCTCAATTCGTAGAATACACCCATTTTTCCTTCTATCACTTCAGTTTTTTGCTTGTTCTTCAAGAAGCGTGAAACATCTGGGGTGAGATACTAATAATCGATCTCACAAACTATATATGTTATAAGAGAAAAGTTTAAAACAGTCCCTACACACTAAGATATAAATCATGGGTTTCATCACCTGCACAGTTTGCCTGTAGAATTAATCATGAAGGTGTATGTGACTAAATCTGATACAGGATTCCTTCATTGTACAGGTGACGTGAACGATACAAATGTTATATATTTTTAACTTAAATCTGTGCAGTTCGAATGTGCAGATCAAACAGAGAATGAATCGGTCGTTTGCTTGGGCTTCAGTTATTTAGTGATCGCAAGTGATGAGAAAATCACAATACTACCCAACAATGTCAGCTTGCAAGTGGAATTTAGTTTTTTAAAAACTTTGATAAATACGAGCTCTGACTTTGGAGCATTAATAATGAAGGGTTTGACCCACTTAATGATCATTGTAAGACATTCTTTTGCTTTCTTTAATAGTTATTTCAAACTAAAATTTGGTTTTCAATCTGAAAAATGAAAAGAGAGTATTAGAACTACGGAAACGTACTTTTAACATCTTAATAAAAGAGTTAGTCTGTTTTGTTGAGGGTACACATATCCACAATTTAATATTATACTCTCTATATACGTTATATCAGTCAAAGATAAACATAATATTGACTAATAATATAACTTAGAAATACTCTAATTTTAACTGAATTACCCGCTAAAAATTAATTTACTTTGCAAATATATTAAATCATTTCCATTTGAAACTACTTCGGAAAATGTAAGTTAAATAATTGTACATTGCAACAAAAAAAAGGGATATGTAAAACAAATCTTTGAATGTATATTACATATTTGTGTATAGATCATTTTGTTTTATAATATGAGTAGTGTGAAAAACAAGTAATATACATGACGTACGTATATAAGAAATTATTGTTTGATCAGTATGTTTTAAAATTTATGCAAAGGAAAAATAATTGAACAACTCTTCACTTCAAGATAAGTAAAAGTAAGTTCAAAGTGAATTGTTAATTATTTGCCTCCTAAGTATTCTCCGAATTACTTAATTACAGCGGAGACTTTCATCGAAAGGGAGTTGGATCAAACGCGGCTCTTCGCTCCATTAGCGGCAACCCCCACTCCATCGAGGGGGGGGGGGTTCGGTCACTGATCCTCGCCTGTTAATGAGGAGCGGCGCAGGGGCCTGTCCGCCACTTTGCTATCGCAGCGTCAAACTCGGGCGTCGTGAAACCCCCTGCAGTGTCGAGGTGGCAGCAGATTCATCTGGGCGCTCGTGTTGAGAAGATAGGGGATGAGGTGGGAACAGCGGCAGGGGCGACGGAGTCGGCGGTCGGGCCAAGGGCGCTCGCTCGCGATCGGCAAACAAGGGGGTTTCACCGGCTGTCGCCGCCGCCGCGAGCAGCATCACCAGCATCTACGTCCTCCACATTGTCCCTTGGCTCTGGTCGTTCGCCCATAACCCTCATACGCGCGGACACGCACTCTGCCAAGTACCTTGGATGTCTCAGGAGACTCTCATGCCCAGACATGTCCAGACATGTCGTCCTCAGGCTCCTTGGGTCACTCGACTACTATAACCACATCGCTCCTCCTCTCTATGCTGAACTCCTTCCCAACAATTATCACCAAACTTTCCTTATCTATGCGATTTCGCTTCGAGTTTATTTTCAACATAATAACTTTTAAACAACTTCGATTATAAAATTGTCTTAACAATGTTCCTTTGCACTAAAAATTTTTTTTGTACGAAGTTGTTGCTTTGTGGTCAAAGTTCAATAAAAACTAGACGCCGACGTTACGATCATCTCCCTGATCATCACCCGGGAAAAGTGTGAAAGATTACAGACGATAATAACTGTTTATTTTATCGCTAAACTCGCTCAACGTCTCCTTGAAGTATGAATTGATCAGTCCCGGGTCACTTCAAAAAACGTCTCAAAGTTAATAATGATAATAAAATTAATAGTAATAATAATAATACGAGGGTGATATATAAAGATGTAACGGTGTTACTGTGTTGCGGTTATATTTATATAAATGTGGTGTTGTGTTTATATAAATGTATCATTAATTGTAATATGTCCGAGGCTAATGGTTTGGTTAGTTATCAATTGTTGGTTGGCTGTGGTGTAATTGTGAACCTGTTGTTTTTAGTTCTGAAGAAGGAAAAATAAATATCCAAAACGTTGGCAATATGAATAATGTTTAATTTTTTTTACCGAAATACTCAAAAATCGTCGTAAATAATAATAACAATAAATTTACTGCCAAAAAAGT
>NNCF01126969.1:269252-314349 GCA_002313205.1 Laupala kohalensis
CCTAGGTTATCCGAAAATCCAAAATTACTAGTTAGCTTTCTCTAGTAAAGTACTGCTAAAAGTTACATCACTCGCAACTAGTAGCAAGTGTATTTAGATTACCGTAGCAATCTCTTACAGTTGCCACCAGTGGTCTGATGACTCATGCTAGGCAGGTCACACCTCCCGTAACCTGCGGACTCAACCCCCACGTATTAGACGCCGAAAATCCTGAGTCGTTCCAATACATACGGAAGAGGATGTCACGTGACCAGTAGACAACTACGCCTCGTCTCATTCACAGCGTGCACCCCACCCCCTTGTTCTTCCAACAGCTGTCCTGGGAACACAATGATATCACCGAGAGATGTGCGCCGCCGCCGACCAAAAGCCAGGTACCCTATCCCCGTACATGCCTTTCCTTAAGTCTTTGATTGTCTCTGTATGCCGGGAAAATACCTTACACATAAATATAGTAACAGTCTTTCCCTCTGTATTTTGCCGTCACACTTCAGTGGGGCCCCACCTCGGTCCACATTACGTGAAAGTCTACTTTCACAGAGATAGCATAATACAAATGTACAGACTGGCGTGGTTCTCACGTAACAGCGAAATGGAACCCATCCTCATCCCACAGTCTACGTTCACAAAAATAGCATAGTACAAACTTATAGACTGGCGTGGTTCTCACGTTACTGTTACTTTACAGAAAACAATGCAATACAGCTGCCTCACACGAATTGCCAACTTCTACAAGTTAAGTAATATCCGAATAAATATTAACAGTAGTCACTTAAGCGACTATTTGCTGTAAAAAATACAAATTAATAACTCAAACTAAGACACAGGGTAATACTCGTTCCACTCGCTCGATGCAGAAAGAACATAATAGCGCCGCAGGAGCAAGCGAATTAAATAGGTGGCCAATGTTGCCGATACATTTAAGTTTAAAGAAATTCGCAAATCTTGCCAATATAACACGAGTTACACTTGTCATTACTCTTAAGGACGGTGGCAAAGTCAAAGCGTGGGCTACACTGTGTACACGCCCTGTACCGTTCCAACATCAAGCTGGTTAGACTTGCAATAAATAAATAAATAATTTGTAAAGAGAGCAGTTACAAACTACCTTTGACCACGTTGAGATTATTAATTAATTTACAGCTACTTATTTACAATAAACCAACAAAATCATAGCGTTGTCGTTCAGGTTTTTTTATTAGGAAAATTTGTCTGAGTAAAAAACATGACTCTGAGTACACATTAATTATCAAATGCAACGATTCCGCTTCATTGTTTAAGGTATCACCTTCTTGAAACCTCACATGGTTGAAACCTATTTATACAAGGGAAACTTAATTTTATATAACGATTTTCTGAATGTTATGGATTGACGCTTAGCTCATTTAGTAAGTGTACTGTCGAAAACGCGGTAGAAATTCATCCGAAACGTATCCAGCCAATAGTCCGGAGTAAAAAGCGAACCCTGCGATACGTCCTATAGAGTTTCTTTTGAATTTTGGAGGGTGGATGGCTGTGACAACTTTGTGTGCTTGAGAGCGATGGGAGTGAGTAGTTTGAGACGCGTTGCTCACCAAGGACGCCCAGGCGGAAGTTGAAGGTGACGACGAGCACATTGCCGTAGGAAGCGAGGGCACAGCCGTCGTGTGCGGCGCCCGCACCCCACTCCAACGACTCAGCCAACAGCAGCACCAACACCGGGAACTCAGGTTCCGCAGGCACACCCTCTGCAACAACAAGACACGAAATTAAGAAAATAGGAGTTGAAAGGTTTCGTGGGCTGCTTGTGCAAACCTAAGAAAAAGTGAAGAACAAATGTCAAGGTATTTTGTGGTTGTGATGGCACTGGACAAGTTTGTCTATAATTCAAAAGCCTTTTAATTGTGGGAGATTAATGTTCTATTGAATGAAAAGTGGTTTATAAAGCCTTATTATCAAATTTATATAGTGTTTTTAAAGAAAGTAGTATCTTATTTTATCGTTCCTTTTCTCAGTATTTAGTTTTATAAAATCAAGATCGGACTCTTATAGCACAAAACAAAAGATTGCTTAAAGCTTTACTGACATTTACGAGTTCAATAAATCACCTTCACTATTTCGATAATATTTGGCTCTCGAAATTTTCGGAGTTTTTCTCACAAGAGATCCAAAATATCTAAACTGTTCTATTACTTGAAACTTCAACTACATCCATTTTCCGATTTACAAATTGTCAGCAGTTTGATATTTTTTCTAAATTATTCTCCTAAATTAATGTGTTCAAATTATGAATCATTAGGTGTCCATATTTTTCATTTATTAATGTACTACTTCAATACGTTTTATTTTTTCAAGGACTGCTCTCATTGCTTCAGATATTTACTTAGTTCTTGTTAGTATTTAGTTAAATATTTTTATACCAATAACTTTTGTTTTTTAAAGCTAATTTGTGTTCCGAAACGATTTATGAGAGATAGCAAACCAATCATTCAAAAATCAAGCGTCATTCAAGGTAGATGCATTTACAAGGGAGTGAAATATGCCATGCATCATAACTCTAAAATAAATTTGCATGTGTCAGCCGAAATCAAACAATGTTTGTGATAGACCCACACAAATTACACGCTCGGATAAGTTACGAGAAATCACTGATCCAGGTACTGCAGCGGGTTGAGGCATTCTGAGTTCGAATACGACTAATGAATGGATGTTGTGTTCTGCGGTGAAGTTGGAGGCAACAGGAAACCTTTACACGTATCATAGTATCATATATCTTCCGAGTAAATATATTGTCCATGGAATATTGCCTTAAAGAGAGCGATATAACGCTCTCAACACATACATCTTCATACTTCATAGTGTTTAAAAATCTTCTTTTTCAATCTTGGTTTGGTTTTTGTTTATAATTGTTTACCATGTTTAATTGGTATCACAATTATTAAAGCGTGTAAATTAGGTTTTTGAGAGCTAACTTTTTGCACAAATATTTTAAATTATTTAATGCCATCGATACTGTATTCCGTTAAATTTGTACATCAGATTTGTGACAATAGGTACGACTTTGTAGTAATATCAGCGTAAAACTTAATTGATTTGTTAGCACAACGTGTACTCTTAACATGTTTGTGGATATTAAAAAAAATTCAAAAAGCGTTTTCATTTTTAAACACACCAAGAAGATGTACATTGGACAAAACGTGTAGATACATTAGTATATTATTAATTATCTAATAATAATAATTATTAGTACATTATTAATCAATGTGCGTAACCGGGACTTTGCTGGCGTGATATTTGCAGAACAAATATTTCCTTTGAAAAAGTGCAGTGAGAAGTTCAGGAAAAGACGACACTCAACGATTTTCACAGAGGTTAAATTTATGATTATTTAGTTTTGAAAATGAAAGTATAAAAATAATAACTAACCTAAAGGTGTTAAGTTGAATAATTTAACTTATATTGATTGCTTCATGAAAATACGACCAGTCCTTACGGTTAAAGTCGCATTCAAATATTCATGCTTCACTTTTCTTTGTATAAATGGTGATGCTTGTGATAATGAACCAGGTAACATGCGTCAAAAGTTCAATTAAATAAATCTGTAATTAAAAAGATAAAATGTAGACAATATTTTGAAAAATTATATATATAACAAAAATGACAATATATATGACAAATTACAGGAATTCCCCAAAAAGCGTGAGTTGTTTGTAGATAAAACCCGTTATATCTTTTCTTGTGTTTTGCATTTTGGGGAATAATAAGAAACTTTCACTAATAATTTATTGAATCTGTTTTGCCATTCATACTTGTAGACTGTAGACTGTAAAAGTTGATAGATTTATGGGTTAGGTCTTTCAGAAGGTTTCGTGTCATCTACATACATCATCAAGATAGTATATGAGTTTTTCTTGTGTAAAAGTCTCTCTTATCAATTCGTAACTCACATTATAAAAGTTAGTGCAGGTTTTTCTAAATTTATATCCTTTACTTCTTAATACTTCTTAAAACAAACCTGTCTTTTCTTATCAAAATTTTTATTAAACAATCCAGAAACATATTTTTTTTCTTTATCCCGAAATACTATTAACGAGTACTCATTAGCTTTGCTAATTCGTTTAGTCATATTCTCGTCAAATTGTGATATTAATCACCTCGGTACATACGTTCTGATTTGTTACTCTTGAACAGTGACAAATAAATTGTTATCTCTTAAAATACATTTCTAATCTGTATTTTCGAAAATTGTTTTGTTGAAGTCTGTATTCGAAAAAAATTCATTTGTTTATTTAAGATAGAAAAAAATATTTATAGTTTTTCGCATTTTTAAGTGAAACACATAATACTTGGATATAAATTTCTTGCAAACCATACAAACATTGGATTTTGCAACATCAATATGTTTCAGAATAATTTAGTTATATTTGAAAGTAGATATTTATTCATGGGTCACATATAAATGAATGCTTACCTGCTATGTATATTATAATGGTTATTTATTTTTTATTTAAAATTTATTCATTTCCATTTCTGTAGATTTCGAAATCAATGATGTTAAAACGGATTTGAGTCGCAATAATATTTGTAGGTGAATCGCGGAAAACCTCGTGTACGTTTGCTCTCGGATGTTCCAGGGTAGCAGAAGCTCATGAGCAACAGTCGTGTCAATATTTCCGCAGCCGGTCTCGTCTCATGGCCTGGAGGCCGAGCTCAGCCTCAGCTCCGTTCGTTCCCTTTCGTCCTTGTCGTTCCTTCGCTCCAGCACGCCCTCGGGCCACGTTAAGGAGCGCTGACACCGCTGCCCACACACTTCTCCAGATGGAGCTTCCAATGATCTTGCATGGTTACAAGGTTCCTAGCGCTGCAGTGTGTCAGAGAGGGAGGTCAGAACTCTGGGAAAGCAAGTTGCTTTTACCAGAGATGATATCACAAAACCCTCGTCTTGTTAGGTGTTACCGTGAGATTCTATACACCCACACGACAAGTTGCACTAGTGTTCTTCGTCATGTTCCAATTATGAACGAGCTAGTCAAGAATGCTAACAAGTTTCGGGACATACATCATCACGTTATCAGAATTCAAATGAAATCTTTGAACATGCGATTGCCAAAGGGTGCTCCTCATTTACATGTCAAAGATAATCATGCTGTTTACAATATTACAAACCCTACACATGAATGCCTCAAAACAGGTTGACTTTAATACCATGGAAACATTTCTTCTGAATATTATCATATCATAAATCAATCAATACAATAATTTATGAAAATATTTTGTTTGATCAGTATATAACTTTAAATATCTTTGCTTTCCTTTAATGCATGAAATAGATCTTCCTTTTTGAATGTAAAATATAGTCGCGAGAATTCTTGGAGCGATTTTAGGCAATGCAAGTTACCATCTATCTTGGTCGAGTACACCTCTCCACCTCTCCATGTCAACCTAGGTACGGGTGGATTCAGTCCTGGGAGAGATTTGATATATTTCTCGTTCACCTCTGACCCGAGTGTCATATTTTGTTCCTACACTGTCTTGATCGAAGGCTAAAAAAAGACGAAAAAACGATAAAGAATCCATGGAAACCAGAGAGTTTCATTACATCTCTACTGCGACACAAGCTAACCTGAAGAAGATGTATTGCATTTTGTAGAGTAGCGACATTGATTTTTTATGTCTGTAAAATATGCTTAAAATGAACTGAATTTCGAGAGAATTGTAAAACACTAATTAATAATTTTCAGGTAATACTTTTTTGTTTAGAATAAGAATTTCTCGTTGTTTTTTTAAACAACTCATTATTAGTAAACTTGTTAAGATGAATGCAAGAATTCCCTTGTTCTTTTACTTGAATGCAGGTTTGCTGTTGAACTAAAATTTACTTTAATATAATACTTACTTTAATTCTTTGTGAATGTGTTAGAAGAAATGAAACAATTATAGTACGTGCACAAAAAACTAAAACAAATATTTTTTAGTTACTTTTAATTAATGTTATACATTACATAACAGTAATTTCTGCGTGGCACAAAAAACACGACATTTTTTTAACTGGTGAGACTTCTTTTACCAATTTCAAGAGTTAAAAAAGTAGAATATGAGAGGAAAGGTTATTTATCCCACATGAGCGGAAATCTTCGTATTTCGACTTCCATGAACTTAATAACTTCATACACTCCGGGGAGTAAATTTGTTCTTTCCAATGTGATTGTAATGGGTTTTCTGTATGTCTAAATCACTACATGTGTGATGCATGTTGACAGGATTCTGTTAGTACTTATAAAACATTCTCGACTCTCATGTTCGGTTTGAGCGACTAAATTCAGAGAAATAACAATGCCATTCGACTACCAACACAGTCTAGAGAAGTTAAAAATACACGAAATAAATGTTAAACTGAATTTAATAATTTCTTATGATAGAAATACTCGAACATTATTGAAATTTAATAAAATACATGGTAAAACAGTGACTTGTCGTATGTAAGTGTGAATTTATCAAAGATTTAGTTATATTACAGATAAAAACATTCAGAAGTTATTATTTTTGTTTAATTAGTCATATTATAATTAAATACAAAGCCCTGTAAGTTTTTATAAGTATTTGATTCTTTTTTTATACTATTTTAAGCTGCAAAATTTGAATATTAAAGGTAAATTATATTAGGAACTAAATTTTGTTATTATGTAAATTTCGATGTCTAAACTAAAAATTTGAATTCTTTTTTTGATCAGCTGCCACTCGTATATTGTACGTACTAAGATATCACAGAGAATAAAATAAATCAATAAAAATGAACCTCTATTGTTACATAACTTTAACAATATAAAAATTATTTTCGCAACTACAATTTACTTTACATAAAAAACACACCCATACACAAATCGTGATTCACCTCTTTTAACGTAAAATTTACCAATAAATATTACTACCCTTGCGCTTATTAAGTTGTGATTCCATAATAAGGTAGAGTGACTCGAAATATAAACCTTCACAGAACACCATTTTCATATTCATTATCGGTACTTGATACTATATTGACGATGTTCTTTGTAAACCAGATTCGTTTTCCCCTTTATTCATGTACATAATTCATTCGCTGAGCGTTTAAAAAGAATGAGGCACTAATTAAAATCATGTTTTGGATTAATTCTATCATGAATAAATGTTTTACTAACCCTCCCAAGGGTAACTACAGTTCTTAACCCAACACAAGGGATATTGCTGTCAAATTACAAGTGGGAATATAAATAAAAATGCCATCAAATTCAGAATTTCTTTCTGTGTAATTATGTTGCTTACTGATATTCACAGCCTAAGTAACCTTCTCGCCAATCAAGCTACAATGGAAATTAATAAGTATTTTCTTTTCTTTTTGAGATGGGCTGGGTTGCTGTTGTTTGTAAATTTTTAATCTTCTTCTTTTGACGTTTCAGACATTCTCTCACGAGAGAAAGCATTTCACTTTCACGTTCAGCAATTGGGAAGTATAACGCCGTGAAGGTTGCCTTTCTTGCTCCGGACATGTTAGCTCTCGGGTAACTTCAGTTATCGGTCATGAAAGTAATATTCCTTAAGATAAAAACTTGACAAACGCTGGAAGATATTTTTAGAGTCAAGAAAAATTTTACATCAGTGAGGGGTAAAATGGTGTCCCCTCACTATAGTTGTGAGGTTGTGCTTCTCTAGCACGTCATATATATTTGCCAATAAATTATGTGCTCAAGAATTGTTGGTTACGTTTGTTTATAATATAGTTATTTATTTTTAAAATTTAAACCAAACTTTGTGATCTTTCAAGGAAAGACTAACAATGCAAGGCAACAGAACATTAAATTTGCAGATATTTAATTCTCGCAGAGTAAATCGAATCAAGTATACAAACGGCGAATTCAAAGTTTACAACGTTTTCGTATTTACCTGAAAATGAAAATGGAAAACATGATGCACCATAATATTGTGTAAGTCCACTTTTTAATTGCATTTCTTTAAATTTAGTCATTAACCATTATCACAAATATAAATACGTGCAATCAAAATTTTATAGAAATATAGTTTTGGGGTTTTAATTTTTACATTAATTTCAGTATTTTGCAACACATACTAATCACGCACCCATCATAATGTATGAGAATTTTCTTATTTTACCATTCAAAATTAATAAATTTACTCTATTGTATTTTCTTCAGTTAATATCACCTAAATTAAACCACATGTCATCACAATAATAATACTTTATTGCTACCATATGTGCCTTTTCTCCTCTTTTTTTCTTTTTTTTGCATAATTTGATAGATACGTAATATTGCCCAATAACGTCCAGTTTTCACATAACTAGTATTGTTGTATTTGTAAATGTGAAATGTAGCGTGCTATTGGAGCTTATCTACATGGAGCGATAGAAGTTAGGAGGTGGGTGGTAGGTCGTTGTTAGTAGGCGGGCCGCTTAGCTGGGTTTACCAACAACTTGGCCCACGTGGAGGGAGTAGTAGAAGTAGTTAGTAAGTAGAAGTGGTTAGTTATTGATACTAGGAGGAGCTGGATAGAGGAAGGAAGGTTGGCTTTTCAGTAGTCACAGCTATATGAACTGGGACATTATTGTGAAAAGCTACAAAGCCATCGGAAATCGAACCCGGGATTTCTTGGTGAGAAGCGACAACACTACCACCTGCGCCACCGGTGGGGTAAAATTTTTTTTTTTCACATAAGTGTTTCACGTTCCACAGAACGTACTTCAGAAAACATGCCTAAATCGCGAGGATCGACATTCTTGTAATTTGTTTATATTATACTAGGTGTGTTACCGTGAATCCACTCATGACAAATGAAATTTTGCGCAAAAGTATTATTTATTCATTATGCTAGAATTTCTTTTCTTATTTCGTATATTCTACTAAATCTAATATTTTACAAACTTATTCACATATATATTTGCGTAAGTAAATAAAACGAAAGCTTTTTAATAATAAAACAATCAGGAAGTGCATATTACTGCAAACCAAAGCATTTCAAGAATTTCGGTCACAATGGCCCTTGACACAAATCTATATGTTAAAAATTTTTCCAAGAACTTTAATCAAACAAAACTGTCCTCAAACATAGAAAATAAATTACTGTTTTCACAACAATAATAAATAATGCACGTTAGAAAGTACATCATTAAAGAAAATGAAATTTAGAGCTAATCACGTTTATATTCAAAATCAACCAATCATAAGAAGAAAAATACGAAACAAAGAACTTCAACAAAGGATGAGGATGACCAATAATATATCACAATCCACTCTCTGTAATACTATCTAAAAAAAGGAGAAGTGAAGAAAGAAAATTGACAAAATTTTGGAAAATGATAATTTACATCTATTTTTAGAATATATTTCTTAACAGCTTGGATAATATTTCTGTTCTTAAGTTTGATAAAACATCTCCAATCGTAGGTATTGTTCATTTGTTTCCGAGTGCGAGAGATTTTATGTTTATGCGTCACAAAAATAAAAATTTCTCCTTCATATAGAAGTATACATCATTCACAAGACGACAGCCAGCTGACCGACGGTTCAAAGAATAACATTGGTTTCACAAAAATGTTTGTAGACTGAGGAAGAACGTTGCCATAAAACGTGATGCAGGCAACACTTTCGTAAGTCAATTTACATCAATTGCCCGGAAATCCAATTTACCCAGCTGGGTGTTATTGCATCGTCATCGCAACTTCTAGTGCCAGTGATTAGTCTTTTTCTGTATTGCATACGAGTGTTCTCTAGTTCAAATTATTCTATCCATATGCGGAAATTATTGTATCACTTCTAAAAGTAAGCAATTACTGCTACCAATGGAACTCTAACCTGCGTTTTGGTACGTGGTAAACAAGACTGAAACCGAGGTTCACAAATTTTATGAAACACATCCCGCTCTTTCAGCGTGCATACGAGTCTATTCTCCATGTGTTATTCAGAATTTGCTCTTAGTTCGTTACTAAACCTTGAGAATACCTCACACACATATCCGAGTATTTTGTGCTTTGACGATGGTAACTCACAAAGAAAAGCCATCCATAAGTCTTTCAAATTATACGCTAATAATACCTTTAGATGATTAGTGAATAATTAAATCTAAACAAACGCACTTCTCGAGGAAATCCGAACCGCAAAAGAGAATATCCATTCAAGCGGAGAATGGTGAGCTAACAACGCTAAGAGGATGAGCCTCGTTTACTCGCTGGTTTGAAAGAGAGAGGCGAAGCCCTGAGGCCCTAAGGCTGCTCTCCAAGTGCACCCCCGCGGCGGCGCAAGAACCAGTGGATCGGGAGACGAAGGGCTTATCTCGTCATTAGTTCGCATTATCTCAATCTGGAGATCCAATTGATCTGAGCCGTAAACCAATCAACGCAACCCGTCGTGGAACTGAACCTCTCTCCCCTGCCGTTCGCTCTCTCATGAAGCACTTCTATAGCCAGATGTGATCATTAAATGAGTGAACATATTCATGATTGGAATTATTTTACTATACGAAATAAATTTGATATTTAATTCATACTCATTAAATGTAAGTAATAAAAAACAACCAACTAAAACAGACATAATTTATAATCACAAATTAAAGCTTATCTTAATGTAAATACATCAAAAAGATTCCACTAACCGTAAAATAATACACTTCAAAAAATACACATAGAAAAAAATTAAAATTTGTTTGTCTTATATCATTATTTAGTCACTAACAAATTGTAAAACGTAACTTTGTATTTTTTATGAATTCATTGATTTTAACTTTACTAAATTTAAAAACTGAAATATTTACGGGAAACAATTTAATACGTTTAAGTATGATTTATCATTTTCTTACATCTTTTTTAAAATTCTTTATTTAAGTATGCAACCATCCACTCGTTTCTTGAAGATACAGCCAAACATACTTCAGAAGTGTAAAAATTCTTGCAAAAGGAAGTGATTCGTGATATCTCTAATATTCATTTGAATATACAAATGACGCAATTTCTGCTTTCAATTTTAGTAATTACAAAGTATAGTATTGATCATTTAACATACGTACTGTTCTAGTCTTTCTATCACGTAGTAACGCGTATTTGGAAAAAATACTCTTTCTTTTACTCACACTTTACAACACCATTAATCTTGTTTGTTCCAATGCAATCTGCAATAGTACGATCTTTGAAATCCCTGCAGCCATAACAGTCCTCTCGTTTTCTCGAATTTTCTGTTTCTCGACGGTGATGCGACCGAGGATCACAGCAATTTCTGCGTCAACGAGTGAAAGGATCAACGTCAATTTTCCTTTTATGGCCAAGGAAACGAGTAATGGGCCACTCTTCGGCAGAGTGAAAGGGAGAGAATCTATCAAAGGGGAAACTTCACATTCACAGACGGAATTTAATGTGACAGGATGCTTCTTGGAAATCCACGTGAGTGTTTTGCCAAACTCAGAGGGTTTTCTGAAAAAAATATAGACACTTTTTCACATGGTGATTGTGACACATGGAAAAGATTTTCTATCCAAAACGTTTTCTTGTAAATTTAACGTAATATGACATAATTTCTTTAGGTTAAGATTTTCTGGAGATAAATTATTTAAAAGCAAAATATCGTATCCAAAATAATGCGAAATATATTAAGAGTGTCAAGTATTTTTATTGATAACCCATGTAAGTGAGATATCCAAAATACGTCTTAAAATATTTGGATGGGAACACAGTTCACTTGGACCAAACTTTATCAAAAAATTAAAACAAAATCAAAAGTAATGTGAAATATAATACCACATGCTAGAGGGATACTCTTGCAAGGAAAAAAGTATAAAATAATTACAATTCTTAAGGGTGTTCAAATTATTGTAGTGGGATAACTGACTTATCTTTTATTCCGCTTATCATTATCTATGTTATGAATATAGTACTTTAAAACTATAACCGTCATTACTACTCCTTCTCCCCCATACCTAGATCGTCTCCATTCTGACGCAAGTGATACATCACTTGACCTGTATCCGATGTGAAGCAATTTCGAGTCACTTCTCCCACCACAGTTCCCACTGACGCGCTGTTCACACTGCCTCCGCGATACCGAGCACAATGCATTTTCCTTCTCTATTGTCCGTGTAAACACTGCGATGTATTGTATGCAGAGAATGGTTGCGTAAAGGCAAGGGATAAAGTCATATCCAAAGCACGTGAGTGAAACGAGACCACAGGAAACATTTTACGCGATTCCTTTCCTGTCTGACTCGTAAAGTAACACCATAGTAAGTTTCCAATTTGGAATAATCCTCGATACTAATTTTGAAGTGTGCCCGATATTAAAAAAAAGTGAATAATAGGTATCTCGTGATATGACGCACGGTTAAAGGGAGATGACCATTGAGCATTGCCACGCAATATTCCGCCAATTAATTCGCGTTGATGCATAACGTGTCACTTTCCGGCGGTCAACGGCATCTGTGGGCGTTATCTTCGGTGGGGTATCTGGAGCGGGGAGTATGCCACGAATGGTGGATTTCCTACGTCAATATTTCAAGCGGCTTGCCACGGAACGTCGGTTCGCGCCGCAATTTTCACGGTGTAAACCGATGAACGCAATGTTAGAGTTCTTCCGTTGCCGTCCTGCATTTAACTCAGGCACACGATGGCCAGACCACTGACAGGGTGGGAGGTGTAGGGAAGGAAAATGGCTGGAGAAGACTGTGTGCAGTCAGGATAAGAATTTACACTCACTATACATAATTTTGTACATTTTTACTCTAAATTTCATTTAGTGACAAGAAATCTAAAAAAGAAAAAATATTTCGAATTTTTTATATCATTATTCTCACGAACAGTATTCAATTTCTAAAAAAAAATAATTTAAAACCATATTTTAAGTTAGAATTCTAGTTAATGGAGGATGAGAACTAGGGGACCATTCACCAATAATTAAGTTATTCTGCTACATCTGTTACAAGTGCAAAGTATATCCTGACATTCACAACTCAATAATATTTTTGTTCCTTAATAATATATTAAAAATTATGTTTTTATGTGTCATTTTTAGAAAAAAAATTATTTTCGTGTATTCAGATATTTAATAAATTTGGGTTTGAAAACATTAGAATATTTATTTAGCACATGATAAATGCAATAGGAGTAGTTCCACTAGTTCATTATACATTTGAGAGGAATATGAGCAAAATAATAAGGAATGGAGATGACTGCAAAAATATTCCATTTTTGTATGTGATAAAGTAATATGTGTGTGATATAGTTATTTTACTCCAAAATCATAAAAAACATACTTTTGGAAATAATAATAGACTATTAATATGTAAAAATAAATATTTTATTTTATAAAGACTCACTGACCTACAAGAAAACTAATATGATATAACATCTACAAAGACAAAGTGCTGTAATTTCTTTCCAACATCTACTTAACTTTTGTTGCAGTTTTTTGATAACCTAAATCACTTTTAAAAGGAAAGAAACTATTTTTTGTTAATTTTACAATACAGAATTGAATATAAAATTCAGAAAATCAATCTCATTGTATCAGTTATTATATATTGAATCAAATTTGTTGCAAATTCTTAACTCTTGCAAATGAGATACAAATCACTGCAATATTCATCTCCAAACCTCTAGAGAAACAATAAAAAAAAAAAACATTTTTAATCAAATAAATATTTAACATCCAAGTCTGGTATTTTAAAATTGAAACTGTAATACAAAAATTGCAATTTATTTTAATATTAATTCTGTAAAATATTGAATACCTCAACCAATGAGTGACACTAATTTATATTCATGAGACTCCATTTTAAAAAGTGAAATCAATGGTTAAATTTCGCATTGTACAAATTAAATTGTGTTACACGTTTCTGGATATCATTATGGTGCTAGAATATTTTCCATTATTCACGCCTTGAATAATGTTTTGCGTGAGGTTGAATATTTATATTACATGTTATTCAATATTTTTAAATACATCAGTCTTCTTAACCTGTGTATTTGATTGAATTGATCTGTAATACAAATGAGATCACAAATTGGCCAGCAAGCGTCACAACAAATATTAATTTGTGTATGTATTGAACGCAGTTTTTCTAATACTGATAGAATTGCCACTGATTAACAATTGATTTTTAATTTTAGTTTGTAGTTTATTCCTCCGCTACAGATTGGTAACAAAGCAACATTTTAGCTTGCAATTGATTATGAACTCGGTTATTTTATTTATTTATTTTTAACCATGTATATTTCTCAACCATGTATTTCTAATTTGCTTCATGAATTTGCCACTACAGAGGAATGATGTTCATTGGAAGATGCAGACTTATTGCAAACGTGCCAGAAATTTGAGCAAAATATCAAACTAAACACTTTCCAAAATCACAGGAGTTAGAATTTCATTTAATTGAAAATCTGCAGAACGGGTTGTTATTTTAACATTATAATAAATGTTAGTAAAATTCTGAATAAAATTTAGGCGTCATTCTAAGTTGTAAGAGAACTAGTCCTTCAAACATCATACGTGTGATAGACATGCCAAGTTTTTCATTTCATCATAAATTGATTTCTGCGAACTGCTGACCTCTTCCATGCCCTCAGTCTATGCCAATGACGTCGTCATTCGCTCGACAACGCGGAAATGTTTAAAGTGGAAGAAAGGAATAATACAGTGGAACATAGATTTGTACGAGTACAAACCCCCTGGATTGGCTCTTTTGGGAAGTGGCCAATTCGAGAAAATCTTGCCAATGACTGGAAGTTAGTTATCTGCTCCAACAACGCCAGGTTTTTGTAAAAGAGTCCGTGTGTTCGCCAATAGATCAGGCAATTGGGAATTTTCTCAATTATAAAATTCGGTAAAGGTAGAGAATAGTTCTGTTGTGTAAAATACGAAAATCTTAAGACCCTTCACGTCTTTTGAATGATTGTAAAGGTGGAAATTTTTTGCAAGAAGACTTCAAACGGATTCGCCCGTAATAATTCTCATTCTCATTTTTCAAGTATTATTGAGACGATAGCTGGACAGAATAGCATTAATCCGTTAATCGTTACTTTTAACGGTTATCTTTAACTTCCGTTAAATTTCCAATAGCCAACTATCTCTTTAACGATTATTTAAGTTGTTTTGAAGTATCGGATATGCAGTTAACGAAGTAAAATTTTAGATTAATTTTGCCCTCCTCTGCCTAAGACCCCTATCTCGCAAATTTAACTTTGTTTGTCATGGATTAGTACCTTAGTCATTTATGTCGAAAAATATGAAAAATCGCAAATTTTGCACTTTGAGGTCTTATTTCAAAAAATGTTTACTAGTGTCCTTCAAAAGACGTGAGTGGGGATGGGGGTCTTAGACTATTGTATTTTACTCGAGAACAACTCCCTACCTTCTAAAAATTTTCGACCCATTGTCTGGCCTATTATAGGAATGCTTCATTACTATCCGTATAGAAGTTACGTATTCATTTGCATTGAGAGGGTCTGGGCAATTGTTATGTGCATGTAATAACGTTACAGCAACGGTACGTGTAAATTGAGATAAAATGCGTTGATGCGATGCAGTACGTAGCTGAGGAGAAAGTTTGTTGACTTGTTGGAGAAAAGGACAAAACCGGAGGAGAAATAATAATATTTTGTCTTCCTCGTTTTCTGTGTGACATATTTATATTTCATCACTTTTCTGAAGTAAAAACCATAAAAAATAGACACCTAGCTGTACAACGGGTGTTGCAAATGATTGCGATACAAATGATAGATATATGTCTACAAGAGATATGCTCTTCCTAGTGTGAGTTATGTGTACTTATGATGTATAAAATAATCTATTTCTTCCAAAGGCTGAAATAAATATCCCCAGACATTTTTAATTTACGAAGAAATTCTGTCTGGTACTATTTCACTAGTATACTACTGATTAGCAGTAGCCACAAGTAGTTGATTACTAGTTCTTGGTAAACCAACGGAACATATTTTTTTCTATTTTCTATTGTAGTATTCGTAAATGGGAAATCTAGTGTGCTACTGAAGTTTATTTACATGGAGCGATATCAGGTAGGAGTTGGGTGGTAGGATATTGTTAGTAGGCCGCTTAGCTGGGTTTACCAACAACTTGGTTAACGTGGAGGGGTTAGTAAAAGTGGTTAGTAATAGAGTTATTGATACAAGGAGGAGGTGGATAGAGGAAGGAGGGTTTGCTTCTCTGTAGTCATAGCTGTATGAACTGGGACATTAATGTGAAATGCTACAAATTCTTTCCAGCCACACCGGGAATTGAACCCGGGATGACATGAACGCTACCACCTCAGCCACTAGAGGGGTTAGAAGAGCCACCAGAGGGTCACATTTAGCTGACTATTGAATATATGACTGTGACGTCACTGTATCACTTCGAACGCACCTACAGCAACAGTCACATCTCAGCACGAAAGCGTAATGTTGGAGGATTGGGTGGTTATGCAACCCGTGATACATTGGAGTATCAACAGGGGAGATGTTGCATACTCGTCGTCAGTACGTCATGTTACGTGTCTAGTTACGCACTTATACAGTAACATTCAAACTGAAAAAGCTTGCAGAGTGCGAGGAGTTAACCTTTCGGTAAATGAACTTGAAACAAATGTGGAAACAATAAAAAGTAATGGATGGCAGTCGCTGTCCTGGCACAGTTGGAACTTAATAGAATTTTAAAAGCATCAAATCAAAATAAACACAAGAATCAATTCAGGACATTTTGTAAGAAGATTACACAATCTGTTAGGTTTTGAAGTATCCTCTTGACTTGTCATAAATGCTGGAGAAATATGTATTAAAATTGAATTTGGTAAAATATCACGTTATTTGTTTCAAACCCAATATTTATCATTGACAGATTTCGTCTTGAATCCAATAAATGTCAAATAATATATTTAATAATAATAATAATAATAATAATAATAATAATAATAATAATAAAGGCATGAGTAATTGGCGACTCCATCGCAGCAGTCGCTCGCTGGAAAGTACTGTGCAATGAACCCGGTATCCACTTTCAATAAGGGGTGCTGACCCTACCCTTATATCATTTTAACCTGATACAATTCCTTTATATTCCACCGGAGCTGATGAGTAGACGAGCAGCCCGCAGTCTTTCGTACCTATTCCTCAGTCCTTTTTCCTATTAGACTCATTTTCCCCCTAGTATTACGATAAAAATGCAACCCATCGAAGAGATGGAGTGACGTGAATTACGGAGTTGTAAGGCATCAGGAAAAGAGCTGCTACCTGAGGAGCGTCTTGGCGTCTCTGGAGTCACTACCGGAGGTGACAGCATGCGAGTCAGTGACGTCCAGGATCTCAACAGACGTGCCCTGGTCAGAGATAACTCTGAAAAAACCGACGAGAACAGCACACCTCCATGTGCATCTACAGCTGCAACTGCAATGAATACTTCTCAAAGGAGCAACCGAGACTACCATTCCATGCAGACCTCACGCTAGGATAAAGTGGACGATGGAAGTAAGTGCTTTCACCATGCGCGAGTATTATTTAATCACCAACATTGAAACTGGCACAACGGCTTACCGGCTTACACTTCGCCAAAGCTTTTTGCAACTATAACCTGAAATGTATGTTAATGAACAGAGAATTGCAAGACTGTGATTTTGAAGAAGAATCTTTTGGCTCCCTCACTTCCGGAGACAATTAATCAAGAAATATGAAATCTTATAACTCAAGGAGGAACAGAGATAAAACCAGAAAATCTTAAAAGAAAACTACCAAAAGTACGACACGTTAACCAATAGGCAGAAAATGAGATGCCCAAGCAGAGACGGAAAGTCTAACAGACGAAGAAATACATCAAGGGGAATAACGATGACATAGAAATGGTTCGGCATGAATTTATAACTGGCCTTGTAGTCTTTAGGCAACTAGCCACTTCTTAATTCATAAACAGAATTACTCTAAGAAGTTGTCAAAGATTATTAGTGAACTGAATTAAGTAGTACAGCTAGAGTATCTTCAAGGGAAAACAACGTTTGAAAATTTGCACATCGCTGCTACAGGATGCAATGGTGCCAAAATCCGGAGTTTCATTACTAATGAATGGAAGAAAGAAAAAAAAACTCCCTGGGAGAGATCGAATCAAAACGCGTTTTAGAGATATTTTCCGAAAGGGAACAAAGGTGGTAACAAGCAGGAAACAAGGAGATACAGGCGAAAACCCAGATAGAGAGTTTTTGGGGATCTGTCTGGTTCAAGAGTCACTTATGAATTTTTTATCAATGAGGACATTTGATTAATGCGGCTTGTATAAAATCAGGGCATGAAAAATGATGAAACATATCTCAAATAAATGAACCCACTATCACCATCGACATTGTTTGTCCGTTTTTGGGGAAAAAATACCACCGGAAATCACCAGGCACTGTCGGATTACAGCATATTTTGTGCTAGAAATTCACCAAAACTCACTACCTTCTGACTCCGTTAATTTATGATTTATTCTCCACCCTCAGAAGTTGCCTCACTTCCTTACTGAAGGAGAAACTAACCAAAAGAAGTTTTGCTACCAAAGGAAGACGACTCGACCCGGCTAAATACAGAACTATTACCAGTCTTCAAAATTTTTATTAGCTAATGACTTCCTGTGTCAGCAGCACATAATCAAAAAAAAAATCACATCTTAGCCGATGAGCATGGAGAGTGCAGACCAGGATATCAAGATTGCAAGGATCAATTAATAATAGATTCTACAATTATGGGACAGGTGGTACACAAACAAAGAAATATATACAGGAATATTTCCTGAGTCCCTTATGGTTCTGTTTAGCATGAATCCCCTGTTATGACTGCCTAATTCTTCAAAGTAGGCGTTGAAAATATGTAATTTGTAGGGATTTTACCTGTTTTATATGAAATCGTACGCTAAAACACAGTCATATGGAAAAACAGCTCAAAGTGAAAAGGAAATTTATTTGTGATATTGAAAAGGAATATGAGCAACTTAATAACACACGAGGACTAACTCACCCTGAAAATTTAAAAAGAGACGCTAAAACTATTTTATATTTAGTGCCGCGTGAACTATATTCGTACTTCAGATTTCTACAATCATGTGGACACTTTCTACACACGGAGACATCAAACGCCAATTGACAAAGGAAATCGAGAAGCGATTCCACATGCTGTTGAAAACTACTTTAATGCAAAAATCTCACCAATGCCATCAATACGTATGCGATACCTCTCCTAACGTGTTCTTTTTGAATTATCAAGTGGAGTAATTTAATCTCAATAATTTCCAGAGGCGTATTATAACTGCAATAACTAAACAACGTAAGCGCCATCTACGTTCAAATTTAGAAAGATTGACTCTTCGAAGATCAAAGGGGGGTAGAGGTCTATTTGATCTTCAGAATCTCCACAAATTGCAAATATTTCCGTGAATATCAAGAAATACTGCAGCGCTGTCACCATAGCGGACAATACATACAATCTCTTTGATCTGAAGAATGATTGCTCTCCAGGACCACCACCAGTCCCAAATTATGAAAAGATTATTTCGTGTAAACCGAAGGCGCTCCGTAGTTGATATACTCATGAACTGAACTAGTGAAAAGTCAACATTCATGCGTCGTAGATGTGGCTCCAGTGTGTGGAACTCTTCCCGGAAAACCTTCATGATTGCTATTCAAGACCAAGTGGTGCCAACACAAAATGATCGAAAATTCATCATGAAGGTTTCATAGAGATAAATTATTCATTTCATAAATGCAAGATAAATGCAGTAGTTGTGGCTTCTCTAGTGAAACAATTCAACATAGAACTAGCAGGATGCAGCAGCCTTGCGAAGAGTGAATACAGAAAAAGAGACATGATAATGTTGCCAAGCAAATTCATTAGAAACTGGCAATGAAAACTGATCTGCTCACCTAACCTGACCCATATTACTAGCACTGCCCCACAACAGATGCTTGAAAATACACACTCTATATTATACTATGACAGTTCCATCATTACTGACAAACAAGTAGAGGGTAATAGATCAGATATAACATATGTTGACTGGGGTCTCAAGGAAGCCCTCCTCATTGACATAACCATACCGAACACTCAAAATACGGCAGCAAAATACGATGAGAAAATTCAAAAGTATTTGTATCTGTCCCATGAAGTTGAGGCTCAGTGGAATATAGAGAATGCAAAGGTGGTGCCTATTGTTATCATCTCTGCAACCGGTTTGGTACCAAACACAACGAGTAAAACACTCCGTTTTCTCAAGCTGGAAAATGGGTTTCTCTAAAAAAATGCAGAAAACCGTTATCCTCGATACATGCCGAATCGTCAGAAACCATCTAAATATATAACAGTAAACACCACATACTAGGCCAACATACCCGTGTGTGACCCGTGTATTAACGAATCAGGCAGACCTGTGAACTCAAAACAACAACAATAATAATAACAATAACGGTGATAATAGTAATAATAATAACAACTATTATTATTATTATTGTAAATTTTCTGTCAAAAAACAGTCTCAAATTGCAAATAATGTGATTCAATGTTGTTAGTTTACCAATGTCAAATGTGACAAAAATCTATTGTATTACACTTTCATTTCCAACTTTGTAAACTCTATCAGCTTTGTATTATGGAAGTATAATATTTTCGGAGACAGTTGTTGGCGAGTTTGTTTGTCACGTTATATGAATGTACTCAAAGATATTTACTGAAAAAAATGTTATCACTAGTTGGTAGTTTTCCTGCTTATGTTCCTTTGGTTCCATGCTCCCCCAGGCAGAATCACGAAGGGTTACCTTAATAACATTTCTTTTATGAATCACGAAGTTAGATAACCACAAATCTTGGCGAAATATTAACTCTAAAAATTGTATTTTATTGCTATAAGTAAATGTACATGAAATGTAGATAACGTTTGTATCATGTTATGTTGCACCAAAAACGAGATGTGAGTAATGTTAGTGGAACAGGAGCTTAAGAGAAATGAATAGATGAAAGAATGTATAAATGGAATTTCTATTCCGCAACGCTCCAATATCTCACTAACAATCATAGAACCCGCTAATCCCCGTGCATAAAACGCGACGAGTGTCCAAAAGTAATGGGTATGCGATCGGCGTTCGAAATAAAAGAGTGTGCGGGCGGCAGCGCAGTGGAGGAGTAGCCACGCAGCAGAGACGAAAGATCGCGGGAGGAGAGAGGGTAGGCAGCTGTGGACTGTTCATTACGCCCAATAGACGGCGCTCCAATATAACGGGTGAGTGCGTCCGCCGCTTTCACAGCTCCACAGAGAACTTAATGTTAATGCAGAGAGCGGGTGGCTGTAGACTGGCCTGTGCCGGGCGTTCGCTTCGCCAGTCCACTGCCAGAGCGCACTGCCTCCGAAGCACGAAAATAAAGCATATTTTTATACAAGCGAACTGTCGGAAAGTTTTTCCCGAGCTCTGAATTTGCTATCACTCATTTTCAGGCTTCTCACAAAAAAACGAGAGTTAAATCCTGATAGAACTCACATGGGTACACATATCGCATACAGTTCACTTGTCAGGAATGATTGAAAATGTAAAGCCGTGTTTTAATGGAGTGACAAGTGATAGGCACCTTTACTCGAGCAGACACGTGTCGAAGGGAATTTGTTTCTGTTTCTCTTTGCATACCTGTCCCGCCGGTGACCCTAATTGACACGTGTGTGTGTGCTTCGCTGCGTATGACGTATTCCTATCTTGTTTTTGTGACTTTTCCAGACACAAAAAGTGTTTTCGAATAAAATGAGTGATTTCTGATTGAATTGCCATGAAACGACTTTCAGCTTGTGGAAACAGTTTCTTTGATACATAATCCCCTTTGTAATTACAAACATAGCGTTGGCACATCTCCTAATTAAACGGAAAGGTACTATTTTGTCCTTCATTGGCAATCAATCCCAGGAAACTCAATCCAATTTTCGAAAGCTAATATTTGCATTAATTTGTTAGAAACACCGAGGGTACTCTTTTAAAGTAGCACACCACGTGATCGTTAATGTTTTACGTGAAAACACGGTGAGATTTTCAGAGCTGAACAGTAAGCATAAGCAGTAGATTTACTAATGCAATATTCCCAAATAAAACACCAAAATCGTTTTCTCAACTGGAAAGTGAGCAATCATGTTATCCTCCATTATGTTCAGTATAAATAGGTATTTTATAATTGTTCCTATATTCTTACTGTAATAATTTAAGAAGAAGCTTCAAGATGACACAAGTGTTAAACACAGGTAGGTCACAATAGAACGGGTTGTAACGTAATAGTATCTAGTAACATAATAGAAACATTAAGAATGACATGCAACATTCTGAGAGAGCAATGATCAGAGGTTAATAATTGTAATATGTTCATCATACGATGTACAGTATTATTCTCTCATCAATTCTTTCGAACAATAAATAAAGCGGAAAATAATACCTTAGTATTCATGCATTTTCTGGTTTTTTTCTTGAAAACGTCTCTAACGGTTTTGATGGGGTTCAAGGAAAAGATGTATTTCCAAATAAAAAAGCGATATAACATGATCATATTTCCTAGTACGAACGTTGCATTTGTTAACTGTACAAAATACTCATATTACAAATTCCACAGATAAGACAACTTTTAATTATTTTTCCTAATGTGTGAATGAGACAGTCTAGACTTCCTGAAGCATAAAGATAAATCTTTGGTGTTTACTGTAACAGACCAATTCGTCTGTAATAGTAATAACCCTAATCAGTTACCAAGCGTGGGCGACCTGCTGGGCAGATAAATAAGAAATCCGCTCGTAGATTGCGCTGGAAACAAATTGTACTCGAGAGTAAAGCAAGCAGCCAATAAGCTTCAAGCACGGTCGATGCATACAAAGATTGATTATATGCTTACCATAACAACGGAGCGACCCAGTGCTCGTCACTCTGAGTTACAACGGGAAGGTGTTACGACTGAACATCTTCTTCGCTATTCTTCGTCATGCTAACAGCATTGGAGTCGCCTGTGGTCACTTAACCCCTGAAGGGGAATGTGACTCAGGTTCACCGGATCAGGCCAGGTGGAAGTTGCATATAAACTTCTGAGTTGAGGCGGGTGGTATAGTGAATAACACACCTGCGACCAGAGCAGGAGGCCCCGGGTCCCAGTCCCGGTCCGTCGGAATTTTCACCTGGCTATTGACGTTGCAAACACTCCTCCACGAGTAGGTACTCGGAAGTTGTGAGACAAAATCGATGTTTTGTTATGGCTGGTCAGGGAGCTGGTCGACAAGCGGTGCAACACCTCAAGAAAGAATTCACAACTCTGGTCTACTATTTGGGGAAATCTGGACTTGTCTTTGATTTTCTACACCACCTAACTTCACTAGGCATCAGAACCAGCGGGATGAGCCTTTTCATGGATGAAATTCGCATTTTTGTGTCCCACCCCTTGTACCAGTATTTTTTGTTTATCACTTTTGTGTGATTTCTAGGGTTATATACTGCTTAGTGTAACATTGTTTGATGTAATCTGTAGCATTATTTTCCATGCCTTGTAACTCAATTCAGTGAGTAGTAATTGCAAATCATACGTGATTAGAGGTTAACATGCCAGTTTTGTTCATAATTTCTAAAATATTGTAAATACAACAACCAAATTCGGATATAAAGAAGCTAAAGGAAGTGATTCTCGTGCCTTTAAAAATGTACTTGTCTCAATCTTATGGTTTGTTCACCATTAACATTTTCCCAGTGACAAAATTGTCAAATGTTGTTCTTTCTACATCAACTTGTCTCAAGAAACATTTTGTTGTTCCTAGGTTACTATGGAATATATTAGCTTCAACTATCAACAATGTTATGTATGTATTGCCCTCAGCTCAATTAATGTGAGCTTTAAATATTTGTTATTGTATAATGAATTATTGATTATTGAATCAAATTAAACACCACCATACTAGTGCAAACTCACTAGACAGATCATGTCACACAAGTGTACTGAATGGCTACCATATCTAGTACTTTTTTAAAAATAAATCCACAAAGGATATCAAACTTGTATTTTGTAACATATTGTAATTCTGTTTAACCAAGCATTGACTTGTTACTTTTGGGGGGTTAATGGTCTTATGTAGTATAAATTGAATAAATGTTATGTTGTTTTTTTGAAACTGTGTACTGTGAAACTTCTTCTTGGGGTCAATATCATATCCCGCTGTTCAGAGGTACCACTCCTATTCCGTGTCTCTATTCCATTTAGTTGTTAGTTCACTACATTTACTGTCCATATCTTCTTTAGCATAAATACTAGTACACAAACCGAGAAAACCTTGATTTATCATTTGGAAATAAAAAATACTGAAATATTACCATTGAATGCGATAGACGGTATTGACTTTTTAGTCACCATAATTACCCTAAATATCAAATTAGAGTGTAATTTTTATCAACGTTTATCGGTGTAGCTCTGTAATACAACGGACATTGCTCGGGTTTTGTAACTAAATGATCTATGGTTTGGTCCCGTGGAATTTCTGTTATTAAATTTCATTTTTGAGAACATTATGTCTGGTAAAATAGTTTTAAACAATTTTCAAGACAAGATGATGCCAATTTTCGTATTAAATATTCATCATTCCCATTCGAGCAATTTAATTGATCTTTCGGGTATAAAATGATAATACGCACAAGTTTCTCAAGCAAGGCACAATTCTACGTAACTAGAGCACAAATCAACTTTTATGAGTTTGATTTAATAATATTACATTTTATAAAACCAGCTAAAAAAACCAAAATATTTTCTCATTATGAAATATTTAGTGGAGTTTTAACATTCATTTTTGTACCCGGATGTTGAGTGGGATTTTAACTGTATGCTATCCTGATTTTTTTTTTACTTACGAAATAAAATTTTTACCCATCGAATTTGAAAGTATTTATACTACTATAAGGAGGACCCACTACTTGGGATTCGAGTGCATTGACTTCTTCTTCTATTTTCAATCTAGAAATATAATTTGACCTTCAATTTCCAATTGTGGCTTTACCCCTGCAAGTTCGCGGTTGGGTTTCTCTTGCCTGTTCACCTCAATCTCGCTCCAAGCCTAGGTTCCTGCAAGGTAGCGACAACAATGCGTCTCCCACTACAAAGTGCCATGGCGGATAAGACGGATTTTCAAAAAAAAAAATTAAAAAATGTAGTTATCTCAAAAAAGTAGAGGTAAAAATGAAACAATGGGTCTTAAAATCGTCAATACCTTTCTGAATTCATTAAAGTAAGATACATCACGTGATGTGCTCCATCGGTTTATCCAGTAAAGGAATGAAAATGTTTGGGACATTTGCGTATTAATGTGTCTGTTCATGATCTTGGCATTAGTGTAATTGCTACTAGTTCACTATTGGAGTGTGAGTGCTGGTGTTGTCTTAAACTATATTGAAGATTATCAAGTTATCCGATTTCACGATAATGTTTTTCACACTTTATGCTAATCATATAAGCAATGTCGTGACATTTTTTCCAAGAAGTGGAGTAAACATTAAAAAATAACAGAAAACTAAAAAATAATAATAATAATAAGAAGAAGAAGAAGTCAGCTGTCTTTCCAATAATTGTGATTTAATGGGATCAATGTAAGATTTTCGGATATAATAGGATTATCTTGGATTGGAAAAGACCTCAGTTTACCTCTCTTGGGACACTTATTTTTTCTTCCACCTTTGCATAATGAAAAAGGCCTCAGTGAACAAATGTACGTGACAGGGCAATGCCACGCTAAGCTCACGAGAATGTGTGTCAACCGCATGAAGTGAAACTAACAGAAGAAGAGAAAATACAACAACATACTCTTTTCATTCATTAATTGTAAATCTAATAAAACAGGCACTCGTCCTTGTGTATATAATCTGTGATATCCTAGATTTTTCCGATTCCTTTTTCTATAAAATCGATCCTTTTTCTATTAAAATGATATGTGAAATATATCTTGAAATTGTTTCGCGGCAAGTATTTAAAATTTCTACATGTTATTGTGATTCGATGTGGTAGATCAGTAAACTACTGTGTTCTGTCAAGGTAACACATTATGAAAATATGTAGCAACTTCTTTCTATATCAGATTAACAGTAACTGTATTCTCACTATTTCATATTTGCCTCTTCCTAATAATTTAATGAAGAGATAATTGAATTCTAAAAGATAAAGAAATGCTGTGTGTGAAAGTCATGTCTTTGCTACCATTCTAGGGTGTTGCAGTGCTTCAACACTTCGTTTGTATGGGAATAATATTTAGTTGACAGAGTCTCACTCTGTTGAAGTTTATACATTGTTATTTTTCAAATTATTGATTTTATCAGTATCCTCCAAATCATATGCAATTAATGACATCATTTGTGATATTAAAAATATGATGGAACATTAAACGATTACATCGACGGTATAGAAATAGTATATAACGTAGCTTTGCTGCATGCAGACGAATACAATTCGTGCCATACGTCCACCTTATTACGCAAGCCACACTAGATCCAGTTCAAGGAATTGGTCCTACCGTACAACTCTAAGAACACTTTTTATACTTTAATGAATTCGGTTTTGAAGATATGCTTCAGTGGACTTCTTAGTTACTTATATAATAAAATAATTTCAAAATAACAATACATAAATTACGAAAATATATTATTTAATGAAAGGAAAACGTTTCTTAAAATACTAAATGATGTAAAAAAAAATTCGCGCTTCTCCTTACTGTCTGTCGTAAATCCGCATCGCAACAAATTTCCTCTCGCGTTACCATTGTAGTACTACACATGAGTTAGACTCTCCTGTTCGTGCAACTGCCTCGTGCACACTCCTTCTCAACCCCCACAGAGCCTGATTCTACACTCGCGTGGGGAGTCACTCCTGCCCGCCGACTCAAGTTTGTTTTTAATTTATCACTTGTTGTGGCCATGCCGCTCCCACTTTGGGTTGCTCTCCAGACCACTATTCGCCTTTAGTCCTGCGGCGACGTCGTGTTTGACCACAATTCTTCCTTTCTCCACATTCCACCATTTTGAATACAAGTCTGTGACGTCATGGTGGGCGCTTTCATTAACACTGGGAATAATAATGACTGAATGTGAATCTAAGATTAGTTACATATTCAATAAACCATTTGCAATAACGTTACCTTCTCCCATCCACTTCACTACTATATCAGGGGAATGTAGACACTTGACTTTAAAACTTTGTTGCTTATTCGGGTTTTCTAAAGTATCAACCAGGGAAAAGAAACTAAGTCAAAGTCTTCAATAAAATACGTACAGTCCTTCTTTGAAAGTTTAACTGATTTTACATCTTGATTTTTTTGTGTAAAATACGCCGTATCAAAAATATTAGTTCGATTTTAAACGCTCAAAACGTGGAATAAAACGTCCGTTTCCACGTTAAAATAAATAAAACAAACAAAACCTATTCACAGTTATACAAAAGCAGAATCTGCTTAATTTCCACTCCATCGTTTGCTGGTAACATGCACCGACTTCGTGTTTCATCATTGTTAGCGCTCATACATTATCCTACTGTTCAGCGACAAGATGCGATCATAATATTTATAATCTTATATATAAGAGTAGTAAGTATTGGATAATAATTATATCTTTAAATAAACTTGTAATAAATTGTTATATATGTCATTATATAACAATTTGTGTGAGTAAATTAAAATTTACTGATAGTAAAATATATCGTTCAATAACTTATGAAACACAGGAAATAGATTGTGTTCATCCAAAGGAGATAGTGAGATATATTTTACATTTTTAGTTTCCTACCCCGAAGTAGTAAGTAGATCTGCAAACTGTAAGCTCGATGTCTAGGTAAACTGCAACGACGAGCTGAAGCTATTAATGCAAAAATTTTGCCCCTTCTCCTATCCTCACATCTAATATCAATTTATCATCAAACTAAAAGTTATTGTAATATAATTTCATTTGGTGTTCCCCTTAATTTTGTTCTTCCCTTTAAACAGTTTTAGCAGAATCATTTGAATATATAATTCTTTTTAATAAAGTGTTTCATTATTTAAAGTAAATATTTTTAATTACACTTTATACAACATATTTATGAAAAACTGGTTATTGGTTTTGTTCTTCTCATACTAAAAATGTCCTATGGACAATTAAGTAGCTTTGTCAAACAATAAATTTCCATATGTTTGGGGATACGTTATACTGCAGAGGATTAAAATATAACAAATAATACGAAAAAAAATCAAAAAATTTAATTCAAATTCTCTCTGTTTATCATTTAATGTATATACTAAATTATATACACCTTGTGTTTTGATCAGTGTGTAGAATGAATATATCAATTTTACATACCACAATTATTTCGCATAATAGCAGTTGGAAGGACTCTTGTCGAGAACACGTCATATTGTATTACCAGTCCAATTAGCACAACATGCTCATATGTCCTCCGAGTTGTTTTCCATGTTCATTTAATTTAATAAGAAGAGAACATGTAAATTTTTTTGCAATTCATTATATAACTACTTTGTCGCATGAGTATTAGAATTTCTTGAGGAATTATTGGAGGGAATATGTGAAATGGTTTTCATTAGCGGAGTATAGAAGTGGCTCTAAAGTTTTACAGAATATTTTCATTTGGAACAACCGTTTCAGGAACACAAATTTCATGTTAATGACCTCGTGCTCCATCAGTCATTGTCAACCATTGAAGAAATCTTTCTGATTCTTGCATGTACTTTGATAGTATAATTACGTAATGTTAATTTTGAATTGATTTTGAATGCACCACCTGGCCTAGCGTATCAAGATAAATGCAAAAGATCATACGTCATAATGATTTTGATGTTTCTCAGGGTAAATACAATATATCATATGTCAATATAATAAATTTGAATATTTCTCCATCGTGACCTACCAGAGAAATTCACCAATAGCAATCCGTATATCAATGGACCCACAAGAAACGTCAATAAGACATACCCCGACGATCAGGTTGTTTTTTCAACTATCAGTAGTAGCAATAATATGCAAATGTTAGTATGACTATATATTTCACAAAAAAACTTGCACCACAGTTATAATAGTCATTCATAATCATAATTTAATTTTAAAAAAAACAGCCGAGATGGAAACATGAAAACGTATTACCTTTGTCCTCTTAAGTATGATGTACTTGATAACCAACCTATTGCTGTAGCACAACGATACACTCAAGTATGTGGTTGGTGCATGTTTCCCTCCACACCTCAAACGATCGGATTTTCCATCTTCCTGCAGCACATCCTCCGAGAAATAACTTGGACAGTCATAAGAATACCTAAATATTGTTGAATAACGCAACGATTTACTTCTTATCAAGCTGATCTTAAACCATTGTGCGATTGTATGCAACAAATACTGATATTGTCATAATGATTTATAATCTCTATCATAAAAAATCCATTATGCTATTTGTTTTGCAAAAAAATTACAACAGAATCAGAATTGCAACAGCTATGGTTTTTAATAACAATAACATTAAAGAAGAACTTCATATTAGTACAGAGAATATACAATGAAGAATAATCTTTCGAATAAAATTTAAAAGGAGTAAAGGTTTCCATGAAAAGCATAAGAAAAAGACGGGTGCAAGATGGACAGAGGAAGAAAAGATATGCATAGAGAAAGAATGGAGTGGTGGAAAGAGAAGAAGAAAGGAAATTCCAGTTGAAATGAACGTACTTCATAGTGGCTTATACGAAAAGTAGTAGTAACGTGAAAGAATTTAACAAAAAACATTTCTTAAGACCAACATACAAATTTATGGTATTTATAGTTTGGTTTACTTATTAGAATTTCTAGGTTTATTCAAGATTAAATACATTCGTTAAATTATATCAATGGATTGGTATACACGAGAAACATTAACATCCTGTTCACATTCCGATGTATTCTTTTATCTTCATTATACTTATAACTCAATAATGTTTTTTTTTCCTCTAATTTCATCCATTTCTATGTACGTTCATCCACTATTTCTTCGATGTCGAAATTTTTTCCTTTTGTTGACTATAAATCCAGACCCTGCTGTGGTCCCCTCCCCGGGAGAGTCACCGCGACCACTGGTCGAAGGATCACACTCGGACGTAAGAAGTCCACTATTTCTGCTCTTCGAGCGTCGGCGACTACGGGAAGGTGAGTCAAAAACATTAAAGAGTCAGGTTTACGGGACATTTTGGTGTGAGAAGTTCTCTGTCGAGAACGACACCAAGATGGACGTCGGGGGTAGTCTTCGGCAGACTTCGGATGCTGGGCGAAAGTGGCAGTAGAGGTTGATACAAATGTGGAAGTAGAGGTTGGGACAGATGTTGATTTTGGCTTTGGCAACCTAGGAATTCCGCTTTCAAGGCGGAAGAATAATCAAAACAGGCCTGAGTTCCAGAGTTGTACCTCTTTGGTTTCTGAATTGCCTCGAAATCCACCTGACTGCCAAAGAAAACTGTAGATGATTTCTTCGCGCTGACCGCTGTTGCAAAGGATTTTGTTTTTAATAACAAGAGAATTCTTAATCATATACCGACGCCTGACCTCAGGAAAAGACACCCTATCTGTATCGCGGATCTTCTGGATGTCCTTCTCCATCAAATATTTAAGGCATGTGTTTGAATTGGAGATATGGTTTTCCTGACAATTCACACAGCACGCAGGCGACGAGCAAGGAGACGACTCATGCGACGGTTTATCGCAAATAACACATATTATGCTAGATGACTTCAAGCGGTCCAATGTGTGACAGAATCTATGGCACATGAAGCAGCGCAGAGGAATCGGCACATATTGTCGAACTCACAGGGTATAGAACCCACAGGAGATGCTCTCTGGAAGAGAGGGCCGATCGAAGGTTAGCATAAAAGTGGAAGAGGGACGAACTTCCCCTGTACCTTCCTCTTGACTCTATGAATATTGATAAAACCTTCCAGCTGAGAATTTTTTTTTCAGGACTTCATCAGATTCTTGTGCAAAATCATCGTGGTTAACCACTCCTTTGCACAAGTTCCAGCTGCGGTGAGTTGCCACTTTGACCTTTAATCCGGCAATTTCGTTTATGGATCTTATAGAATCCATTTGCTTATCTGTACGTGCCTCCAGCAGAACTTCTCCGTTCCGCTGGCGCACGACAGACTGCAGTTTTCCAATTACGTTGTCCATTGCTTTCGCAAGACGAACTGCACTTACAGACTTAGAAGTATTTCCTTCCTCCGTACAACTCATGACAAGAAAGAGAGGCCTAGTTAGTCGGTCGCTATCCTTGCAAAAGAAACTACGAGTCAATAGTTCCTGCAACTAATAGCCTCTTCCTAGAGGAAGAGTGCAAAAGGGGTGGGGGAAGCGACAAAATGGGGACAGGCTTTTCCATGCGTATTTACTTCATTTCATCCCCGTGTTCCTCACCCTCCACGGTGTCCGACAAGGGGACACCCCACTGGGGTGCCAGAGTTGACACGGGGATATAGCGGAGGCACGCAGGGCTCTTTAAACAGAGTTCCTCCAACGCCGCCGACCGGTGGGAAGGACCCCCTTAATCCCCCCCTCTCACTCTGGAGTTCAGTTCAAGACATAGTGCGAGCCGATTGGTCGGGGTGAGTTAGCCCCCGATCGCCCGTCTAGAAGACGCCGAGGTCAAAGCAAGCGTATTGGATGACGCATTCAAGGAAATCCTTCCAGGGTTACATGGTCCCTCAACTCGCCAGGACACGTATTCCCTCCGACAAGGGTTGCCATGTACGGTAAACACATGTGTGAGCGTTCAGCACACAGAGAAGGCCAGTGAAGAAGATAAAAGCGATAAAAGTGAAAAAGGAGGTAAATAGGAGAAAAGAAAAGTAAAAGAAATACTTGAGAGCCTTCTCTGTATTCCACCGTCAGGGCGTGGTCCGACTCACTTCGACAGCACAAACTGCTTCGAAGACAATTAAATTACTTAGAATCTAAACACCGAATTGAAATCAACGAGTCACTTCTATAGTGAGTAAAGCGTTATGAGATAAAGAATCTCAACTATGTTGAAATGAATGAGTTAATCGTTAGCTCAAGGCAGCACCAGAACTGAGAAAAAATATAAAGAATGAATGTGATTGTGAAAGAATTTGTGAAATATTTCAAAGATACATTTGAATAATGTATAGAATTTAACGCGCAAAAACACAAAACTATCTTAATACAATTCTTCAAGAGCTTATTGAATAAAACTGGTTACAAAAATTGTAACCAATGACAAGACAAAGTAATTAATTTCGTAGTTTTGACATTAGACTTTTGATGAGCATTCACAAAAGAAAACCTCTATCTAGTACAATAAATATATTTCAAAAAAAAAGAAATACTTCTGAGGATAGCTTTCCTGACGATAACAGTCTAGAGTCAAGAGAATATTAAAATAAAGCATCTTGCTATCGGGAGAAATGATACGTTGCAATTATATCGAGCGCAGGACTGTACATGTTCGCCACAGAAAATTTTTAGCATTTTCAAAAAAAATAATTAAATACTTGCCGTGCATTTTAGCAGATTATATTTACTTGTACTCTTATTTTATGAAAACTAACTTTTTACTCAAAAGTATCGAGGCATCTTCCGACATGTCGTTTCTGTAAGCTTGAGGACTGAAATTAAAAGATTCCAAAACGTTTAAAAAAGTATGTTCAGTTGTTAAAAATAGATAAGATGAAAGATCATGTCCATGTCAATGTTAATATACTTTTGGACATTTTGTCAAAATTTCAAGGTGGGATGACATCTTTTTAGACCTGAAAGAACATTATCCGACACAGATGAATAAAAATTCACAGTTACATCAGTTTTATAACTTACAAATCAAATGTTATTTTCATACTTATTTTCCATTATAATAAAGGACCTCTTTCCAAAACACATTTGTCAGCCCTGCATTTCAAAAATCAATTAGTTCGGGGAAAAAGCGTTCACTTATTATATCCTATTTAAGAAATAATTATCATGAAAATTTTGCCAATTATTTTCAATTTATTATTATAACGTACATTATTTCTGATTTGAAAGAAACTCATTTTAGCGTTTACTTAAAAAACACTGTGTACATGATCAGTAGAGGCATTTTGAGAGCAAATTATATTAAAATAGAATCGCAGTAATCTAAAGAATAGGTTTTCGAAAAATTTGTGAAAAGTATAATAATAACTTTGTGTGATATTGCGGTACGTGAAATTTCTGAATAGCTGATGAATAGATATGTTAATCTTGATTATTAGCGCGAATGAAAATAGTAAAGTATCACTGGCCAAGGAAACTTAAATTAAAATTTAGAATTACTCGTCCATCTTCCAAAGTAGCAACATGCTGATCACATTAAAATGTAATATTATAAAATATATAACATTTCACATGAACAGTAATTGTAAACTTTAATAATTGTAGCAATTAGATCAATTAAAATACTTTCCATATGATGATTAGTCATTAATCTACGGTACTGACACTATTCTTGTCTGCTATCATATTCTTGTATAAATATTTCAAACGACCTTGTAAGTAAACTTATTTAAATTTTTAAATTAATTTTGTATTTTGACGACCAACTCTCAAGAATATTGGTGTTATATAATATTTGTTTAAACGCAAAATATCACGCATATATTAATTTAATAATGTATGATCCATGATAAGGCTGACAAAAGGCACAAACAAAATCAGTTTCAATTTTTCTGTGAATCCCAAAACTTTTTAAACTAAGAAACCTCAAAAATACAATCATGATTCTTGCATTGAAATGATATTACTGAATGAATTACACCTAAAAAAATTTAGTTCACCTAAAAAATACAAGTGTATAATCTATTTTAATAAAAGTTAATTATGTATTATGATTATATATCTATCAGGAAAACGTAGTGTCTCTTTCTAAACTTTAAAGTTTAGAAAAATATACAATGTTTTCTTCAATATACATGAAAACTCTTTCAATACCTCACCGTCACATAATATGTTAGTTATTAATTATTAGATATATTTGAAATCCACAATAAGGTAAAATTGTTGAAGTATCAACGTCTAAATGTATGATTCTTGAAGAAAAACAAATCGTTCAGTTGAGGAGTGTTGGGAATTTATGTGGTAGTTATTCACATCATTACTATGTCCAACACTTTCTTTCTTTGACTAAGCTTTTCAGTTTCAGCTTTCAAAATTCAGTCTGCGTTTATATTTTTGTTAATTTTAATTATTAACATTTAATTAATGAAACTGTAACATGTCACAGGACGAATGATAAATATCGAAGAAAAATTCAGATGACATTATTTTTTCTCGTAATGGTAAATAAAAGTAATGAAATGAGAGGACTAATAGTTTCTCCTTCACTCTTTTTCTATCTCCGCACGGGAGATAACCTCATTTCAGATATTTCTTTTTCGTACTGTTTTTCCTTTGTTTCCTTTCCGTAGTACATTTCCATAACCTCCGTCCTTTGCTTTATAACTTATTGTGTCGACAGGTTCTCTCCTAATATCAGATAGCGTGTGATATAATTTGCGGGATAAACACGTTGTTGACTCCCTTCAATCATCATTCTAAAAACAAATATGTTTTTCACACTCTATAGAAACATTTCATTATCGGCGATATGTAGTAGAATTGTGTTGACAAACAGATGAGAGATTTTTTTTATTGAGAGAATGTATTTAAAACTTTGTTTTAATTACATACATTTTCATAGTTTTCTATTTCTAAGATCACGCTACTGCGTATTTTCAAGTCATATAGACCAAAAACTCACAGTGAGCAAAACAATTCACATAATGTATTGTTTCTTCTCAAGTTCATCGACCATGCAAAATTTGCGACAAGGTACTTACGAAAGATGAGCAACATGTGGAGAAATTTCTGTATTGTGGACGTTAGTTGATGGTGAACGAACCAAAAATGTTACGAGGATCTCAGTTATATTACCTCCCTGAGTAATACGAAATCAGTTATTTCTCGTAATTTTGTTTTTTGTGAGGTTTAATTCAAAACTTTGATTTTTTATACTTTTTATTATAAAATGAACGTTACGGGTACTTATCTAAGCGGCGCTGTATTAATTGAGGGACTTATTTACCGAACGACTGACCCATTCATTTATCACAGACAAAAACACTACTAGATATAGGAGCTTGAAATTTTGTCTTAATTTTTTTTTCAGATTTATAACGGCTCTTTAAGAAGAGATGTTTTCAGAATTATGTTTTTTTGGCGTAATTGAGGTAAAACATGATTCTCGAATTGTTGCTATTCTTATTCGATCGTACGCACTAACTGAGATATAATATCGGTTTATGTGTACACACTGTGTTGCTTGCAATATATAAAAATGGGTTAGTTTGTTTTACGATATATCATTTTGTATGGTTGAAAATCTATAAAAATATTTTAATATTTTTATCATCTTGCTAACAACGTGGTAATTTTTTTCGTTACTTTCCGAAATTTTAGACATTTTACTTTGAAATATGTGAAAAGACAAAAATGTTTGGCGGATTGTCCTCACACACTCATCAACGGAGAGAGAAAAATATTGAAGTTAAGAATTTGAAATTTTGATAGAATATTTCTTTTGTATTATAGAGGTTTCCTTAAATTTTCCTAATTTAAAGGAGTGATTTAGATTAAAAGGTGCTTCTTTCGAAATTTATCTGTAACTCACGAGACAATTGAGGTATTACGATTTTTGAATGTATACTTTTTTGTTGTTGTCGAAGTTGGCTAGTTTCATATAAAATGACAAAATCGTATGTAGCTGATTATTAGCCGTGTAGGGGTTGGATTTGGACGTACCTGGAAAAACACAATAACAAAGCAATGTGTTCTCTTGAAGTACTTTCCAAGAGGAATGGAAGAGACACAATGAAATGGCACCCACATCCACAGCCATTCACTGCTCGTGAAATGACGCGCAATGAAGCTACTCACCGAGAAATGCACTTCGTAGTGCACTCTCTAGTCATCTCTTAATCCCTGTCCTCTTTACATATTGTAACTGAGTAAGAGAGACGTCTGCTGCAAAGTGTACCTTCCTCAGTACAGAGAGTTGTATTTGTATGTATTAACGAAATTGCGTCACTAACACCAATAATGAACTTTCCTGCCCAGAACTTGCTCACGAGAACATTGAATTACTTGTAGGCCACGCGTGTTCACGCGTTCCGTTCGAGCTGCCTTCGAGATTAACGACTCGCCCAGCCCCTCCTTGCCGCGGTGTTGCGTAGGGCCTAATGCCTATTTCCGCCGACAGGTCGCGTCAGCATGGCCAGCGAGCAGAACTGGCGTCCCGCAGCCCTCTCCAACGGTACTCCCGGCCGGCACTGAATAATAAAATTATATTAACTTTAACGCGGGAACGCTTAACTCTGCTGTTTTTATATCAGGGCGGCTGAGCAAATCTGTCGTGGAGAATCAATACGCTTGGTTTGTTCTCACCTGCCTAGACTGCCTACCTGCCGCTCAAGTTCAACGTCATTTCTTTAACAGTATTATCTTGATACCAATGTTTTTAGTATACATCCAGGGTTGTTGGTAAAAACAGGTAAGTGTATTTTTTGTTATTTCTAATGACGACCGATTATAGTTTTCAAAATGTTTTTTTTATGTTATAACCTTGGCATTCAACTTTAATACATGTACAATATTTTATTATGACACCTAATAGTTGAGAAAAAACACTGTTTTTACAAAAAATATTAACGATTTTTAACCATGAAAAATGAGTACGTAAAGAAAATGTAAATACATATAAACGTCTATTTATCTAAGTATGGTTTGTACTCGTAACTCGCACAAATTTTTATAAAAACTTGCATTTTTAGAAAATTTGTGTTGGAGTTGCCGGTTTATAACTATTAAACTTCTACGTAACTAGATATTACTTCTTTTTAATTTGTAAGTAAATTTTTACTTTAAGATTAGAGAAGAATGTTCATTTTTGTATCGTTTATACTTATACAAATGAATCTTTGCAAAAAATAAATATCTTTGACGTACTATCTGTTTGTTTTTTCAGAAAGTGCCGTTACCTGGTTATTAATGGAAACAGATATAATGTGTGTGTGTTTGTGCTTCATGTAATTCATACTTTCGAGTGTTTTCCTTTTCCAAACTGTGTGACAAAACTTACAAAACATTCATTTTTAAATCTTTGCGAGTTGCAGAGCGAAAATGGGATTGGATTCCAATTTCTATCATACGCTATTCTTATTTTGTTTCTATATGTGAATTCATTCATTTTCTTAGAGTTAAATAGGTTGAACATACATAAGGTGTCATTAATATACCATTCTATGTGCAATAAATTATTAAAGACAATCAAATATTTATACGTCACTGATATTTTATTTCTCCTTTACATTTTACTTATAATTTGTACTGGCTTGTTAAAGTTGTTTTTCCATGTTATCTTGTATGTTGTATTCATGCTTGGTAGTGTATAAGGAAATAATAAACCTGAAGAAGAAGCGAGAATCATAACCTCGAAACGTTTTTGTTTCTGAACCAATGTGAATTGTGAAATTTAAATATTTACGAGTGTTTTATGTTATTAAGTTATATCAGTGACGTATAAATATTTATTTATATCAGTGATGTAATTTATATCACATAGAATGGTATATTAATGAAAAATAGTCATTCAGGGAGAGAGTGACGTTTATATTGATAAAGAGTCATTCTTATCATGAAACATTTAAAATGCCTTTTGCAGACTCAAATCACCAAGATCTCCAAAAAAAAATCAAGTTTTTTTAAATTCAAAACGAAGTTTTCTTTGGCTCTAACTTATGGATAATATTGTTATTACCTTGCATTTTGCCAAATTGTAATAGTAACTTTATATGCAATATTTTTCTAATAAATTAAATTCTTGATAATTGTACGTATTTCTTCAATAACTTTTCGGTATTCTATTAATTGTCAATTTTTTGATGTTTTGAAGATATTATAACAAGTACTTAACAATTTTTACTTCAGGGAGACGCATGTCATCGTTTTGTATTGACTTAGAAATGACAAATCCGTCACTGTCTTAGATCCAGTACCTTGATCGGAATTGATGGGATGCTCCCTGGCTTGCATCCAGGTTCTTGACGATGTTATATTACCATTTTTATTACATTTTTTTGGCATTATCCATCGTCTTTTCCTGTTTATATCTTCACAACAGGTGTAATTTCGGTTTGCAACGTTTCGGACGTTCTGTCAACGTCCGTCTTCAGGCGTCCGTTAGCATCGGTATTCGAAACAGGCCCCCTTGGTTCTAAAAACGGAGTTGGGAGGAGCAAACAAACGACAATTATAAACTTATCCTAACTTCCATCATTTTCATAGAGAGGAAGGAATAAGGATATTAAGGTAGAAAGGATAAGTGTAATAAGAAGTTTGGTTAAGAACCAAGGTACCCTGGTTCGAATACCGGTGCTGCCGTATGCCTGAAGACGGACGTTGACAAAACGTCCGAAACGTTGCAAAACGAAATTACACGTGTTGTGAAGATGTAAACAGGTAAAGACGTTGGATAATGTCCAAAAAAATTGTAATAAAAAAGTAAGTTCGTAACTGCTTTATTTTACAATATATTTATTATTAATTATACATCATTTTCTCTCTTCATTGAATGTAATAAAAAAGGAAAGGATACACGAGATAAACAACTTTCGTTCGAATCAGTGCTTGTGACGTTTCTGCTAGCAGAGCAAATATCACCGCGAAGTTCGTGTCAACGGGTCAGTAAAAACGCACAATTAGGCGAGGACGAGCGTCCCAATTAAGTGCGTCGGACTCTGCAGGAACGGAGAGAGGGAGAACACGCGGGCAAAAACTCGAAACGAGGCAAAACAAGCTCTTGCTATCAAGAGCCTTCAGAGCCACGTGGTGCTGCTCAGGATCCTCAAGTGCTTAGGAGAATACGTTTTGTCAGCGCAGAATAATTCTGGGGAGATTTTCCTTTTATCTCGTTCGAATACTGAAAACATTGAAATGAATTCTGTAGAAATTCTGCACTAGAATCACTATGATTAAAAACATTTTCATCAAATTTTCACTTTTCAATCATATAATATTGTAATCGGTCGAAAGAAAAATTTTGGGATATCTTCAGATATATACGGTTTGACTCCAGGAGAGTCTTTTTTCGATTTTTTGTAATGTTCAATGTCGTACGTGAAGAATTTTGTTTATCCGATAACTCACGAACAAATTAATGGATCGAAAGCAAATTAGAGAATTGTATTGGGAATAGAAGCTTAGTTCTGGATGGCTAATTCCGACTTCATTTACACTTCCGGTTTCTTAAAATAAATACATGAAAATTATATTTAAACATTTTATTAGATATCAAACTCCGCTTACAGATTGCTAAATAGCATATTTCGTACGTTGCATCGTTTTAGAGATACAGCAAATATTTGTTACGCAAAAAAATCTTGAAGGAATCCATTTTTAGATCAGCCAATAAGGTAATTGTAAGGAGTTCCGGCTAGGAGATAATTCCTGCAATCTGTACTTGAATAAGCAGGTATAAAGTTGAGGAGAAAACTTTGTAAGGTTATGCGGAAAATAATTTTACACTTATTGAACTGTTAAACGTCATTGTGTTCGATAATTCTACATGTTTTGTATTTTTACCTCTAAATAGTTTTCAAACTTTTTAGTTTTATATCAATGTAAGCTTTTTAATATTATGATATATGTTTAAGTAACATAATTGTAAAGTTTGATGGTACATACTTCAGATTTTTATGTCGATGCCGTGTTTAAATGTAAACAATTATTGTAATTCTGTAAAAGCAGTTCTACGGACAAGTAAGAGAGAGACAAAAATCTGTTTGATAGTGATTGAATGTTATGTTTCTGTCTGATACTTTATATATATTTGAACTTTCATTCATATGTAACCTAACATCATCTTCATAATAAATATTTCCAAAAGCAACACTAGAAAGGTTCTTATATTACACAATATCTTCTGTAATTTTGCTTCCATATACTTAATAAGATTTAAGATCCATTTTTAAGATCCCAAGATCTAATAAAGAATCACGAAACTCATATTTGTTATATTACAGAAACCAACAATATATTGATACGTACTAAAGTGTACTGAAATGATTTCAGATTCTAGTAAATAAGGAAGTGAACATTGCAGTAATTCGAAGCGAACAAACATTTGAATTCTGATTAATGGGGAGCCTAACATCTACTGGCGAATTCCTTTTGGTTCCTCGTGTACACTATTCCATTGTAAGTTTCAAGGAAATTTTTATATAAATGGTTGAGATAATATTCGACATTAATGTTTGTTCCACTATCAACAATGAGAGAAAATATCATGCGCCTAATATCATTCATTGAAACCCCCTTGCCACAATGTGAAGGAAATGTATTCTATCTTTCCAAATACTTCCTCTTCACGCATCATTAATTATAATTCCTATCTGTGCTTATTAAACGTCACGTTTTTAAACTGCTCATCTTTACCATCACATCATTTCTCTTATCTTATATTTTTATTAATTTAACTTCTATTACTTTTCGTACGCTTTTAACTTGCATCTTTCGTATGCATGTATCTATGTATGTACGTACGCACGTATGCACTCCTTCCGCTTGAAATGTGGTATTTGATTTTTCGTTCACTTCCAAGTTTCCGATCGAGTTGAAATTTTACAAGTATGCATGTTTTCATAACAACAGGTGACTATGATACCGTTTTACAAAAATCTACCTTAAAGGGGGTGAAATGGGGTTATGTATTTATATATGTAGGCAAACCATAACTCTAGAATTCCCAAAGCAATTTCAACCAAATTTTGTACACAGATGACTATCGGACAACTACAATCGTGGGGATCATAGAAACCTTGCACCTCTATGGATGGAGTAGGAACAAGGTAACTCGTAAAAATAATGGAAAATAAAACATAATTAGATTGTAAAGCATAGTTGTAGGTACAGTTGAGATAGATAAGGACGCTCTCAATGCTGCGTAAGTTCACAATCATTCCACATAGGAGATAATATGCCCCTACCATTCGTGTGGTAAGGGGTAGGAATGAAGTGGCACGAAAAAATAATAAAAACAATACCGATATTGGTGCTGAATGGATCGGTTTTGGGAGCGCTGAAGAGAAGAGTCTCAATGTCTCTCAAGCCCCCAACCAAACTCCATGGGGAAAAAACACCTTGTGGATATGCGGCTAAAAGGAGTTGAAATGTAAATATAATAAGAAATGACTGATATTTGTGTTAAGATCACAGTTCTTAAGGTCTATGAAGCTAATAGTGATATTACCGATGATGCCTAAGTCCATGATCAGCCCCTATACACCCCTATCCCTTCTTGGGAAGTAATGCCATGAAAAAATTATCGAAGACGACATCAGTGACGAATTCTCAGTTTTCGCAACGGTGAGCTGATAGGGATATAGTGATATCGTGGGAGTTGAAACTCAACCCCCATCGATAATTAGACAGACCTAGCACCCTTCGGGTAAGGGATGGGAATGGGGTAACAAGAAGAAATAATCAAAAAACGACCGAAATTGGAGTTGAATACACCATTTTTTGGGATCGTGTTACACTCAATTACGCATGTCAACGATCAATATCCATAAACTCCTAGCACTTCCAGGGAAGGTGATGGCATGTACAACTTATTAAAAACGAAAGATATTTATGTTAATATCACAGTTTTCCGGGCCGCTAAAATGAATGGTGACAATATCGGTGCAGCTTAAATTCAGCCCCATACATCCCAGTACCCCTGGGGAAAGGGATAACATGTAATAATTTTCAAAATTAACATACCTGAGATAAATTCACTGTCTCCGGTGCCACTGCGATGAATGGTGCCACCAAAATGATTAAGTCTAAATTCAGCCCCGAAGGAGCAAAAGAAAGACAGGAAAAGGGTTGAAAGGGCATAAACGAAAAAATAATTGAAATAGATCGGATCCATGGCTGTCAGGGTGTCTGAGTTGTATAATTAATTATACTACCAATGCCGTTAAGGTCAAGTTCAGGTCATATCGGAGCACGGTACTCTTATAGGTGGGGGTGCGATAGGCGAGATGCAAAAATAACGTTTTATGACAGATTTTAGGAGAGAAATAGTTTTTTAGTGGTTTTTGAGTTGAATATTCAAACTCGCTAAGTAACCATTATAATATATGAGGTGTACGGCACTCCTAAAAGTGGGAGTTGAGTTCGTATTACGAAAAAAGTCTCGAATATGGGTTCCTGGAGCTACTTATCAGAAAAAATAGATCCTTGGATGGGGATAAGTAAACGAACTGCATGCATACAAGAAACTCATTGCGTGACTATTGACCAAAATCACTGAATCAAAAGTTTATTTATAATGTTATTTATAGACTTGTTATTTATAGACATAACAACAGGACAATTGAATATGAATCCACAATCAGTGCCCTAGGGCTGCGATACCATGTAATTCATTATTGAAATACAATAAGCTTTTCCCACTGAAATGCTTCCAGGTATTTGAACAAACACATATCCAGTAGACTATAAAATTCGCAAAATATCCCTTTACGTTTTAATTGGAAAATGAACTACTTGTTTAGCCATTGGCGAGCACGCCGCGGTGATGAATATCAGGAAACAATGTTCCGTGCGAAAAGTGTCTTTTATTTTACCTCGATTATGTTGTTCGAACATTGTTACATTTTTTGCAATTTTAGTTCATTATTGTTTTACAAAGTAAGAGAAAAAACATTATCATGAAGGGAGAAAATAAATTATTTAAAAATTATTAATAATGCGATTAACCCTATTGATTACTTCCTGAAGTATCATTTAGATTTTATTATCTTGATGTTATAGCACGAAAAGTGTTTGATTCTTGAGTGTCTTTTGTCAACTATTTCGGGCAAGTCTCCTTCAAAGAATGTACCTCATTAACATATTTACGTTTTTGCATAGATTTAGTAATAAATACTCGTAATATATTGTTTCATGCGTGTTTTTAAATGTTTTCAGATCTTTTAAACGGAAAGTCCATCCTTATTGAAATTATATAAATCCATCTTCTCATGCATGATCTCCATAATTGCATGGGTCTACTCTTAGCAATATCCATATAAAAAATTGAGAAGATCTGTGAACACGCAAAATAATGTCTCGATAATGTATGATATAAAAGCTCTTTCTTGTGAATCAATTAATTATAAATTAACATGATCGGATGCATTGCATCTCGCAGATACAAAATATCGTGAGAAGGGAAGGGGAATAGTTAAGGAAACCCACACTGACGCCATTTGTCGTGAGGAGAGAGGAGGAATAACCCCACTCCTGTTTCCCGTTGTCGTAGCTATTCTATTTCCGTCTCCTCACTAGGAAGGGCATTTCGTCTAGGAAGTTCATCCCTACTTCTTACAGGCTTAGAGAAGGATGAGAAGGAGCTAATTAATAAGGGATTGTCCAGTCATGGCAACAGAAGTTTATTGCGACAATACCCACTCTTACAGAGTGTCGCCCAAGCTCCTACACGAGCGGTATTCCGTATTAGTGACTCGCTCCGTGCTTCCATCTCAACGGAGTAATCAAAGGTAGAAGCAAGTGCAACGATACGGGGCGGATAGGACGGTGGTCAGTGTGAAAAGGGTAGTTGCAAGTGACCGTGACGTCGGCCAACAGTTGGGGAGGTTTGCCGGGACCTGGTGGTCGTACCAGCGACGGGAAATGATGGACGATTGCCGGGACCTGAGAGGTCGGGCCAGCGACGAGTAAGGAAGGAAGAACGTCTACCAGCGACAAGCGCGAAAGTAACAACCGTTCCTCCTCGAACGCTGCGAGCGGAGGCTTATAATAGCCCTATATTGTCGAGTCACCAGTCTGGATGTGGCGCGTCACACTCACTTGGCAACGCGGGTGCCGTTGTCTGCATCTACGCGACAAAAGGAACAAATGAGTAGTAATAGCAGAAGTGAGAAAGATGATTAAAGTAACCATTGAACAATTATAGACTGCGGTATATATTTACAATTCTAGTCGACTACAGAGATAAGAGACATTAAAAAAAATGTTCCATCACTAATTGGTCGAATTACGTGAGAATTTCAGCAGTAGAAATTCTTCTCCATATAATGTTCCACGTTTTCATTAGATCCAAAAAATTGTTTAACCTGGTTCCCGCTCACAAAAGATATTATTAGATGTCAGAGGTAGCATATCCCGAGAATCCCCAACCCAAACAAAATACATTAAATAAGTAATCACCAATCGTCCGTCTCTATTTTTCCTAGAATAGAGACAAACAATTCAAGGAGACACGGCATATCTGACGCAGGGGTAATTTAATTGCATCAACTTTATTCTCAAAAAGCATTTGCCAACTGCGTATAATCATATAATTTATACATTTTTTGTCAAAAAACAGTACAAACTGCGTATGATCACGTGGAGGACAATAAACTAATTTACTCTCCGGAAGCAACCAAGGGACCATCCCATCAATTCCGATCAAGGGCCCTAAGGCAGATGCGGATTCAAAAATTTCAGCAAAAGTTCCTAGATAAGATAAAAAGTTAGCTGCGAGTTATAATACATATATAATGTCAATATGTTTGTAATTTAACGCAAATATGTTTGTAAATTTACATGTACAAGTTATTATCGAACTATAGATTATTCTGAGTATAGTGTTTAAAAATCATAAGAGTTGAAAAAACACTAAATTCACGATTTATTGTTACAATAAACACGCCCCTAGACAAAGCCTAGAGAACCTGTATAAGAAATCCGCCTCTACCCGAAGGAAAAACGGAGAAAAACCCGGGCCAGGATGGGGCTACAGAATTTATGTACACATACGTGCCAAAGTTGAGTACACATAAAACTAAATTAATATGAACCATACGGCAACACAATCATGGAAGAAAATAGTTTTTGAAATTGTTATATGTTATTTAAAAAATGCTACAGCAATGGCGTGATAAAGTACAAGACGAATTTAACTTTTATTAAAATCCATAAATTCTTTTACAGTGTAGAAGCACTGGTGCAGGAGGTAGTTTTTAACCGCCGATTTGAAGATATTCAATTTCATAATGTCTTTTATATTCTT
>NNCF01126969.1:314395-358857 GCA_002313205.1 Laupala kohalensis
CTGGTTGACACTCTAGGGCGATGAATATTGTTACTATTGCGAGTATTGTGTTCGTGACTGACTGTTTCGTATAAAGCAAGGGTGGTGCTTCAGTAATTCGGTCTTAACAAACAAGACCGTATCATAAATATAAATGCAGGGAAGTGTTAAGATATTTAATTCCTTGAATAAAGGTTTACAAGAGTTTCGGGGGTGAGATTTACAAATTATCCGAACTATCCTCTTCTGAATTCTGAAAGTTTGAATACTCTGACCGGAATTACCCCAGAAGGTAATGCCGTAACGTAAATGGGAGTAAACGTTTGCAAAATATACGCAACGGGAAATACGTGGACTAACTGCGTTAACTAAGATTCGGAATGCGTAACACAATTTGCTTAATTGGGAATTAAGATTGTCAATGTGACAATTCCATTTGAGGTTGTCTTGAATATGGAGACCTAAGAATTTTGTATTTGTAACAGTTTTTAATTGTGTTCCGTTTAAAGAAAGAGAAACCTGGGGTAAAGATTTTGTGATACTATTGTGAAATGACATAGACACTGTTTTGTCAGTGTTTACAATGAGACGATTTGCATGGAACCAAGTCGAAAGGTTAGACAAAACTTTTTGAGCATTGGCGTGTTTACATAGTAAATTAGTGTCATCAGCAAAAAGAACCATTTTGCAATCTGATGTGGATGATGACATGTCGTTCACATACAATAAAAAGAGTATAGGACCGAGAATTGAACCTTGGGGTACTCCGCAAGTAAGTGGCTTTGTTTCTGAAAGACAACGCTCAAGTATTTTATTTTTAGTATAGGATATTTCGACCTGTTGATATCTATCTTTTAAATAAGAAGTTAGCCATTGATGTGGAAGTCCACGAATGCCTAAAGAATGCAATTTGGAAAGGAAAATTACGGATAATACATGTCCTAAGTATATCAACATGGTGTTAATAATTTGCATATATTTGCAACGCTTAATGAACTCAACGTAAAATGTGTGTCATTCCAAGATTAAATGGCATCAAAAGTTTGTAAAAATAATTTATGGTAAAATGGACAGTATTATTTTGAGAACCATCAGCTTTATTAAACGTAATAACGTAAATAAAATTAAAACTCTTTTTATTTATTGTTCGTTAAAGGGGTTCTATTTTTTTAAAAGTATAATGCATTTAGAAATGAAATTATCGAAAGCAAACTGAATAAAAGCTAACATGATTTTGAGGTGTAGCGTATCAGAATCTGTCATAATGCCCCATTACCTTCAATACACCCCGACATCCCAAGAGCGCCAGCAGAGAGTAATAGGGAAAATGTATTTATGAGCTTGTTCTCCAATACTCTGAAACTTGTAATTATGGTTTTGCTTTCAATGGAGCGCAGGCAGCGTTGAATGTCATAGTTACCGGTCGCTGTCGTGAGTAGCGCTGCTGGCAGCTGCGGCCATGTTGAGGTGACGACGAGCGGGGAAATGACGTTTTTTGCGACCACAGCAAATTTGCACCGAAAACGTTAGATGTGAGACGAAAAAAGAAGAAGCTCTTGTAGCAGCGTGATCGCCAATACCAAAGGGAGTTCTTGTTACTGAAATGATTTGGAGTATCTTCGTCCAGATTTACAGAAATGAAGTGGAATGTTTTAAAAGTTGAACATTTTCGCTCTTCATAATTATTAGAGGGCGCGATACGGTGGCGTAACACAGAATTATGTTTCGCAACTTCGATTATTCTTATGTTTATGAAAGTATTTCAACGTTGTTCGGATTTTTTCAATAAATTATAATTAAAAGTTATTGATGACTTTTTATGATTTGGACAAATTTTAAGTATATGAATGGTTGTATAATATATTTATACACGCTTTTTTAAAAGTGTATCGTTAACGTGAAACCAACTATATGCTTGAATTATACATCGCTTTCTTCCATCATTTCTATATTCTTTGTCACATGTTTATGTTTTCCCTCTGTCCTTTCAAGTATGCGTGTCTGTAGTGGGTGGTAGAAATGAGGTAATGTTCAATTCCTAGCACAGGAGTAATGGAATATACCTTCTACAAGACAAAGTAAATTGGGAAACTATGGAATCGCATTAAAAAAGTAATTATTTGAACTTAACTCCAAAAACATTCACAAACGTTGATAATCAGCTGATAATAAACAAAGAACTAACAAAAATGATATTTTTATGAGAATATACTTTTTTCAGCATAAATATTACACAAAATGTTGCAAAAAAAGGGAACAATCTTTCATATTGTATAACACATTACAAATTAATGATGTTTTGTGCATTTCTATAATAACTGAAGGAAAAATAACTTAATTCAGTTGAATATTTTCTAAGGCATTTAGAATAAATGAAATACAATGAAATATGTAAATATTATGGTGGAGTATAAAAAAGGAATTGAATTTACTACAAAAAATTGATTGTGTGATTAAAGTTGACATAAACAGATATTTGAGAATATTTTAACTACTTATATGTGATTGAATTCTCTTATCGTCCAATACAATATCATTTGAGATCAATGATCATAAATCATCGTGTTCTATTGAAACATACCCGCGTGAGTAACTGGAGTAGAACAGATCGAATTTGTATTAAGCACTTTAATTGATTTCCTCTCACAAAATCATTCATGATATATATGTCATAATTTTAAATATACTTTGATGAATATTTTCCCCCTTGTTAAATGAGAGAAGAGAAATATTTTCGTATTTTTGAGTGCTTAGAGTGTAAAGAAATCGACTTCAAAGAAACGTTTATTTAACATGTAAAGAAACACGTACAAAACTGCATTTTATACAAAAAAATCACACAGAAACACAAATTTGCATAATTTACTACGTGTCATCTTTCTAACCGATCTTACTATGCACGGCCCATAGTCTATTATCCCTGGGCAGTGAGGTCACGCTCCAAATAGTGACAGCAATTTTTTCGCTCTTTTGGATGACAAGGGTCTGTGGTGATGGAAACGTGAAGAACTGTGAAGGGTGAAAGGCAAAGTGGGAAGGAAGGGGTTCGTGGGGTGGGATTGGGAGGAGAGGAATGGTTGGCGTCCCGCAACGTACTCAATTAAGCGCAAAAGGGTCGCAGAGGGCTGTCACCCGCCGCGTGACACTAGGGCGCTGACAGCCAACACGGCCCCTGTGATCACAAGTCTGACGATTCTTTGCGAGGAAAAAGATAACAACTGCAACAGAGAAACTGTAAGGCAAGAGTTGCAGATACACATCAGAACGATGCAAAAAATTTAATTACGGTTTTAAAATTGGTTATAGATTTTCCTTGGTAGAACATAACGAATTAAGTCACTGCTTGTCAAGAATAATTTTTATTGGTTTCAAAAAAAAAGTATCATGAATTCTTTTCTTTGCAAATTCTAAAGCTAAATAAGTGACTGGAAACGAACAAATATTTTCGTGACACATAATTTTAATGGAATAAATATGAATGTTAAAAATAACTGAGACATAAAATTCTTCTATTTGGTATGAAAAGATAAGAACATTTTATGATATAATGTTAACCTTAAATTGTTATGAAATCTGGAGTTTTTCGTTCTTTCAAATCAAAGTAGACGTTATCTTACAAAAGTGTTCATTAGATAGCAAATAAAAATTACTCTTTAAAATTTGTATAGTTTGCAGACGAATATTTGGAACATTTTTTTAATATTACTTGGTTTTCCTGTCAATTTAGATACTTTATTAAACTTTTATTTCTTTTATTCTAAATTATTTTCCGAATTACGTATATAAAATTCAGTGCAAATTCTCATTATTTGTTTTCTTAACATTTGTGACATTTAATTCATTTGTTGCAGATTTATTCAAAAGCTTTATAGCGCATAAAAATAGAGCTAGAAACGTGTCAACTCTACCGAATTCCACTCATTCATCACTCTCATTTATGATACGCAAGTGCAAACAAAAATGAAAATTCAACGTCAACCTCGCACCCTTCACTTTAAAACACAGGTTTCCTCGTGACGTCCGCCGTGTTCAGAAGAAAAAAAATACTTAGTGAAATTAAAAAATGTCCACAAGAGTCGACGAAGCACATTCCTCCCTCTCTTGGACTCTGCTGGATTCCAAGCCCCTTTCCTCTTCCACCCTTAGCCTTGACTCAGCTTCGAAGCAGTGGAGAGTCCTGCGCGCCCCACGTTCCTCAGTTAACGGTGGCTCTATTATGAGTGTTTGCTTGCCTACCTTCATTCCAACTTTTTTTGCGTTTGAGCCCGGCGACCTTTAACGCGAATACCACAGCCACCCACCCACCCATGCTTTCGGATCCACTGCTATCATCACTTTTTCCTTCACCAGCTGTATTTCCAGCCTCGTATCAGCTTTTTCTCTGTCTCTATCCATCGAAATGTGTCCTATCAAGTCAGACTTTTCTATGACTTATGAATAATTATTCTAGGATCGCGATTCAAACAAATCAGGAGTGTTAATTTGTTTTTGTGTTATTTTTACTTATGAATTTTTCAAATAAAATTAGGAGAATAACAGTAGGAATAACCATTATTTTAGTACAAACGATCATACTAATAAAGCCAATAATCCAAGTGAAACAAGAGAGAGAAATTATTAAAAATAATTTACATTTTATGACAAAAAAGAAGAAACGATTATTGGCTTATTAAACTCAAAAATGGGGGAATGCGCGAATTGACAATGAATTTTGAAAGAAATAAATGAGGGTGAAACTCCAAAGAGGAAATATAAAAAATATAAAATAGTCGTGTATACGAGGACCATATAATATACCCATTCAATGTTCTGTCTTCTTAATTGGTTTGATAAAAATTATTTTAACAATATACATTTTATAATCATATTTCTCTCAATATTCTTCGAATAAAATACGTGATAAAAGCAAAAAATTGGTTGCTGTATTAAAATCAATTATGCATCGGAGTATTGGCATTTAACTCACAAATTGATTCCCTTTATTAATAAAACTACGAGTATTATTAAGTATTATAATTATCTCTTGAATTCCACAACATGGTTTTGCATTTTCTTAAAGCATTTTGTTTTCCATTTAATAACATTATTTGTAATGTATTCAATAAGTTGTTGTGAAAAATGCTTTGAGAGGTGTTGCATCCGAGTTTTATGATGACAATGATGTGAAACATTCATGTCATTATATATAACTGCAGATTTCATTATACTCTAACATAACTATTCTTCACTATATCAATAATTGACGGCGTCAGTGAAATCACTTTTGCAATATAATTTGTTAATGGAACAGACAAGTGCATACATTATTTCAATAAATAACCATAATGTGATGGCTTAATGAAGAGCTACTTCTTTTGCTCTGTCCCTGAACAACACCTACACCATCGTGAGGTGTGAGGTGGATGGTTTTACAAGGAACATGGATATGGATGATCTGTGACAGAACGACGTGTTTCCAGAAGCCTTTCCAGAAACATAAGATTAAATCAGGAACCACGGTGCGTCTTCTCCACCACATCAATGGCGTTACGACAATCAAGGATTTTCAGGGATCTCATTGCATCGTGTTTCAACGAGTAGTAGTAGTAGTAGTAGTAGTAGTAGTAGTAGTAGTAATTCTTTGCATTTCTTGCCTNATAATAATAATAATAATAATGTATTTATTACGTCTTCTTTACGATTCTCATCAATCATCTTCTGGTGATGGCGAAAGGTATTGAAAGCGTTCTAAAGCTGGAAATACCGGTACTCGGAACGGATGGAAGAAGCCTTTACTGATTGCAACCACAAATCAGAGGGAAGGGTATTCGTGTTGATTAGAAAGCTATCTTTCTTTCGAGGGGGTTCTGAAGATTTTTGCACAAATCTTTCATTCTTGTAAAGCAACTTTTTAATTCTGTCTTATGTGTACCCTCATATAAGGAGGAATATTCTTCTTTTCTTGGACACGAAACTACAGCCATTACAAAATATTCTCAAAACGAAAACATACAATTAGGCTTTTCGTAGTTTTGATTCTACTATTGATACTAAACTTCAATCAAAGTTCAATCAAGCGTTTAATGTTATGAAGTTCATGAAAATTGAATTTTGGTATAATCAATTACTATTAAATCCTGTGTACAATGATCCAAATAATATTTTTAATATTTGCTATAAAATATAACTATAAAAAAGATTTATTCGGTTTTAGATGTGTAAATGAACAATGTTGATTCCTTTTTAACTAAAACTAATAATTATGAGATAAATCAATATCTTTTCACTCATTCTTCCTTTACTGTGTTTATTAAAATTATTTAATAACTGGAATTAAGTAATTAAATCTCAATTCCTTATGTTGTATGCTTCATTAACAGAACCAAAAAAAACTTCAATTATACTATTTTGAGAAGCAGTACTCGTATTTGTAAATCTAAAACTTTTCTGCTAAAATTAAATGATAAACTTGAAAATCCTCTTTACAATATTGCGTCTGTAAACACGAAAGGAATTTACACCTTCTTGAGCGTTGCATCTACGTTGCAACGTACGTCTCACCGATGAGTAAACATTGTAAAAGTAAAAAGTTCGTCAGCATTTCGAGATAATCTGAGTACAAAGCTGCGCGTCATGAGCGATGCTTCGTAGAGCACGGCATCATCCACGTTCTGTGTGAGCGGAAAGAGGCTTGAGGCCGAAGCCAGCGCCGCACGAGAGGTCACGGCGATAAAACGCACTGAGCGGAAATGACAGATATTCCTGCGGTGCAGGTTACTCTCCGCGAATGGACCTTTTTGCCTCTCATAGCTCAAATCTCACCTCTTACACTTGGAATTTGGAGCATGCTGGGAGAGAATTTCATCTGCTGTCTTAACGCAACTCATTTCGTTTTTAATTTATTTCTCCGGTCTCTCTTCTTATTGTGGCACTAAATCTGATAATGAAGAGAAAAACTGGATCACATGCATTGCATTGTGAGTGTTCAGTCTCGTGATGCGATGAGAAACATTGAACTTTCGTTACATCACGTTCATGTGGTACGACGTGAAGCAAGCTGGGATCCTTAAAAAGAGTAGCTGCTAAGGTATGGAATTAATAAAAACCATAATATGAAGGAACGGAGTTGCTGTTACCATTTATAAATAAATAAATTAAATTTCTATTGTTTTTTCATGGTAACCTATTTATTAATATCGTAGCATGTTTTCGACGGCACGGCCGCAATCATCAGTGAATATCACATAGGGCTTTGGATGTTACGACATGTAAACGAATTGAATGTACTTTTTGTTTGTGATACGGTGAGTAGGTAATAGAATGGCAATTGTTAACTAATAATATGTTTTAAAAGTCAGTATTTAGATAATATGAAGTGATGTTTACTGATGAATATAACCATGTCATTGAAAACATATTACGATATAAATAAATGGGATTCCACGGCAAAACCAGGAAATTTCATGAAACATAATACCTAGAAATCTAATAAAATCTTCTCTTTTTTTCTTTTTTTTGAGGGGCTTTAGGGCTCGTCAACGCTAAGGTCAACCCTAATAAAATCCTCAATATCATCGTGCGATACATTTATATCATTTATACATTTACTAATATCATTTTCGATATATTTATTCTATCTTCATTTCCACATTTAGATGGAGAGACCTACAGTGTAATTATTAGAAAAACGCAATCACAAATGCCAGAGCATTTTTTATATATATTTAAAATAAAACGCCATCGTAAAGTATGATAATTGTAGTTCCAGGATACTCATCACATCTCCTCCAACTTGCGCTGAGGTCTAGTTCTGCGGAGTTCGTGGTTTAATTTTTTTCTTCTGAGAATTGTGGATTAAAGAGGAAACAATTCTTTTCATTTCTTATCAGATGCATCAACTACATCGTTACACACGACAATGCTTATACAACGTTTTATAGAAATTTATTTCAACTGAATGCATGGTATGCAATAAATTGGGTATTTCCGGTATTCCAAAAAACCTGTGAGGACAAATATTGTATATAAAACCCATAAAATTAATATTTGCTGTCACATACCAAAAAATATTTTTATCTGTACACTCACCACTGTTTCAAAAATTAATATTACCTGTACTCTCAACTTTGAAATAAATGTATATTATAAAATCAACACCATTATTGGGCTCAAATGACCTCGATGTCGGCGAACCGTAAACCCCTCCCTCAAAAAAAAAAAAAAATAGCAATTGATACATAATGTCTATAGAAGTGAAGAAATATTATAACGTTTCTCTGTCAAATCCTTCTTCATTGCGGATTCTTAATTTTATTTCAGCATTGAAATACATTTTTTAATATAACGAATCTGCAATTGTTGTGTATTCATAATAAATTAATTTTTTTTATATAACTCCTTTTACGTGAGTTCCAACATTACTGTACATAAATATGTCAAAATAAAGATAAAATCTTATGAGGTTGTTTCGTTATTGCTGCAGCTACAAATCTTAAATTACGCCCACTAGGAATACTACCATATTACCACACTTCACACCTAAAATGAACCTACATAAAAACTTAATATAACTTTATCTGTCTTAACTGATCTACATTTACGAAGAAATTTTTGTAAGTGAAGTGCGATATAAGGTACGGAATATAATAGCGGGAAAAATATTTTGATGCTAACTAATCAAAGTCCCACAGATGACGACCGAGATTGCTGATGTGTATGCTAAAGATGAGTGGTAGTGGTGAAACCATGGCAAGCAAGTTTAACTTGATTTATAGTTAGATTGTGCACAGCTTTGGCAGATACGTGTTCGCTTCAAATATTCCAAGTTCAACAAAGATGGTGTGAAGACAAAAGTGAAATAACAGACCACCTCGTTTGCAGTGTCAAACTTCGATAGGGCTGCGCTAATCGATTCTCGTGGGGAAACAAATCATTTATTCATCTGTTTAAATTACTGAGCAGAAGGTGCGATGTATTTATGGAGCATAACGCGGCTTTTTTTTTTAGAAAACGAGCTGTCAAAGTCGGGTACTCAGCTATGTTATAGTAAAACAGTGAATTGATTGTGCATTCAGTTGAAATAAAAACCGATTACAATAATATCATGAAAAATTACAATGAAAATTGACACTATTCTTTTCCACTATCCTTTTCGAGGTGAAATATTTAATATAATCTTATAAGTACACTAAATTTTCATTAACGCTGACAAAAAGGGTGAATACATTACCTTAAAAACATGAAACATTGTTTGACAAAAATAAATCATAAGCTAGAACTAAAACGTTTGTAGTGTTTTCATATCAAAGAGTAGTATTTCGAATTTTAGGTAAATTGTTTCTTCTAGAAAACATACGGTTGGATAGGAAAATTAAAAAGCCAACCCATAATCTTATAGTTAAGGGGAAATATGCTACAGATAATCTGTCTTTACAAAATTTTGTTTACAGATTTTTTGGTAAATATTGAACATTTTGCTGTATCGGACAGACTACACTCACATTTAAATGGGGATGAGATGTTACCATTCTTAAATATATCGTTACCATTTGAAGTTTCCTTCCAGAAATTTTCGACCTTCAGATGATGACGATGGTGCAGTCGAAAAATTATTTAAAATGAATAAATTAGTTGCCATGGCGAAGTGAGGGGATTTCATATATGTAAACGCACATTTCTGACACGAATCAAAGAACCCCAACGAAACATAAAACACACAACCACAACAATCATTACACCGTTTAAATGAAGATCATTCGATGTATAAGACCCATATGGGGTTTCTAGACCTCCATAGGGTGCCTCCCTGATGTGGGCAGTACGGAGGAAATGAAATACTCGGGGCGGACCAAAACTAGCATAACTGCAACATCTGTACATAAATTGGACGGTTGCAAACGGTGTCTGATTCAGATTTGGCGGTCGAAACCCAAGCCATGAACTGACGTGAAGGAAGGCAACGGGATACCACCTTCATTATCTTTCCCAAGGCAATCACATTCAACTCAAAGAGTTCAAGAGGTTTAAATAGCTCCCCAATCGGATCTCCGGGGGCAACGGTTTTGAATGCATCACATCAAATATCGGAGACGATTTAACACTCGCATAAACCAAAATATCAGATATTGTAACAAACATAACAAAAACTGGGTTGAGATACAGACCAAAAGCTAAGAAACGAGGGTTGATGACATGAGATAATGAAGCAAATGGATAAACGCCGAACATAGAACAAGGATTACATCATGTATCATGATACAGAGAGAATATAAACCAAAAATAAGGATTGCAAAAAATGACTGGCTAAAACAAAAATGCGCTGAAATAGAACTGCAAAAAAATTGACGCTCTTAACTTACGCAAAAAGTTAAAGGAGACTATTGACATGTGCAGAAGGAGAAAATTAGGCATATTAATCGATGAGAACAACCTAATAGTTACAGACATCAAGGAACTAAGTAGGGTTTGGGAAAGATACATTGAAGAACTGTTTTATCAGGATATACCCATAAGAACTGAAGAGATTAGTAGTAGTAGTAGTTACCTAACTGGCCCTTCGATCACAAAAGTTGAAGTAGAAAAAACAATAAAAGTCTCGAAAAGCAACGAAGCATCTGGGCCGGATGAAATCTCATCAGAAATACTCAAATTCATGGACAACAGAGGCATCGAAGTTCTGCTTACAATATTTAACGCCGTGTATGAACCTGGTCGCTACCCCCAACAACGGCTAAGTTCTACATTCATCCCCTTACCCAAAAAGAAAAACCCAGAAAATGCGAAATTCATAGACTCGTTTGTCTGATGAGTCACACCTTGAAAATATTTTTAAAAATAATTCGTCCAAGAATTTATAGAAAATGTGAAAGAAATATCAGCCGCTCACAGTTTGGATTTAGACAAGGGATGGGTACAAGAGAAGCAATAGTTGCTATACAAGTGCTTGTGCAGAAGTACTACGATCAAAGAAAGGATGCCTGCCTATGCTTTATTAACTTCGAAAAAGCGTTTGACCGAGCAGACCATCAAAACTTAATCCAACTACTAAGAAATCTATATATAGACCAGAAAGACATAAGATACATTGGAAATTTATATTCGTCGCAAACTGCAGAGGTAAAACTGGACAATTATATATCCAATAACATGCAGATTCGGAGAGGAGCAAGACAAGGGTGTGTCTTATCCACACTTTTATTTAATATGTACTCAGAGATTGCTTTTCGAGAGACTTTGGAGGATGTGGAGTTGGGTATCAAGATTAATAGGTGTGGATCTACAACATCCGTTTTGCTGATGATGCGGTTCTGATCTCTGATAATATGAAAGGTCTGCAGCGATTGATCAACCTAGTTGAACAACATAGTGGGTCAAGGAGTATGAACATAAATACTAAAAAGACTAAATTAATGATCATCATAAGCAATCCCAATGAATTTGAAAACTAAGATATAATCATTAATGACATGAAAACAGAAAGAAAGCAAAAATTAATGATAAGCAAATGTAAGTACGTAGCCACATGACTTTTTGACAGCTGGATATCGGACAATGATATTAAGTGTCGCATTGAACAAGCTTGACAAGCGTTTCTAAACTTTAGTTTTGCTTCTAGGACTTCGATATAAACTTGAGATTGAGATTCTTAAAATGCTACGTTTGGTCGATACTTATTCATGGGATGGAAGGTTGGACCCTAGGAGCGAATGTCATTCAAAAATTAGAGGCATTCGAGATGTGACTGTACTGCAGAATGCTAAAGATATCTTGAACAGCAAGAATGACAAATTAAGTTTTGGCACGGATCGATAAGAAGCGTGAGCTGCTAACTACTATTAAGAAGAGGAAAATTGCATATTTGAACTGCGGAATGTAAAGAACTGGACAGAACTGCATGATGTGCAAACTCTAATCCACACCGCAATGGATAGGGTTGAAATGAAAAATGTGATCGCAAATATCCATTAGTAGATATGCATCTGAAGAAGATGTGTAAGAATAATGTTTCAATTTTATCATGTTTACTAGAAACACTTTACGGATACAGAAACTTTATCTAAAATTAATAATTGTTTATTTTGATTTTCTGCTTTGATGGTTTGTTTGCCTAATTTTTTTATGAAGTTAACTTTTTTCAATTTTTTTACGAAGATAACAATCATATTTTGTGTATTTACCACAATCACCTGATAATAACTGAAATCAGATTTCGAAACGTCGTGAGCGTTAACAAAACTTGTGTACCTACAAGGTTCTTCTAAATATTGCACTTCGTAAGCTAGAAATTAAATACAATAATTTTTCCAATGTTCTCTGGAACATTGTTGAGAATCTGATGGAATAGGATGCTGAAACATTTTTCATAGGAATCGATGACAAGAGATAGCTTCATGTAAAGGCGTGTCATTCGAAGAAAAAAACATCTGAAGTGCTCTTCCACTCAACAATCGATCACGGAAGATACAGAGCTATTTTTCACTGCCATGTTTTATGAGTGACAGGCGCTTATCTTTCTTTTTCAGATTTTCAATGTGCTGCTTCTTCTGGACCAAAACCGTAAATATCCGTTGAGATTTAGAACAAAGTCTGAATTATGTTCCTTCTGAACTTAATTTTCTCTTGCACATGTCTCAAGCTCAATTTCAATTAATTGTTTTATGCGGTTGTTCGTATCATGAAAATATTTTGAGCACCCAATTGCAACGAATTTGGTCATTTGTTTTTCGTATAAGATGATCATAATTTGATGTACACGGTGCATGCGTAGGAGAAGTTCAGATATTATGAAATGTCATTTAAATTTGTGACACATCTACAGTTTATATTAAAATTTCATTATATTAAAAACATTTGAAAATATTGACAAAAAATACTCGTTTGGAAGGCAACTTGTCGGGTGATATAGCGGGAGGGGTTAAAATGAAGTGAACAATTGAAATGTAACTATGACTCTTTGATTACATCGTTATTAGTATATCTTAAGTATAACTAAAATGAAATACTAAAGGAAAATATCTGTAGAACGATAGAAGTTTTCATTTATAATACAATTCACGATTCCAAGTAATATTTGAATAAGTTTCTAACTATTATTTTATGCACGTGGTGCGTTTATTTCAGATGAATATTTCATGACTAAAATATGGATATATTAAAATAAAAATTAGAACCATCATTTCCATAGTATTGAATTATTCACTTGAAATTAGTGTACCACATATTCGCGGTTAATCAAAAACGTTTAGACATATCAAGAACTCTTTACTGAAGATCTTGTGGAAAATACTTTTCTACAGTATTACCACAATATTTTAACACAATTGCCAGCTTCCGTTCTCTGTAAATTGTATTACTGAGATCTTGATGTAGGTTAAACGACTAGATATAAAATTTGTGTGAATAAAGTATACGTAAGGCATCTATTGCCAAGAAAAGATTCACATGTTTCGTGTATAAAGAATTTTATGGAGGTTTTCCTTTATTGCCCTCCCCTAGAGCAGGTTTCCTATCAAGAAGATTAAAGGAACATTGTAAAGTACTACTTTGACCACAAAGTACCCCTAATCTCGATTTCATCGAACGTTTATGAGATGTATTTCGAAAAACAAGTTCCCTCTACACAATCTCCACGTCGTAACTCACAGCAGTTAAAGGAACTGCCGTTAACGGCTTGGCACCAGATTCTAGTGATTACGTGAACATTTCTCCCTAAGTCTACGGGATAAGAATGATGCTGAAAGAATTCGAAACAAGCGCAACAAACCTCCAGTTTTCTATGCGACCATGTAGACAATTTATAACAGAAATTTTAAATAATGCATCATGTACACCATATATAATTTGTATATACAATATTAGAATGAATATGATATGCTTCGTACAAGTAATAATATTATGAACATCATAAAAACTATCCTAGCAATCAAACTTTGCTTGAGATGAAAATTACGTGCAACACTTTTAGGCACAAGTTGAATTACATTTGTTAATATTATTTTCTGGAGAGTCCTTACAACGATGAAAAATCGATCCATACAATTGTTCGATGTTGTTTCTTACCATTGTATCTCAACTGTATGGGTCTAACACGGCCTACCAACGATCTGCGCTTGTTGAAAGGTCACTTGTAAGTTTTACCCGGTTAACGCATTGGCTATCAAAGTGGCTAGATTTTTGGTTTCAAAAAAAAAAAAATCATGCACCAGTTTTTGAGAAAATAAAATTCGTTTGAATACGAAATTGTAACGTGTGATCGTGTTCATAAGAGGTTCATCTCTTATTAGTATGCGGTCTCTTTCATTATAATAAACTCTTTTACACTTCATGATATTTTCAGGTTTATTTTTACATGTACGATTTGGTTCCCTCTCCCTTTTTTTTACGTATACATTTATACACCTCGTTCACAGGATGAATCTATAAGAACGAACTCCAAATATTCTAAAGCTACAAAGATATTGCAGTGCGGAAAGTAAATGTATTTGTTTTTCTCCTACGGAGTATTGACAATTTACGTGTTTCTTTACATCCAACAAAGTCTATTTCAGCACTCCTTTAAGCCCCAAAAATACGAATTTAAAAACACAAGCTGATTACCCGGCGTTGCCTGGGATTTAATCCAACGGAGAAAATTGTCTGTATTGTAAGATAAAAATACTTTTGCTTACTGGTTTTTAAAAACATGTACAGCATCCAAATTTTTTAAATTCATAATAATACAAATTTAATACGAAACTTTACTGTATGTACTGCACCATCTCGTGGGAACGATAATTGAGGTTAATTTTTATAGATAGACATTTGCTGTCGCGAACGTTTCTGTAGAACTCTTTGAGTCAAACAATATTGCCATTCAAAGTTGGCATCTATTTCTAACCGTTTAGGTAGCGAAAACAAATATAGCTCTTTTTTTTCCCGATTTTATCGACATTTATTGTCAAAAACCATATCTATCTTTCTTATCACACGTTTAAAATAAGTTAGCGTATGTTTATCCTGGACATCTAAACTATCTCCTTGCCAAATTTCATCACGATCGGTTCAGTGGTTCAGTCAAGGTCAGGTAGCAAATAGAGAGACACGCTTTCGCGTTACGCATTTATAAATGAGTATGGATATTGTTTATTGTATTTGAATAAATAACAAACCCATCATGCGTACTGGAATATTTCCGAAAAAATTTAACGAAATTGAGTACTTTCCTCGAGAAGTCTTAAGAAGTTATCGGCAAATGGAAAGTCATTTGTTTTCTATTCATCACATATTGGAAATGTTGCAAAAATTCATTGTACTGTCACGTTGTTTTAATTTGTTCAAATTCAATAAATGTTATGTTTTTGTTTTTCCTTCTCGTCAACAGTTCTCCTTTGCTGAAGATGAAACAACCTTTCTTTTACAAGTAGTTAGGGGAGAGCAGGGTTTAAAGTTACCGGGATAAGAAGTTACAATGATTATAACTAGAAAAGATAGCAATATGAATGGAGATGGGTATGCTTCGGCAATCGCCATTTCAGACCAATGCCTTCGACTGCGTAGACTCAACGGTGATTGACCGCTCGAACCACCTGTGTATATATTTTCGAATTATTGTTTTTTGCCTACTTTAATTTGTTTTTATGTTGTTACATGTATGTTATCTTAAAAAAATATGTGTATGGAATAGTGGGGTGAACAGGAAAGATGAAGAACTCGGAAGTACCAGGATGCTTCAGTCTAAAACATAATTGTTGTTGTTCTCAAATTACTCAAATAGTGTAATGGTACAGGAATGTTTTCTTCCCTAACCACGGAGATAATCCTACATGATAGATTGTGATAATGTTATAATATAATCCGTCGCTAGTCATCCTAGAATGATGCGAATGTTGTTATAGATTAACTCGCAATAAAATAACCTTGTACTTACTTATCTCATGAAGCATTGCGATGGAAGGTTCCTCATATTTGCGTATGTTCAATTTTTAATTTAGTTTCATTATTTTATTTTGTTTTTCACTTCCCTGCGAGTTAAATCCGTCACGTAATGTAACATAGAAAGAGTGACACGGGCTGTTGACGCCAGTGATATAGAGCGCCGATGACGTGGCTGACGGCACCCGCTACGTGTCGCAGGCTGCCTTCGCTCGCTGCTGTGGCTGAGAGACGCGACCGGCCGTTTCGTTGACGGGCGACCGCCGCTGTTCCATTGCTGCCGTCGTCCACCCACAGCGACGCCATCGCCATAGCGGCGTTTCCTGTTTCCTTTTCTGGTACTACAAGAGGCAAAGCATCCTATCCTTTTCGCAACCTCAAAGCGCCACTTGAAGGCTTACAATTCCGTCGCGTACGACAACCATCCCACCGACAAAGGACGATACAGCGCGTTGACGTCATCAACGCGACGTGGATTCGGAGCCTTTGCACAGAAATGTCAAGGAAGGAGCGAGTCTTAAAACTTTGCTCACGTCCCATATACACCGTGCGACACGAGGAGAGAAATAGTCGAGTATGTACGTGGATACGCTCTTTCCCAGATACTACTTATGCTTCCGTATAAAACAGTCTAAAAGGGAAAAAAAATACATTTGATGCTGCACCGTGGGGAAGAAAATACGACTTCGTATTTGATTCACAAATATTTGATTCACAAATAAGAAAGGGCATCGAAATTCAGAAGTCGATTCTTAACTTTGAATACAGAACACAAAATATTATTGAAAATTTGTATAGTAGGCTTGATGACGGATCAGATTAAATATATACTTCATACCAATAATTCATCAACGGATTGTAGTGGCCCTGTGCCAGTATCTGAAATGGTAATGATTCTCATTTGACAACTGGAAAGTGCCGGGATGCTCCAATCTAAAACATAATTGAGAGGCAACTGGACATAAAAGCATTCAACTAAATTTGCACTAGGAGTATGAAGAAACTATTTCATAATTATAAATTGATATAATAAGATACAGCTTTAGAGTGTAAGAATCTTTTATCCAAGAAATTGCATGAAGCTGTCCAATTTTGAGCAAGAAAGCACTTACTGCTCTTCTTTCAATATAATAAAAAGAATATATACTCCAATTTTACGGTTTCCTATATTTTGATCAGGGGTAAGCTTAATAATGTTCCATTTGTTTAAATTGAACCGATTTTTTTGTGCCAAAATTTGAACTAAATCTGTTACTTCTGCCAACTAGCTCTCCGTGGATGATGCCATTGGAAGTAAAATTTATGACTAGTTACACGTTTTACGTTAAGAAATCAAAATGAGCTAATTCAAAGTTCGAAATGAATATATGAAATAAACCACATGAAGATGCGTATTCTTAATTATTTTATACAAAAACCTGTATCAAATAGGAAAATGTGTCTTGCAATATAACATACATACTGATATTAAAATTATTATTTTCCTTATTTTATTATCCCTCCATTTAATAGATTTGTCATTTAAGTTTTTGTCAAATTGAGGAAATTATCAAACTAATATCCAAGCAAAATCTCTTTATACCACATTTTCTTCACAACTTCAATCTCTTTAAATCATACCAGTAAATGTCTTTTCAGAAACATGGTTTCATTTAACAGCACTTTCACTCCCATCCATCGACTAACCAGTTTTAGTGATACCAATAAAACAATACCATACAACGACATCCGGTATATCTGATACCCATAACTTCATCTCATATCGTCTGAAAGTTTTGAAATCATCGTCACAAAGTTTTTGGCGAGTCATTATGATTACGCTTAATCTAAATTTATTTTAGGATATTAATGATGCTCTTTTTACCTCGCTGGGAGGAATGTGAATGGAAAGTGAAAAAGCACACACATTTAATTCATATAAAAAGCGATTTTTTCTCTCTCTAGAGATCACACGAACAAAAGATTGATTTACTATTCAAGAGTAATACATATAAAAGTATTTATCATCATATAATGCCACCTTTTTTAACAAAACAAGCGTCTATAAACAATGAATTATTTTTGTTTATTTCTTCATATTACAATAGTTCAACTTCTTGAAAATAATAAAATATCTTAATGTTTCAAAAAATAGATTTTAACACAAAATTTTAAGAGTGTTATTTCGGGAAAGATTTAGTAACTGGGAGTCTTCAAACTTTTCTTCGCGTATGCTAAATTGGTTTGAGCTCCTGCCAAGGTCAACGACCGAAACAAGTGAAGAGTATTCCGACTCCATCTTATCCCTTTCATTTTTTGTCTGCAGAAGACATGAAAACGAAAACAAAAAATGCGGCATTTAATGCTCCTCGGTTAACGTACTGGAAGGACTCAAGTATGGTGACGCTTTCTCTCTCTCTCTTCGTTGCGGTTTAACGATAGACTGGAAAACATTCTGCTAATGCTGGGTACTTCTGCTGTCTTGAAGTAAATGTTTTGAAAAGGAGAACGTTCTGAATTAATTTCAGAGTGTAAAAATCTTTAAAAGGCAGAAAAAATTGGAACCAGTTGCTAATGTGGTGCTTTCATTACGAAAGGTTATAGTATTCTTAACACGAGAAACAAAAAACCATTGGCATTTGAGACAAAAATTCACATTGAACTTTCTCTTTCAAAGATCACAAAATTATACAATAATAAAGTCCCCTTTCAAGGGTAAAGAACGCCAATTATACAATTTTATGAAATTGTTTAAAATTAGAAATTTTTGTCGAAATTCTTTACCGAAGAGTTAAAAATGTAAAAAAAAGATTAATTTTTGTGGAGGCAAACAATTGGTTTCTAGCATTGTATTTTTTTTTTTTTTTTGCATTCAAATCTAAGAAATATGAGTTCCACGGTGGTTGAATCATAATTTCAAGGGTACTCGAGTCTTTCGTAAATAGAAACTTAATGTAAAGTAGCTTCAATACTACGGCAATATTGTGAAACATCACGAAAACATGCTGTCAGGAGAAGGTATGCAGTCCGATATATCAATCAGTTCTCTAACTCTGAGGAGTATATTATAGACGAAAATCATTTTCAAATATGGGTGCTCCATTACTGCCATGCGTATATGATGGTGGCATGGAGAGTGATGAAACGAAAACAGTGAGAGAATAAGAAAGATGGTTCGCGTATAATTGCCAAAGATACCACTGCGAAGACTATCAAGATTTTTATTACTAACAAATATTTTGTAAGAAGGGAAACTTTGATTTTCCATTCGATCAATTCCAAGACTTCCATTATCACCAAGAAAATATGTTCCAATGAATAAACAAACGAAACCCCTATTAGTCTCTCATGGAAATCGGCAAATGAGACATTTACATAGAATAGTTAAGAATTGCTTATCTAGAAATATTTCTGAATTTCACATCTCATTGAATCCATAAGTAGCTTACTGTGAACACTGTGAAATGAAATTTGTATTTAAAATATTAATAAAATATATACGTCTTTCTCTTAATTTAGCGCTGTTCAACTTCCAAGAAAGAACAATTAAAGATTATAGAAAAGTATTTTGATGAGAAGGGAAAATAATGCTTTCCCAATACAAAATCTATATTCCCTATCGTGTTGCTCGAGAGAAAACATGGGTTTCAGCATAACGTACTGAGCAGGTATCAAGTGGACATTCATGAAATATTATTTCTACGAATATACCAAAATTTCCGCAAATAAAGTCGGGAATACTCGAGTCGCACCAAAGAGATGATACATTGTTTCATCTGTTTCATGTTAAAATTTTGAATTGTTTGTCATAGGTATTGGCGAGAGAAACAGTAACTGTTTATCTTTGTTATCTCTTCTCTTCTCAGGATTTGTTCAATGTCGGTACGATTTCCACTGAATCACTTTTAGGATGTAATTTGAAATTAATTTCTGTTTGTGAATACATTCGCGCGTTACGTTGAATTCTTGAAACTCATGTCCCTCTTCAGAAAATATCTTATTCTCGTTTGCGGCCGTTTACTGATGGCTTCTCAACATCAAGTTTCATTACATATTCTCATTATTTCTCTATTACGACAATGACTGATATGAATTGTGCAGTAACGAATACGAGCCTTGTTAGCTATTCCTAATGTGAATCGTTCGCAAACAACTGAAGGGGAAGGGCAAATGCAAACGAATGCATCGACACGGGCGATCCTCTCCCTTTACATCCCCTTCCACAACCCCCATGCTCTTCCACCCCCCATACCGCGGTGGTGACCGCACTCCAAACGCGCCACGCGGGGCCATACAGGCAACAGCTGCTGTCTATACGTTAGCAACGCATGTAGTTGTGGTTTCACAACTATCTACCATCCAGCATAATTGACGACAATCTACTCTTGAGTGTTCTGTTGACAGAACAATAGACATTTAATTGTTAAATTGCTGAAAGAATGTTGAATAGTACGTGCCTTACATTGTTTGGTAGATCCAAAATTATCTCACTTGAACTTTGAACACAATTTACAGTAATTGATTACGTAAGTTTCTACAGCAATTACTAACAATTAATTGTTAATTTCTAATACCCTTCTGTTCTGAAGTTAGTTACACTTTTTGTTTTCTCCTCTATTCCAGACTATTAAGACATAGAATAAAAATAAATTCGTTATTCCTCTGAAATACAATTCAAATAAAGAGTTACTTTTTTTTTCTAAATCTCTCCACTTTAACATGATTTAACTTTAAAATCCAATAATAGCTTGGATAAACCAAATTTTGAAGATAAGCGAAGTGTGCAATAGAATATCTTACTTATAAAGGCAATAACTATTTCCAGCTCATGAGTTTGGTTCGCTTAAAAAAAGTTATTTGAAAAATGAAAGCAATATGTCATGTAACTAATTAACATGAAAAACCAAGAATGTAAATTTTCACTTTGTTGCGCACTATCTTACGTGAAATTTTCGTAGATGCAAATTACAGAGTATTTACATTTAATATATGATTACTAACACATTGAAGGGTATAATATGTTCACGTAACAGTACCGAAAAAGTTAAAAATATCGTATCTTATAAAACACTGAGATGGGTAAATGAATGTTATAAACGAAAGGAAGTATTATACAAACAAATGTGCACAAAACATGTACTTTTAAATGTTTCACAAAAGAGCACGTTTCTGCTGTTGTTTCTAAACTTTTATTAAAATTTTAATTAACTACAAAATTAAAAATCAATCATAAAGAGGTGGAATCTCCAGAGAACTTTTGATATTTGACTCATAGCAACAACTAATTTTGTTATTTATTTAAGTTAATAAAGAAATATTATTAAACGCATATATCGGCTTTTCATTTCCACTCTCTCCTTCAAGACGGGGTAGGGGGACAAGATATCTTCCAATCCAGTATTTTGAGTATATATAACTGTCAGAATTTTTATTGTAGAATGTATGATTACATGCTGTGAGCGAGCATATTTCCAATTATATTCTAAGAAATTGTGTTAATAAATCCGAATAAATAAGGATTTTAAAATGAACAGTTGGATCGGATATTTGTCAACGTGTATTTTATCATATTCCTTACCCCAAGAAAATATGTTGAAAGAATGGGACGGAAAGTGTACTTGACCTCGTGTTTGAATTAACTTCATCAATGTTACTTGATTTCGTGTTTGAATTACCTTCTGATAAACGTTGGGTTTCAAAACACAGAGAGATTACGTAAGGTATAACATATAGAGAGAAAAATACATGCAAGGAAAATCATGAACCATATCAATCCGTGAATACATTGAAAACGAATTGAATATGGAGCGAACATTGCGACTGGGCATCCAAAGCCTTATTGGTTCGTAGTGATACTATGTGGTTTTTATAGACCGTATATTTTACACCGGAATTGACGATTCGAACGCTGATGGATTCGTTCTATATTAAGTTAATTTTTTCTCTTTAGACGTACTTTATAAATGTTCGCTGCATTGAAAATTATCATTATTTACATGTGCATATTTATTTTATTAATCATTTAGGAACGATTTCTGTATTAAAGAGACAATTAATTCTCATTATGGGACAGAAAATAATGTAAAAGAGTAAGAGAAGTGGATTTATCTTTAGGTCAATTCTCTTAAAGTCCAAGAAGTTGAGGAAACATATATTCCAAACGTCATTTTTAAAACCTAATAATCATATTGGGAAAGAAAACTCACGCATTTCTCTTCATACGAATGTTTGATAAAATTACTAATTAATTTTTAGAAGGTAGTTCGACAACTAAATTAAATAACTATTTATTACACTGCACATAAAACAGATGTAATAGAAAGGCAACGAAGGAATATACGTTTAAATTCATCGGATAGTATTCCTGTAACAAGTCTTTTTTATAAAGCGTGTCCTTCAGTGTTCTGGGTCAACTCATTTCCCTTCTGAACGGTATCGTTTCGAGATCGAAAATTGAATTGTCGCTAAATTGTTTACTGACGGTTTCAGAGATAAGCAAGGAAAAAAACCCTGTATAATGGTATTATTATTCTGCTAGTGAATGAGCCCGAGCTCGCTCAGATGAATTTAAAACTTCTGATACTCGGTATCAGTGTGAGTAGAGAGCTGAGCTGCTGCCTGGACGGAGGAGTTCAAATCCCTGAGAGATCGTTCGATGTCGAGATTGATTTGCAGTACCGTATGTGGTATCACATCTCCTTCTCCTTGTACCGAGATCGAGAAATTTCAGAGCTCTAGTATTCAGAAGCCTTAAGGTCTGCAGTGAATAAATTTAATTTTTTAAATTTTAGTATTCACGTGCACTTTTCTTGAGAAAAAAGGTAATTTAAAAATCGTGTATATATGTTAATGAAACTTATAAAATGTAGAATCTATTGAATAAGATAGGACAAAATATATACTTTCTTCGTCTTCTTCTTTTAAATAAATGAAATATTTAGCTGCTAAAATTCTGTTTAAAAATAACGTTTTATGATTTATGTTATTGAATTTGTAGATCAAAACTTATTCTTTAAACATCGAACATTATCATGCAAATCCAATTTTCTTTTCTTTTGACTGCATTTAATTCAATCAGGCGATTCTTTCCTAAATTACACATATTAATTTGATTCCCTAATTAGTCACACAGACTAATGGCTTCTCCAATCTGAATTTTAAAAAAACATACAAAAACCTTCTTACTTAATCTTAAGAAACTGTTATTATGTAGCATGTACATATGATTACCGGGTATTGTTTCGTTTTTTGTCCAAACTTGAGAACTATCAAACTAAATATCTTAAGAGAACATTGAAAGTTAAATTTTGAATTAATGGAGAACCAGAGTTTTCTTAGTTTTGTTTGAAACAAGACTTTATAAAGTTTTCCTTTTTAATACAAAACACGTCGTATGTTGAATCTTAAAACAACTGGTTTCTCCTCTTTTTAAATGGTAACATTATTATAGTTTATTTTGATTTTTTGAGGTGAGTGGGTGGAAGGTCTTTTTCTGTAGGTACATCGAGAAAAACTTTTACACAATATGTGATTGGAAAATTTAACATTTATTGATGTCAACTTTTTTTAAATACCGTCGGGAACAGACATTCAAATCTTCTGGAGGCACTAGATGAGTTCATCTGGACTGATATAAATCACACATTAAAAACGAAATATGGTGATCAGTCCACGTTCTATATGACCTACATTTTTAAATTACTGAAACATTAGTATACTTAGGTGACTTATTACATCTAATGATTTATGCATTCGGAAAAGTCAGGAGGATCAGATTACGTTCGGAGTTTGGTACTTGCAAAAAAGTAACTCAATAAAACATTTACACATTATTTTACAAATTTAATACATAAAAAGCAACAAAAATTCCCTTTTCTTCTGTCATTTGGTCCCCTTCCTTCCATGAAAATTTTTGCTCCTCCACTCCCGCACGTGGGCTCTGCGTCCCAATTCCAGTCGTAATGAAGTGGTCTGAGGAATTGAGAGTTAATGGTCTCGTCTAGCTCACCCTAAACCCTGATCTAAATCCAATTGAATACCTCTTGAATGAGTTAGAGTGCGCGCCGGTTGAGAGCGAGAGACCACATTGACCTGAAATTGCCAGAAATCTGTTCGCCAGATTACAGACGAAATGAGAGAAAACACAGATAGCATTACCCCTCACCCTCAATCCAAAAAGGAAATATTTATAAAAAATCACTGAATTACAATACCTACATTTTATTGAGAATTATTCAATTCTGAGAATATTTTCCCCGAAAAGACATGATCATTCAGCTCAATATAACCTTAAAAGGGAACGTATCGCACTTGACATTACAGTAATTAATATTTCAAAAAAGTATCATTTCAATTTAAAAAATTAATTTCAGTTTCGCTAATACTACTTCCATTTTTGTTATAGGTTCAGTAACCGTAGTAGATTGAGGTTCTTGAGGATTATTGGTCTTAAATGTTTATTTATAAAAATACTCTATTTTTATTATTCCTCGCATAAAACTAAACAAAATATTAACTTTCTACGTTTATTAATTTTCATAATAGTTACATAATCTGTTTTACACAAAATAGTTTTTGAATTAATTTGCGTTCACATTTCTAAAATCAAAACATTTAAACTATTATCAAATATACGTAAATTTTGAGAAATGTTGTAAATTCCATATATATAAAATGTAAAAAATTGAATAATTTATGGGAATTAGATATTTAAGAGCATATTAAGAACCGAAATTATTTTCTGTTTTGCTTGGTTAGTAATTCTAGGTAATACGGTTCGGATAGGATTCATGAGGGTTCTTAATCGGTTCGCGATTTCAGTCCGGTTCGGATCCGTGATTTCAATATTCGTTAGAAAGTGTCGTAAAGCCTCACTATTTCAATTTAGTTGAAAAGTGTTGCAAGCATTTTACGAGCGAGGAAGTTGCGAAACTGTAAATAAGTATCTTAAAATGAAGCGGGCGAAAGTAGGGTGAAGCAAGGGTGGAAGGACTGTGCAAAGAGGGTCTTAGTGAGGGCTGGTGAGGGAGATGACGCCACGAGAGATGAGTTCGAAGACAGTGCTCGTTGGGATGAGTAGACGAGAAACAACGATCCCAGTCAAAAATAGCGAGAGCTAGAGGCAAGGAAGCGAAAATGCGATAATTCCACAAAGTTTCATGCAAAACTTTTTCACTTCTTAATAGAGATAAAACTGTCTCCACTTAATAAAACATAGGTAAAATACTTGAATTACACGCTGTCATTATGAGGTTGTCTGATATAAAGCTCTTTTCCGATTCACAAAATTCAAATTTAACTTCAAAAATAAGTCAATAATTCATTTTTACTTCACATAAATAGTCATAAGAAACTCTTTTAAGATGTAGTTCAAATATTTCTGTGACGATTGGCAAACATGATTTATTTTCTTAGTGTATCCAAGAAGAAGAAAATTCTTTAACGAAAAACTATTTTATTTTCATGAAAGGTGTGGCCTAATGGGTATAAAATAACTTTCTATCTATTTCACACGGTATTATCATATTATAAGCTGTTCAAGTCGACATTACAGTATATTATGTCAATCAATAAATAAATGGTAAAGAAAAATAAAAAATATGGTGTACATTAATTTTAAATTACTAGCTTCATAATTTATTTTGGTTATGAAGTTGTGGGCGCTTTCACTTTATGTCTCAAATTGTGCTATCAAGTGATGTCTTAATTTAATTTGAGAGAAAATAAATTTTTTGAAGATTATTTTAATTCACATTTTAGTTATTAGTAATTAAATTACAGGTACCATAATATTGTATCGTCATCGAGTTTTTATATGTATAGCAAATTTCAGCTTTCTGAACTAGGTACTGGGAAGTGAGTTAAAATACGATTACAACATTTGATTATTAGACATCATTAAACTAAATTAAATCGTTTAAAACTTGAGAAATGTCAAATTAAAGTGATTTAGCAGTAGTTTTCTCGCGGTTATTTAAGACGCAAGGGATAGTGGGTAGCTTAAGCCCTTTCCACCCAGAGCTGCAGCATGGAAATCTGGTGTTGGCGTGGCGATTTGTGAGGGCCAGGTGAAGTGCGGGCGTCTATCTCTGCGACTGACACACAGCGTCCCTCTGAGAATGGACACCGACGATGCTTCGAAAGGGGAAGCAGTAGAGACAAAGGGAAGAAGGGCAATGAGACAAGAAGGGAGGGTGGAAGAGACTGAATGGCCACGGTGATTTAGGAGAGGGATAATCCCACAAGGGGCGAAGAGAGAGAATTGTGCTGATGGTCCGAAAGGTCGGGGAGATTTGGGGGTCCACGTGAAGAGAACTACCGAATGGGCGTATAAATAGTGAGAGAGTAGGTTAAGTTTTACTATAAATATAATTAAACATAAATAATTTGAGATTCAAAATAATTTATCTCAGAAAACACAATTAAGGTTTTTTTTTTCAAGTTTGCTCCTCGAAGATCTTTGTCGTTTAAATAGCATTCAATGACAAAGACATTGTGTTTTTCGTGTACTTAATAAGGACTGCATTACTATTTTCACTGATATGAGTATGAATGCAGGTGCTCTCTTTTAACTCAACGAAAACATTTATGGCATTATTATTCATATTTTAATCGATCGGAATGTTCTCTAGGTAAAACTAATTACAGAAACAAAATATTATCGCATTGTGTGCCGCTGGGAACTTTCTTTTAATTACTGGAGAGTTCACCTCGAAAGTGTTAGATGGGGTTCAGCAAATTTCGTTAGATACGACACTCGTCCCTTCTAACATTTCCCTACTCTTCCTCTCCCACTTCTTTTCCAGTCGCTGACACTGGTGAAGATGTAACGAGAACGCTGAGTTGTCTCCCTCAGGGATCTCGGACACCACACGCTGGAAGTAGTAGGGTCTACCTCACTCTGGCTGCCCCATGCTTCGCCGCGAGCCCTCCGCGCTAGTAGCGCCCGCAAAACTCCACCTAACTCTCCGGGAAATAAGATAATAGCGTCTTTTACAAACTTGGTCAAAGAGACTCCGTTGATCCAGTTTGTTCTCTCCCTATGAGAGGGACGGGGCGTCGCGCCTCCCATTTACTTGCCGCTCTCTGGCCTCACTCGACTGTGGCCCCGGGCGAGTGTGGCGACGGACGCGGTGACAGAGCGAAGCTCCGGGAGGCGATCATTGCGATCGGAGGAAGAAAGTGGAAGGACGAAGCGCGTGCGAAGCGGAGCGAACAACGGAAGTAGTCGCAGGAACGCTTTCTTCCTCTCTCAATTTTGTCCCCTTGAACCCTCTCCACGACTCCTACTCCGCTGTCCCTTCGCCACAGACGACACGACGAAGGAGAAGGCGGAGGAGACTGGTGGAGGGGCTTCCGCAGGAAAAGTTGGGCGCTGTTCTCGTAAAAGAACATCCCGAAAGAACGCGCGCGCTGTCTACGCACGGGGAAGCGAGGAGTTTAAAATTAATTTTCTTCCGGGAAATGTCACTACACGACAGAAGAGCATGTCTCTTATTTTTCACTTTAGAATAAAAAACTGTCGATAAGATATTCAAAATAAAAAGTTTAGAGACTGGTATAAGCCAGAATCTAGAAGGGTGAAATATGTCTACAAGTTCCGGAATAACAATTTTAGGATGAAAAATTCAAAGAGTGCGCCACTTGACTTTCCGATATTCCTTCATTCTTTGAAAACGTTCTTATCTCTCCAAGTTCTTCACGATTTGGTTATGAAAGCTTCTTATATTTCAAATTAAATGTGATAAAACTTTTCAGAATAATATTTTCACTCCCATTTTGTTAGCCGTCTCAAGAAGGGGATTCTTATGCTCCATTTCAAGTGGAACCTATCTAATATCACAATAGTTTTTGTGGATTAATAGTTTAAGTCAATTATTTTTGATATTCCAGCACATAAAAATGGCAACATGACAGGCATCGAACCGGGGATCTCCTGATTGATTGAATGGGATGTTGACCGCTATACTATTAGTTTCAAACTCAAAAATGTACCCCGATTGAAATTCTCGTCCCTATTTTCATCTGGCTACAGTTATCTCTTAACTTCTCTCCTTGTTTGTACTCGAAAGAAAGTTTTCAAATTACTCTTCTTTCTTTTCTTTCTCTTTGGGATGAAAACAAATCTAATTTTTGTGATTGTAATTTAAAAAATCACTACTTCCCTATATTATCTTACTATTAACTGTTTATTCGTAATACATACAACAATTTGTTTCAATACGTGTAGAAACTACTCATTTTATTTTATATTAGTCTATGTTCTCTTGAAATATGAATAAAATTTAAAGTAACATTCGGACAAGTCTCGAAATGTATCTTCCCATACAATATGTATAGAATCCAAAGATACGACATGTAAAACGTAGGAACAGAATGTCAAAGTAGAAGCTACTCTAACAACGGAATATGAATGGAATTTTCCCCACGCGTTTGGTCGTAACGCTACATCACATTCTTTCAGAGATCACTAAAACCTGCGGTCGTACCTACGAATGTATCAAAGTAAACAACATGATACTTCTTGATAAATTAATGATAAATTAAAAGTCGTTTTTATGTTGCTCATTACCAAGAACATTAACTCATTTTCAATTCTTATGAGCGTTTCTCTCACATGAGGATGGTCAATATTAAATTCCATTGGTCGAATAATAGTATTATAGCGTATGAAAGCAAGGTTAAAAAGATCCACGTTCCAGGATTAATAAATAACTTCATACATTTTTACATAATTTATAATTAAGAAATTTATATTAATAAAATACACGAAATGCCATATAAGAACACTATGTTTGACACCGAATAAGAATATAAGAATACTTCAATGAGCTATGATTCACTTATAACATTAGTTACGTCAAAACTCCTGGCTACTTACTTTTCATTCATTTAAACAAAAACTATCATTATTCGTTCTTTTTTGTTATAAAAGGCCAAAGAAGTGAACGAGAACCAGTAGAATAAGTGGTGTACCCTCATTTGTAGAGTGCTCCATTCTCCATTTTAAAGCTGAATTGTTATTCAGACTCGGAAGTGGCAGAACATGGGGAGAATGAGCTACAAACCAGGTATTTGTGGCGCGTGCAAACGCATTCAACGTTCATTACTTGTGCAACAATAGATCTAGTTTCACTAGAGTGAAAATGTTCGTCGCATTCCATGTAAGTGAAAAGGAGCTTTTAATGGACAGAGAGAACCAGTAGCAGCTCCGAGGGCGCTTATAATGCAACATGTGAGCTGCAAAATAAAGTTCAGAGACAGAAAAATGCAATAGAAGTAAAAATTTTGTTTATATTCATCAGCTCTATTAAAAACCATTGTTCTTCATTCAGTCTGAACTTAAATAAAATTATTTCGATTTTGTCACTCTCAAGCAACTTCTAATCCATACTAATATATAAACACGTAACGCGAAAGCGTGTCTGTCTGTTTGCTACCTGAAAGCGCTGAACCACAGAGCATATCGCGATGAAATTCGGTGAGGAGATAGTTTAGATCTCCAGAATGAACATAGGATAACTTTTATTAAAATGTGTGATCAGAAAGATGAAATTGTTTTTGACAATAAATGTCGATGAAATCGGGAAAAATAGAGAGTTATGTTCGCTTACCCTCTGCCTAAACGGATAGAGATAGGCGACAACTATGAATGGCAATAATGTTTGCCCCAAAGAATTCTACAAAAAGTCCTCGACAGCATATGTCTATCTACAAAAATTAACATAAATTATCGATAAAACATCATTAGAAATGGAAGTGTTAGAATACTTCAATTTAAGAGAATAATCTAAGAAGGAAAATTTCAATCATAATCAAACTTAATGGATTATTTGTTTTGTGCATTTAACAAAGATAAGAAATGTCTTTAAATCGTTAAATTTAGACTAATAGTTTAGATTTTCAAGAATTTTAATGAAATGGTGCAGCCGCGTCATGCATCGGAAGCGAATATTCGACCGGCAGGGTTCCCTTGAGATGGTGTAGAGCAGGGGTCGGCAACCTTTTTTGGCCGCGCGTCAAAATCAACCAAAATGTGAGTATTAAAGAGACCTTTGGGTTAGAGATATTTTCGTATTAAAACAGTCTTTTAGTAAATAATAAGATATATTTTGTTAAGAAAATAATTACAAACATAGTTGAATGAACTTTATTTATAAAGTTCGAACTAAAATGTTGTTCTTAGTATCTATTTTCAATTTTTTTAATTCTCAAAATGTTTGTTTCATGTTTATGTTTTATAATTTATTTTTATATATTATACTTTATTTTCGGAACTAAAAAGTGGGTCACTTGAAATAATCAAATGGGTCACTCAGTGACCCTCGGGTCATATGTTGCCGACCCTTGGTGTAGAACATACATTCAAGTTTTGCATTATATTTTATTATTATGGATTTGAAAAATTGGGATGCTGCACAGATTTTTTAATCAGTAAGTATTTTGATCTTCCAATATAGATAGATTTTAATTTTTTCTGAGTAAAACAAGATTAGTCTAAGAGAAATCCCGGGTAATGCCGGGTAATCAGTTATTAAGTATATAATTGATAAATTCTCAGAGATGAATTATTCTTCAGGTAAAACATTTTACTCTCAATAATTCTCATTGTTTCGCTGTTCATTTTTAAAACAATCTCAATAAAGTGGCTCTGAAAAGAGATAACTTTGAAAAAGAAATTACATTATATTTTAGAAGAAAAGTAATATAGATAAATATAATTTTAATATTAGAATTAAATCGAAATAAAACTGAAAGAATGAAAAGACGATTATACTTTTCTTACGTTAAACCATTCATGTTTCAATAAAACTTGTTAAACTTATAACTATTTTCAAAATGTATGCTGCGTTTAATTTAATTGTTTTAAAATATAAAACTTATATCCGAACATTCCTTGTGATATTAGTTGGGCAACATTAGACCTTTATGAACAATGTCGGTGTTCCCATGGGACTATGTGCCATGTATACTGTTATACGTAATGAACCGAATTGGCGCGACATGCACAGAAAAGATCATCAGAGGAACAATAAAGTTGCTTGTTAGAACGGTGTTACAAACCTAGCGCATCCCTGACTGTATTGTCACAGTGCCGATTCGGGGAATTTTGATAATTTATACCAACGGATTGCAAATTACGACAGCTTTATCGGTCTGCAAACAAATGTGAAGAAGTATTTTAAATATATTTGTCAGATTTTTTTCTCAATATCAAGTTAGTTATTAGTAATAAATCTGGCTGCTTAAATTTCACCGAAATTAAACTTTAATGGTAAAATTAATTTACCATGACAATTACATTTTCATCGATTTCTTCATAATTGAGTTTACCAACTACACAATAATCAATAAAAAAATTCCTTTGAACATCTATATATTGGTTGACTAATTATTAATTAGTTAGTTAACTCAGTAATATTAATTTATAATGATATTTTTCATTTCTACACTGCAATTTGTTCAAAGAATTTAATTTTATTTTCTACTGTCATAACAGCATTAACATTTCTGGAACTCGTCGATATCTGGGAAGAATTATTTTCTCTAAGTTATAGTACAACCTTCTAATAGAATATTCCAAGGATGAGAATATTCCTTCGCATGTATCTTAAGATCGTTTTCCTTGGGACAAAGATGAGAGCATTTGCTGACTCAATGTGGTCGACCATGGCTTCTGTCAGCATTTCCCGCGCAATCTACGGCGATGAAGATAAAGGAAAGGGTCTTAACGGTCTTTGCGCTGTATCCCTCGTTACGGAGACGTCTCGTAATGGAGCGAAGCAACAGTTTGTGTGACTTAGAGGTCTTCACAGCTCACAGCCGTTTTTATATCAGAGTGAATAGTGGGTGGTTCGCTTTAGCCGTACAGCCTATACTCACACACACCAATATCGTCAGACATCAACAGCGTCATTNGGCGTCATTCGAACAACCATCGCGCGTTCTTCTCTTTAACTACTCAAATTTAAGGATAAATTTAATAAATTACACGACCCTATTAAACAGACAAATAATACATTTCACCAATTAATTATGGAATTACAACGTTTGACCCTGATATGAGTCTTCATCAGGTAAAATTTACATAAATATATTACAATAACAACATACAATATGAGTGAGCCACATTGGCTCCTGTCGTGTAAGTGTAAGAACTGTCACAAACACAATCAAAGAACAGATACGTCATAAAAAGGAATATATACATGGCAAAGAATTTATATCAAACCAAACCAAACAAAGCACGTACCTATTAAACATTAACTTGTAACCTAACGGAAGTTTTCAGTGTCTAATTGTTAGATTAATATAGTCAGTACATTTAATAAATAACAACTCCGAAGTACTTTTAAAATAATCTTTTTCATAATCTAAAACTCCAACACCATTCCAATCCATAAAGTGATCATTGAATAAAATGTGTTAAAACACTTTGATGTTCTGATTGTACGTATATGTCTTTTATGTTCCGCTCTCCTAGATTTTAGGCATATCTTCGTTTGTTAGGACAACTACATAAATGTTGTAATGTCTTAATTGGCGAAATATTTTATGCGTCTGTTTAATAGGATCGTGTATTTTATTATCGTACTAATTACGTCCATTGTCATAATTTTTGCTCCCCCAGAAGAAGACTCAAACCAAGGGTTGAAACGTAAGGTGTTAATGAAACTATCACTATAAATATTGTGAACAGTCCTTTTTGAGGTCGTTCAATATATCTAATAATTTTATGGTAACTTTCTATACATTATTTGGTGTTGGAAATATAATGTGTAACGTATCACGAAAATATTAATGGACTCGTAACGCATGTTACTGATACATTCTAGATTGTGTGTTTAATGTGCAGTGTCTCTGTTGAGCGTGATTTGGAAATGAACTTTCGCAGTGTAAGATACTTTCTGGGATCATATCCGAATTCAAGGATTATAATATCTGCTATATTTTGTAATGATCGTAAAGTACGATTTCACAGAGCATAGTAGTACAGATGTCCACAGTCTGGAGTAACTCCATTAATGTATTTCGGCATGGCGAGATAGAGCAAATATTTGTTGCTTGATCACTGATCTACGACAGTGCACTTTAATTTTATCGCACTATCTAAAGTTACCATACAATAAATTAGAATCTCCACAAAACAGTGTAATCAAACGAACAATGTACTGGATTGAGTAAGTCACTTTCAAAACTTGCTTCAAAAAATCCTTAATAACTGCAAAAAAGTACAATTATACCAATTTAATGATACTACAACACTGTGAGAGACCCGTTTTTCTATTGCATATTTGCTTAGTAGCATACTTGCGTTACTGAGCGTTTGTGTCAGACGTGAATCGTTTATGAGCTAATGACCCTGTGATGGCCCGGGTGTTAACGAAAAAACAAAAGGATTTTTTCGGTAGAAAGAATTACAAAAAGTGCTGCTTAAATTATTTATGATCGGGATAAACATTTTAATTCATACCGATTATATGGACAATCTATGTTATATTTAGGAGAGAGTAGTTTTGAGCCGCGTGGGTCTGTTACGAGTTTGTCAAACCCCATTTTGCTCAGGCAAGATGTCAAATTTGCCCTCCACGCGTACAGTCGTTTAATTATTTGACAAACCTGACATGATCTTGTCTCACCTGATAATTCGTATGTAGGTGTTGACCGGGCTTTATGAATGCATTAAAATTTCGCCGCCAAGCACAGTCAAATGAATTGCGCCCATTTTTGTCTGAGATTCAAAATTCATAAAAATTATGCATTTAATGTCAATGAAACCTTACAAAATCATAAATTCTTCCTAAGCATAAGAGTGGTTCTACAAAAATGGTGAAATTTGCGGCACACCAAGGAGTGAGGATCATGAACAAGCACTTCACGTTTTCAACAAATCGAACGTGTGTACACAAGACAACATGAGGTTATTGAGCAATAAGGCAGATTACATTGGTTTCAGCGTGAACCCACAGGGTTTACACAACACCAACCGCTCCTATAAGACCATCTTTACCTCGACACGCGTGAATTTCAAAAAGAACTAATAAAGGAGTAGGACATGAAATGACAAAGAAGTAAGGAAACAGTCGTAAATAAATTATCTGTGTCACGCGCATTGAATATGATTACGTTAAATGACATAATTCATTTGTATCAATACACTGAGTTGGAAAAATAAATTTAAAAAATGAAAAAATCTTAACATAACTGGATAGGGTGTTTCGGGCATATATTTCCCAATTTCTGTAGAATAACCCATACCTGCTTTTATTTCCAACCAATACTTTTCATTGTATATGCTTACTATTAGCCTTCAAAATGTCTGAATGAGTTTCCCTGCTTGAAGCATGATTCACCACACATGTTCTGAACAACTGGGGAAAATGTCGCCTGATTTTACGCCTACTTACATAGAAATTGGATCACAAGTGCTCTTCGATCCATTCGTGAACAAAATTGGTTTCTCTCTTTCCACAAGTACACTCTCCGACCACCGGCCACAACTTCGTGGTGCCTACTTGTGTTTAACGATATGCCCCTTTTCCTCCACCTCATCCATCCATATATTTTTCCTTCTTTTCTTTGAATATCCTGAGTTATACTTGAGTCTGTAATAACTCGTTAAAAAGGAGCAAAGTAGAGCGATGTGTTCCTAGATTACGAAGAAGAATATTACAGTCTTGTTTAGATTCATTTCTTTAAGAATATAATCTAGATATCACCAGATATTATTAGATAAATTGGCTAGAAATTAATAGTTATATTGAAAGAGAGAAATAATTTAAGACTTACGACCTTAATGTTCTGTTATGTTTCTCGTCATAATATGTTACGCCTGACGACGACTTAAACCTGAAATCAAAACGTTGTGTTTTTAATTCCACATTATGGTATTTGTCCATAGTAAGTTCGTAGTCTTAAATTATTTATATTGAAAGTCTTTGTTTTGTAAAGCAGTGTCTAGTAGTGGCAGGCAGATCGCAATGAGTAATGCGAGAGAGGAATAGTGCTCCATCAAACGTACAGGTCATGCAGGATGCAGTAGTTACGGAACACACTGTAGTGAACAACCTCTAGGAACGGTTGTTGAAAACGTTACAGTGTTTCTGCGTCCGTTTTTTTTCATTTTCTTTTACATCATCCAAGTATTACGCGTCTCAGGGTGGTGCGTTTACAAGGTCTGCCGCAATCCTTGCATGTACCATGCAAACAACTGTGTCTTGAGGTTTCAAATTATATTTGCGCACCTCCGCCTCCTTCGATAAGGAAAAGAAGCGAACTCATATGATGTTCAATAATAAGGAAGGATTATCTTCTCCTTGTCATTTTTGAAACGATCCGAAACAGATATAAGAATTTCATCGAAAATTTCAAACAAATATTTGATGTCCATCTTAGTCCGCTAACCATTTTCTACACGCTTTCAATTGATCGGACCGATACGGGATGGTGTTTGGCAAATTGCCCGACAAATAAAAGTGACGAATCATATTTTTTATTTATATGTATTGAGATATTTTTATTCTCGTCAACAAAGTAATATTATTTCAAGTCGCAAAAATTGAATAGTACGTTTAGTTATTTTTTTAAAAGTATTTTAGTGATTATTATTATTATTATAAGATATATTCATAATGTAATGTACGACGGGGTAATTCCGAACACAATTTTATAATTTGTCTTACCGGACTTGCCACGACAAATGTAATTCTTATAAAAAAATATATTTTGTTCATAATTGAATTCAGAAATCACACATTAGTTTTCCAAATTTAAGGGTATTTTATACAAGCGTAATTCAAAAGGCATTTTTGATACACGTCGATGTAAGAATAAAACAATTGATTTGAAAGTATTTGTTAAATAACTTTTTTTCATGTCCCAATGATCATGATGCAGGTCATGATTTTCCTAGGGGTACAGAGAAGATAAATATATCCACTGCCTTTGGTCCCATGATAGAAATTGATAGGATGGTCCCTTGCTTACTTCCAGAGAGCAAATAAGTTAATTGTCCTTCGCGTAGTCATACGCAGTTTGTAACTGCTTTTTGAACCATAAATTTATTATTAAAGTTAATAAATGTAATATTAATCATTATGCTCAGATCTTGAAAAATCTTAAAAATAAAGTTGCATGCATATTTTGACGTGAAAACGAATATATTGTTTACTTCCAAACGCTTTTTGTTTGTCAAAAAATCTATTAAGTGTCGTTCACCTGCGGGTTTTTCGCGGGAGAACTCCTGCTTTCCAGAATGATGAAGACAAACCAATTCCACAAACCTTGGATGCTCTCTCTGCCATGCATTCAATGGCCATGCCAGCAACCCCAAATACTCACCACATCTTGTGAAAACAAGGGGTGGTGTCCCACTCACCCAATCAACTCCAACCAATGCAACGGATTCAATTGTTCATTGAGGGAAGCAATTGTTTGCCCCGCGTAATGAACTTCTGTCGTAACTGGTCGTGCGTATCAAACTAATTCGCCAAACTTTACGCTACACGCCGCCTATTGATGTTTACAGCTTTGCCATCTGAACACACTATGGAATTACCAACAAGATTGTCGAGCATAAGTAACTGAAGTAATTTAATTGTGATCAACGCGTTCGTATAACATCACAAAATTTATGGTGGACTCTTTTCAAAGCCAACTAATTTTTCGAAATAATTTTCCACTAGTCATATCTAACAACCGCAATGTGAAAAGGTTTTGGGAAAAATCACACTCAGAGACAAAAGAAAAAATAACGAAAATACAAAATAAAAACTGTTCAGAACATATCCAATTACTCAACTTTTTTGTTCAGTATTGTGTCATTCCATTGAGTTTCGAGGATCAAACGAAAAATAAATTCATCTAATTCGTATAAAAACAAAGTTGAATAAATTGTTCTGTATTTCGAACGGTAAAACAAAAGCCATTGTTCTGCTTCAAAACATGCTGTTGTGAAAAATTATTATTTTATATTACAAACAAAGGAAAAGTCAAATATTAACCAATGTATTGCACTACCATATTTGCTATAGTCATTTACAACATATTCTAACTCCGTTTGCAATATTTGCTGAATTAAAGCAAAATGTAACTTCTCATTGGCCATACGTGTACTAAAATACAAGTTTATCGTATTCGATTGATTACTAAAAGTATTTGATGTGCAGGTCCCTGGAAGATTTTGTTCCCATGACTAATCAAGAAGGAATAATGTTTAGTACGGGATTGCATTGATATTCACTGTTATTTTTATGAGGGAGAATTAAAACTAATCTATATAGCCAACACCAACTTCTCCCACTATCAGTGGAGATCATTGTTAAATGAATTAAATATCTGTAACATTTTGATATGGTCTTTACCCCCCTGACATTATTATGTTTTGGTTTCAATATTTACGTCTCAAACAAATTTTAATGAAACTAATGCCTTGTTATCGTGTTTTTAAGTATCATGCAAATATTCATTATGTGAATCAGTAAAGTGAACACCTCAAATATCCCTGAATGAATAAAGATATAGCATGGAGCTGATAATTTGACGTGTTCCAAAGCTCAATAGCTTTTAACTGCAAAGATATTGACACTATTACTGGCTTTTTCAAATGAAGATATATGTTTTCAGTATTCCTTCGAAGACAAAAATAGCAAGGCGAATAATTTAATACTTGGTAAACGGACAAGGAAAACTCAACGCTTCTCACTCAGCACTGGAGTAACTCACCATGACGCGAGATGAGGTCATGCTTTATTTTTTCTAATCATGCTTTATATTAGGAAAAATATTTCCTATAGTGTTCCTCTGTTTTATTCGTTGAAATGCAATAAATTTTCACAGACTTCGAAGTAACTGAAAAAAATATTGTCCCATTCTCAAAATTAAAAACAGTACCTATCTCTGCAGTTAAAATAGCTACAATAATTTGAATACGTCCCGATTTGTCACCGATTTGTCATGAATACCCATGTCACGATTTGTCTTTGTGAAAACTGCCCCTTCGTTTTGTTTATTCGTTCTAAAGATATTTAAAGTGTTTGCTTAGACGGACTCGCCAGGTGTATATTGGATATAATAATATATCTTCTATGTTGTAACTACAATGTCAAGTGGTGCTTACATCCACTGCAATTCTCTAGCCGAAGAAACTGATGGTATCTTACGCTCCATTGAATAATATAGAGTAATAAAGTATCTTCAAACTTAAATGCAGATATGGAGTACAAAATAACGAATCTACATAAGACTTCAAGTTCCCTTTCCTTCTATCGCAAGTTAAATCTGATGGATTTTTTCACAGAATTATCGGGTGTGAAAGAAAACTGGGATACTCCAAAATATGACAATAATTACTCTGGAATGGCAACAAGAACCTCGCGTATCTTGAAATTGTGCGAAAAAATCTAGAGGAGATAGAAAGCTATTTTTATATTTACCGAGCACTTGCTGGTTGAAATTCTCAGTCGTTTTTTTTTTTCGTGAAACCCCCCAATTTTCCTGCGTATAACAATGTAATATTAGATTAAATACTATTGTCAACTGTGAGTGTAAAATTAATTTTGTAATTCGTCAATTATTGCAAACAATAATTATTTTTATTATTATAAGTTTTTTGCGAATTTATTAAGAATCAATTCTTCTTTGCTTAGTAACTAACGACCCTCGTCGAAAAATATACAGATTTAACATATTAAACAAAATGTTTCAATTCACTTTTCGTGACACAAGGGAAAAAAATCAACAAAAAGGAACCGCCCAATGCATCAGAATTCAATTTTCAACACCATGGTGTATAGAAAGCCACGCTTCGTTTGCGCGTATGGTGTGAAAACGCCGCCTCTATTCGCTGTTCCTAGGACCCTGCGCAGTGGACCGGCACGCCCGTGTCCCCTGCGCCAGTGGAACAGCTTCTCGGCCCTGCCGTCAGGGCGCAGCGCGCACCAGCCCCCGACCGTTAGCGCCGAGGTGGCGGGTCCGCGTACCTCAGAACCCTCCCACTGACCCAGTGCGCGGCGGCGACCACGCCTCAGGGCTACTGCCGCGGAATTGGAACACGTTCAAAAGCAGGTCGCCGCCGCGTAGGGTGACTCCCACGCAGATCGAGCTCTGAAGCTTCTGAATTATGAAAAATGGGAAAGATGGAGAATAATCGAGAAATAAGTGGATGTTCTTGGAATGAGGGAATAAGAACCTGACGGAGCAGAAATCCCTGGAAGGAAACAATGAGCAGTAAGCGCATCGTTGCCTTCGAGAAGAGCAAGTGCGAGGGGAAGTAGCGGCATTCGCCATCTATCACTGCTGGCGCTGTCGGCGACGCTGACAAACGACTGGCGGGGAGTTAGAGCACGGAAAAACCCTAATGAAGCGACGGTGGTGAGAGGGAGAGTCGTGACGAAGGTGGCGCGTCGCTTGGAGACCTTGTGCTGCAAAAGGGCGACACCGCTGTCACTCACTCTCATTGCTTGGGAGGGGAGGGGTGGCGTAATGTTCCCTTGCTCCCTTCCATCCAGAGGAATTCTAATTGATAGAAGAGAGGAGTTTTCAAGGTCATTGTCAATGACTCCTCCTTTAAAGCCATGAATTCAAGACTAGTGATAGACCTGTTGTGAGGACTTTTAGGAAGAAAATTATATAATAGCTGTTTGACTTTTTTTATTCTTTGATTTTCTTCCATTTTATCTAGAATATCACTTAGTCTAACTTCAATCTAAATATTGATGTTATATTAGTACTTGCAATATCGGTAACATGCATCAATCCAACCTTCCATAATCTCTGAAGACGTCGTTAGGGATGATCTTATATCCACATCAACAATTGACATAAATAAAAATAAGTTTGAAATAATATTTTATACCAATCCTTCCAGAAAGCTAGTAGTGATTTAGCAAACTTATTTTCTACGTTTACATTAAAAATCGAAATTGAGATACAGTCACGCATATAAACTGGATAAAATGGTAGAACAGAAACGAAACAACCGCCATATGTTGCATGCTCAAGTACCAAAGAGCGTACACGTGTGATTGTGACAATGATGATGAATAGAAGCAAGTGGAGAAGCACGTGTCACCTCCCCCATCGTGACCGCGCATATTCGCTATGAGACATGGAAGGGGCCGTCGCGTTGTACCCGGCGAGCTCTCGTCCATCGCCGCCCGTCCCCGTGTCGAGGCGGGGCAGCAAACAAGCCGGCGGGGCAGTACTAGCAGGGGATGAGGGTGAATGCGCCTATCTATTTACGCATGGACGCCCGGCTGCCCGGCCGGCTGGCTACGTACGGCACGCTCGCTCGCTCTCCCGGCATGCACTGCAGCGCGGAGGCGTACGCGCGCGGGCGGGAACGTGCAACACCGCGTCGCCATTCGTTATCCGGCACTTGTGTTGGGAAGCAAATCTTGCCAAATTAATTCTCAGTAGCAACTCAAGAGCTTTGTGTCCGCATCATGCGCGTGGAGGTTGTAGTACAAGTACATGTCCAATGGATACAAATTACGACGCATAATTTGGTATTGTAATTTTCTTTTTGCTCTTAGATAGTGATGCATATTTATTTAACGTAGAACTAGGTAGGATTAAATCACGGAAATATATGAAATCGGTTTAAATAAACAAAGTAACATGTTCTTATTGTGATTTCAACTTGAAAAAATACACCTCACCTGCCATTTCAATGAAATAATTGCAATTTTATTTGATGGTGTAATACAATGTATATTATGGAGGAAACACTTACTTTCAAAAAAGACCAACTTTTAAATCAGGAAACTGATGTAAATTTACTTCAATTTGTTGTAAACTTTTATTAGCATACTTTGCATCACTTTTATCTGCATGTAACAGGTCATTCCAAAAAATTATTTTAGTTTTCTCGAGGTGCGATGCATAGATCGTGAAACCGTTGCGCTCGACTGCAAAATTTTCTAATAAACTTTTTATTACGGCAAACTTGATACCCTGTACAATTATTGACAAAACCTGCTTACTTCGGATACTCACAACGTTCTGTATTTCTAAATTTGGTCCCATAATCTACAATAATTTTAATTTCATGATATATACTTGCAAATTTTAATACACACACAAAGAGTAAGGGCGTAGAACCGTAAAAAAAAGTTTGCTTTGCTCACACGAGTTCTCTCTTTCAAACGGCAGAGGACAGATAGACATGAGTAGTGCTGCTTGAAAGAACATTCATGAACATTGCAATAGTAATTTCAAAAAATGCAAATATTCATTTTTGGTAATTAGTTTTGTTTGACGGGAGGAAAAAAACAGAGAACTTCTCGTATAAATACGATATAGAAACATTTTCATTACTTGCAGCGAAATGATATTCAGTATATCTTGGTGAGATACCTTTGAGATCATCTTTCGATTCTGCATACTGGTAAGTCACATAATTAAAAACGAATTAGTGTTAGGAATATTTGTAAATCTTTTTCAGAGGTCCAGTTTTTCATCGTATTTTGTTAGCTCCTTTTAATTACCCACTTTCTTCAATATAATTCTTAGAATTGTGAGTTACGCGGTGGAATCATATTTCAGGCTCCCTTTACGCTGAAGTAACTTAGTTGCAGCACAGCATACTCCTCCGTCTGTCACAATTTGCATACACCCGTTGCAGACTGTGAAATTCAATTATATTTTCTATTGTATATACACTGTTTAAAAACATGGCTGTTCCAACTAGAATATGATTTTCAAAAATATGTATTTCATCAAGTTTTTGGTAATGTTAGAAGATTTCTACATCTTAAATACATTACAAAGAAAGATTAAAAATATGTACTATATATTACCAGTTGTTTTTGAAACTTTTGGTGATGTAAATTTGAATTCGACTCTTCGAAACACATTATTTGGTATCACATTTTTAAGCGATAATTTCTTTCTTTTATGAATAGGGTATTATGAAACAAACCATGTGTGTTTGCGCAGGGAAAGAAGTAGATCCACTTCAAAGTATAAATTATCATTACTAGTATTATTCACAAAGGGAGATGAATTCAAGGAAGAGAATAATTTTTCTTTCTCAAACTACACCATAGAGAAAGGAGCAACCAATCTCTCGAACAATTATATAATGCGTAACACAGCTCTACATCACACAATTTTGTTTAATAAATTGGGTATCAAAGTAAAACTTTACCATAGCTAATAAGTTGCATTGTTTGAATGGTGTAGAGCGAAATGAAGAAAATTAACAATTTATAATTGACGCGGAGAAGTTAATTGAGCGTAAGAAACGCAAGACTTTCTCTTTGAAAGCCATATTGGAGCGAAGGAGCAAACGGCGTGCAGAGCAAAATTGCTCCCCAGACCAGTAATTCTGCGAATCTGGCAACTTCTGCCGTATCGTTGAAATAGTATTGAGCATAATAAAAGAGAGCTTTACGAAGTGCGAGCCAATTTTTCATGAAGCGAGAAATGTAAGCAGTGAGGGCGCCGTGCCCCGTGCTCAAGAGGAGAGAGATCTGACCGGGAGCGGAGCGAGTTAGTGAGGAGGAGGTCCATGGAACGAGTCAATGCGGAACAGAGCCCTTTGTGACGCCTTCAGACGCAGACCTGCGCATAAAGTCAGCGCAACCGAATCGCCTCGTTCTGGCTTCTCTGCCAAACCACCTCCTCGGTCCCCCCACCCCCTTTCATATCTTTGCAACTTCTCCAGATCTTCCTCCTCGTCTTCTCACTGCACCTCCTTTTCTTCTTTTCTCTCTCTCTCTCCCCCTCCTTCTCAATGAGACGCGTATCAAGAGTCTCTCCCTCTCCTACACCTCTGGAGCGGCCGCTCGCAATTTCCGGATTTTTCAAGAGAGATCCGTTCTCTGGAGTATCATGAATGTAATGGAGCATGAGTGAGAGGCGAATATATAAGCCTATACTTCTTTCATGTACTGAACATGGAGAGAAAAAAAAAGTAGCCGGAGAGATAGAGCGAGAGGCTTTTACGTGGCTTTTGTAAAGGTACGCCGCGTGGAGGAAAAGCGGCTCAGGATGAACGTCAAGACGTTACGGGAGATTTGATCGACTAAAACACCCAAGTTTTTGAGTTCACAAAGCAAATATGGCGGGCAAAGTATAAAACTCCGGTAGGAGTGGATGTTTTACCTTCTCGCATTTCACAAAGATATTAAATATTTTTAAAAGTTTGTGACTGTAAAGAGTCTGTTGTGTATCATGGCCCGCGTACTACAGCGTTCCGTGAACAATTTCACGTAAATAATTGCTTTTCTTCCCGGAGGTATAATGGGTGAAAACAAAATATTGCATAGAAGAAAAAGAAAGGTTATGTGTTACTGTAGTATCTCAGTGCTACAAATGTTATTTGCTGAATCTTTAATCTATTTCTACATACATTACATACGTCAGTGAACACTATTATTACTTCTGTTATAATTCACAAATGACTTAGTGAACTCATACGAGTAAATTTTGCCATAAATTTTATTAGACTGCATAATACGTTAAGATTTACCATTACCGTAGAATGAAATTTCAAAAATAAAATCTAAGTGTAGCTCGTTTTGAAATTAACAAAGTACTTTAATATTAATCTTAAAAAAGTATTTGTATTAAGGAAATGAACCATTAACACTTCCGAATGTAATGCTGAAAAATGATAAAATGCGAAACCCTCGTCTATTTAATCTTACTACGAACTTAGACGAATGAAAAATATATTTTAAGACGATAATAAAAGCAAAAGTCGTTTCTTAATAGATTTTTGTAACTTTCTTACAGTTTATATGGATGAATATATTTATTGTATTGTATAAATACAATGAATAGATTTATTAACACGTTTTGAAATCGTTTACTATAATCTCTGACGAATAGTCTTTCTTCATTAATAAGTCAAATACAAAATAGTCATACTACACTGTAGTTGGTCATAGCGTCCAGGATGACTCTCGAGCGAACAAACCCCACTTCCCTCCGATTTTTGAACACACGGGGTTGTTTGTAAACAATAAAAAGCACCAAGGGGAGAGGGTCAAACATTACTAAAGGGGGAAGTTAAGTAACATGGTTGGGAATTTTCTACATGTTATGCTATATTTAGTTTGAANGGGAAGTTAAGTAACATGGTTGGGAATTTTCTACATGTTATGCTATATTTAGTTTGAATTATCAAACTGTTCATGCAATAAATGAATAATGATTATTTCAAACTAAATTAAATAATTATTAAAATATGATATTAACTATAAATAATAAATGTTTCAAATAAATCAATAAAAACATGTGTAAAATATTCTCTAAATCTAATTATGATTATTTTTCGGGATGTGGGGTTCCCTGAAGCTATTCGTCATTTGTAATTAAGAGATAAGGCTGGTGTTACGGGTGTATAACGAGGAAGCGGGGTTAGAATTTTTCTAACTTCTTATTTAAAGGATAGATATCAACAGGTAGAAATATCCTATACTAAAAATAAAATACTTGAGCGTTGTCTTTCAGAAACAAAGCCACTTAATTGCGGAGTACCCCAAGGATCAATTCTCGGCCCTATACTCTTTTTATTGTATGTGAACGACATGTCATCATCCACATCAGATTGCAAAATGGTTCTTTTTGCTGATGACACTAATTTACTATGTAAACACGCCAATGCT